>VZTD01010891.1:1911038-2030799 GCA_013397725.1 Rhagologus leucostigma
GGGGGAAGGGGCGATGCGGGGGCAGGGCCGAGGAGGAGCGGGCTGGGGGATGCGGGGCAGGGTCGTCGCTCGGCCTCCGGGAGCGTTTGGTCTTTGAGCAGAGGGACTTTTGTACCAAGACCTAGGCGCTGGTGTGAATACGAGCGAAAGCTAATGCTGTTACCAACTTTTTGGAAGGAGGCTGTGCCTACCTAGTCGGCTGTTATTAAGTAATGAATTTCGTTGCTAAGCTGTAAAATAGGTTTTATTATTGGCTATTGTCACTTTATCTGTGTAGCCAGTAAGAGTGAAACTCGCTCTGTAGTGGTGCCTGGTACCCGTGTTGTTAAGGGTCTGTCAACATTTCCATTATTAAACTTCTGTTTTGAACGATTTATAACTTGACTTCAGAAGTTCATTCCAGGCTGAACCTTGGCACGTACTCTCCCAGCCTAGGAGTTAATTCATTTTCCAAATACTCAAAAAAGCAGTCTGGCCTTCATATAGGAAGACTGAAAAGAAAATTGAAAGGGGTGGAGCTGAACTGCTTCTGTAGTTTTGCTAGCTTCTGAGTTGCAGACCTTTAATAAGGTACTGAAATCCAGCAAGGAATAAGGGGTTTATGTATATTCTTCTCCCAGTTTGTGCAAATCTCATCGCGGTTCCATTGTGTACAAATCTGAATGGGTAGACATTCATCTAACACTTGGTGCTGTACCTTGTTAAATACAGTAACTGCAGTTAAATAGCTATCGTGTTTAACGTGTGTGATGGTCAGACAACTTTTGGTTGTACTTTTAAGCTTAGCCTTATATTCCTTGTGTATGCTAGTCTTTGTCTGGAAAGCATATTTAGTTGGATCACTGTTCCTTTTACCACTCAGTGGTTCCTAAAACATAAACTGGAAATCCAGCTAAAGCAAGAGAGAATCATTTACTTCATTGTGGACTGTCTTTTAAAATAAGACTGTTTTCATTTTTCTTTTTTGTTTAGTTGTGCCACATAAACATTCTGCTTAAAGAAAAGGTCTCTATTTTCTGTAATTCTGTGATTCTCAGAAATTAAAGTATTGCAAATCCACTTGATTTACTACTTGCATATTCTGTCTGACTGTAAATGCAAACTAGTTTCCAGTTGAACACATGAAACTTCACGTGTGCTTACATACAGATGGAGTGAAGCAGAACTGTATGTAAGAGTGTAAGTGGGGCCTCATATGGTGCAATACCTTGTGTACAGAGGTGTGACAGGGACTGATACATGCATCTCATTATAGGCGTCAGTGTTGTTCTGGTCTGTCTATAAAACCAGTTAATTGGTAAATATATTTTTAAAAGCCATTTTCACTTTAATCAGGTTTTCAGATCTGTCTTTTCTGTTCCATGTTGGACATGAATTTACTACTGGCAGGGACATTCTGTGTACTTACGACTGGTGACTCCGGTGAATGGGTTTGTGAGTCATTTCTGATTGACTGGTTCAACTGTTTGCTGAAGCTTTGCTTTGGATAAAGCATGGACAGACTCTTTATACCCTTAAAAGTTTGAGTTGTTAGGAAATGTTACGTTCAGTCTTCTTGTATAGGTTTTTTTTTATGGTTGACTTCACGAGTCTTCCTCCACTGGAACTCCTAAAGGGTTGGCATTTCACTAGTGCTTTTCTCTTTGTGTGATCTTTTAAACCCCTACAGGGGGTGGGTGGTGGTGGTGTGTGCCTGTACTTGAACCCCCACACCCCCACTTGAAAAGGAGAGTGGGAAATTAACTCCTCCAGCAGAAAGTGGGTGTGATGGTAGTGAGTGGGTGCAGTCCAGTAACAAACACACTCAGTGTGCTGGATGAGGTCTGCTGACTGCAGGCAGGTTTGTTCTTAACCCTGCACTGAGGAGTAAGAACTTTGGTTCTCAAAATAAAGCTAAGGGCTCTCAGCACATACAGTTAATATTTCTTGACTTGCACAAGGGCTTTTGTGATGCTAATTAACCAAGCTACTTGGAGGCTTGCTTGAACAGTAACTACTGGGAAATAAGCAGAACTTTAGAACAGCTAAGCTATGAATTTCTCCTGAAACATTCATTTAAAGTGAAATGTCTTCTGACAGCTGCATTTCTGCTGAAATACAAGAATCTTAATGGAAATAATTTCACTCCTGTCAGGCCAGCACTGATGCCGGGACAGCAGGAGCCCTGACCCCACAGCATGTCCGAGCTCATTCCTCTCCAGCATCTCTGCAGCTGGGAGCTGTTTCTCCAGGGACACTTACACCCTCTGGAGTAGTGACTGGACCTGGAGCTCCATCTTCTCAACACCTCCGCCAGTCCTCTTTTGAGATCCCTGATGATGTACCTTTGCCACCAGGCTGGGAGATGGCTAAGACACCATCTGGACAGAGATACTTTCTTAAGTAAGTAAAATTTCTTTTCAGTTAGCTGTGTCTCTGGCATTTATTTTTTGTTGGGATATATATTTTGTTTTTACAATATTAGGATTTGAGTAAATTTCATTTGGTTTAAAATATGTATTTTTGAAAACATGCTCCTGATTTTAGGGAACCGTACCACTTTTCTCCCATATCAACTCTGCTGTTTCTGAAAACTGTATGGTACTCTGTGAATATTTTTCCTATCTTAATCTTAGCTGAAGAACATTTTCCATTATATTGTGTACTAAAAATCAGTGAAATGAGCATAGTGATTCTTAAACAATGAGACTTTTGAATTTGCTGAATATTGTCAGAGTTGTCATGCAGGTCAAGATACAGTTTACCTCATTTTAATAATACAGATGTAAAAATACGGAGTTAACTTTAGAGACTATTGTAGTAACAATATGTTGGGACTTCTTATGTTTTGATTAAGGACAGTTGTTTAAATACACAACCAAAATGTTTTTTGCCTATTCTCTCTTCCCGAGGTAATTAACATATGTGTTTGATTGCAGTATTTGTATTTGTAACTTAACTCATCTAGGTTCCTGGCAGTGAAAAGGGAATTTCAGAACTTCTAACACTGTTTCATGTTCCTAGAGCTGTGACTTTTGCACACAGTGAAATTAGTATCCCCTTTTCTATAACTGAAGAAAAGTTACACGTGCCGTCCATCTGACACCCAATCATAAGGAAGCATTTTCTTTTATTCTGTGCAGTTTTCTAAAACAGCGGGAGCTTGTCCTTCTTTCTGAAAGTGTGCCCACCAAGACCATAATTTGCTCTCAAATATTTTGACTATAATTTGAACTTTTTATTTAACAGCAAGTCTCTAAATAACCCATTATATGTCATTTGCAGGGTGGGGAGAGGTAACACTGTGTTACTTATGTTAAACTTGTTTCAGCCAAGAAAAACATCTTTATCCCTACCTTTCTCGCTCAAACATTGTGATTAATGCGTGCATCTGATTGAAGTAGTTAAGCTTGTAGCTTCAAAAACAAATTTACATTGTCTGCAATGAAAATTGAACTTGTAGAACTTCTTAAAAATGTTTCTTATTCCTGTAGCAGTGGTATTTCCATACAGAGAAATTAGCTTTTTTTTTTCCTCAACGGAAGAGAGGTTGCAGTAGTTGTCTGAAATTATTTGAGCCTGAAGGTTCCTTTTTGAGACCGATCATTCTCTATTAGAAATGTGAAAATAAGCATTAGCTATAGATCTTGAAGATGTGATATTTTCTTTGGTGAAGTGTAACAGATCAGTGTGTTCTAGAATATGAGCTCTTCAGCTGGCACAAGAAGAAGGTTTGTTTGAACTATGTAAGTTTATGCCATTTGAGAACTGTAGCTCATTGAACCTTGAGGAAAGAACAGAATGAGTTTTGAAATGAAAAGCAAACTTTTGTTTTGACTGTTAGTGAGAGCTCTTAAAGAGCAGCTTATGAAGCATGAAAAATAGATATTTGATTTTTAAGTTTTACTGCCACAAGTGTTTGTTTTTGATAGCACTGTCAATTTTACAGAAAATGAAACAGTTTAAGAGATGAAAAATGTCTTCCTGCTCTTCTAATGAATTTTTTTAATTGTGCTCATTCAGGTGAAATCAGAGTGAAAGATTTATTCTTGGAAAGCTTTTTCTGCAGTTTGATTATTACCACAAAAATCTTTCCTTTTTCTTCTGCAAGTTTTTTTGTCCTTTCTTGGTGTCCTGGTATCCATTTCAAAGGGTCAGGTTTCAGCAAGAACAATAAAGAGCCTGAGACTGGAAAGTACACACAAGTCTGGCAAACTCATCTGCATGAGCAAGATCGTTTGTTCTCAAGCAGACATCCAAAGTAAATGATTGAAAGAGCTGCTAGCTGTGAAGGATGTGTCTTGAAGGGGAAAGGAGTGGAAACAAACCAGGTTGTTAGGAAGAAAAATAAAGGCTGTACTTTTTGAACCTCTCCCTGCTGGGTCACATGCTGACCTTGGGAGATTTTAAACAGTGTAATGGGCTGTTTCCTTTTGGCTTTCCTTGGGTGATGCTGTGGTATGGGAGAGTCTAATGAGGACAGCTCTGTTCACACTTGAACAACGTTTGTTCCTAAGTGGTTGCTTAATACTACTTACAGGTGAGATCCACCAACTGCATTGGAGTTCATTAAGATTTGTAAAAAGCATTTAAAGTACTAGCAAACTGCTCTATATGTGTAGGAAATCCAAAGAAATGTAAAACTAGTTTTGTGTAGCAGGTTTGTATACTAAAAGCTTTTTGCAGTGATGACTGGTGAGTTCTATCTCACACCTACAAGCCCCCTAAAACTCACATCTTGCCTGGTTATACCTTAAACATTTGCTTGAAGTGTGAGTACTAAGATTTCTGATTCTAAATACATTTAAGGTGGTTCTTTCTACCATATGCAGATTTTTGGTGTCTCTTCCAAGCATTCAGCTTTTTTTTTGATTGGCTGCATTGCTCTTTGTTTCCACTTGCTCTGTTCCGTAGCCACTCCATGAACAATCTGGTAATCAGGCTCTAGAAAGATCTTTGCAGAATAGGTAACAATATTAGATTTTTTCCAGATGTCAGTAAGCCTTATGGTTATAGTTATCATAATATGCTACAGTGCAAAGAGAATAATATAAAATTGAATACCATACTTTATACACTCTGGAATTACAGTCACTTCCACTAATCAGTGGGTCAAGCACTGCAAACATAGTAGTTTGTGCAAAGAAATTAAAATAGTGTATATGGGAGACAAAATACTTAATAATCTGTGTGTGTGTATATAGATAGATAGACAGATGCACAGAGCTCTTTGGCCAGATATTTTATATACACACCCCGTGTATCCATACATATTAAAAGAAGGTGAGAGTGTACTATAGGGTTTGAACCAGAACTACTAGTGTAAATTAGTCTGTCATCTGAATAAATAGACCCCCTTGTGTATGAATGCCCAACATATGATTTGCCAGAATTCCACTCATTAGCATTCACCTCACTGTTATGAGTAGTACTGCTGAGTTTAATTTTCCGTTAGCGCTGATTTTGAGCGGTGGGTTAAGGCCTGCTTACTATACAGCTGGTGAAACTATTTAGTATTGATACTGCTCCTTCAATGGAGCTCGTAAGTTAAGACTTGCCTGGTTAGTAAGTGGTCACATCTGAGTCATCTCTCACTGGTGTGCGGTAGCTTTAGCCCATTCTTAAACATACAGTAAAAAAGCCGAGCTTGGTTTGTGTGGTGATGTCAATTGCATTGCTTTTTAACCACTTCCTGTTAGCCAGCTGCTGCTTGACATTTCGGTGAACTGTGCAGAAAGATAGGGGATCGCTCTCGAGGCAAAAGATAATGTGCCATGGGAGTAGCAGACAACAGCTTGCAGAAAGAAAAAACTAATTTTACTCAGTTTTAGAATTACTCTTGTATCATTTTAAATTAGAGTTATGCTTTTAATTCTTACAGAGCTTGTGTAATACCTCTTCTCATGTTGTAGTGTGAGGAAAAGTTAACTGATTGTCCAAACAAGTCTTGTAATTATTTTTCCTACAGGAAGTAGTTCTTGCAAGCAGTTTATCAACAACTTCCTATTTTTTCTGTGAAGTGTTGAATGACTTCCTGAAGGAGGCCAAGGTGGTTTTCATTAGTATTTGTGGGTGTGTTTGAGGTGTTTATCCATCTGGCAGAAAAAAAGATTGCTGTTACACATGTCTCATGTGCTTCATACAGAGGTATGGCTTTGGATGTTATGAAACTAAATAGTTTTAAGACAACAGGGAAGTTTGTTGCTATGATTTTTGGTTTTGGTTTTTTTTAAATTTCCTTGTGTCACACGTGAGAAATACCCAGTGATGCTGTTAAATTTCTCTTGCATCCTCTTTTTACCCCGACTGGAGCTACCAATATCCTTTGCTCCCCTCAGTCTCTCCACCCCACGAAAGTAATCTTAGTTTTCAAGGACAAAAGATGTTAATTGGAAAAACTGCAGTCACAGCTGCATATTTTATTGAATACTTTAATTTACTGTGGAAGTACACATTCAGAGTCATCAATATGACTTCTTGTGTTTATAATTCTATAGTTCAGGCAAGCTGGTCAGTAAAATAGCAGTATTGTTGGAAGCCAAAACTGCAGCCACTGCTTTTGATGGGCTTCTCCACTTTTGAAAATCTTTGGTTGCTGAATTTTATTTGTAATATGTCAAGTTAGTTGCATTTTTATATTGATGATTTGATGTTCAAGAAAATACTCAAAAGATCAAAGATCTACCTAGAAAAAGCCATGAAAAAATGGCACTGTGGACACTGTCAGTTTAAGAACATAGCTAAAGGAAAAACATTAGTTAAAACACTTTCAAAGGAAAGCTTACTGTGGTATGTTTTTGACAATTTAAGGGAAGACAGTCACAGTACTACTAAGTGTATATTTTTCCTTCTGCCTCTTACTTTGAAGAGTCCTATGAAAGAACAATAACACAATAATAAATCTTCAGCAATTCTACTGAAGATTTCAGTATCTTTGAAAGGGCCAAGAAAGAATAAGGGCAAACCTGCCTCATTTGTGTTAGCACTGTGACTGGGCATCAGTGAAAGCAGTGGCACACTGCTTTTTTCTTGTGTTTGGTCAAGTAACGATATTCATGCATTCAATACCCTGCTGTACAAGGTGATTTTATAAGACTATTCAAAAAAGCAGTTTAGTAGATATGATTTCAGGTAAACCAAAAACATACCTTGTGGTTTTCACTAATGTATTTTGTTTTTATTTCTAAGCATATTGACATTTATTATCTTCAGAAGAAAATAGAACTGGGGAAAATATAGCACCCGTGGCATCTAGTTGGAAGTTAATAATTAAATTACCTCTGAGGATTTTTTTTTTTAAATTAGTTGTTGTTCTGTACCTTTCTTCTTCCCATGGGCTTTGTTTTTTACTTATCTCTCATAAAAATAGTCTTTGTGCTTTATAGTGTCTGATTTGGGGGTTATATGCTTTAGGTATCTCATACGACTTTGTAGCACTGCTTTCCTATCTCCTGAATCAAATTTGAGATCCGTTTTATCTTATTGGTGATCTGGAAACGTTTTATTATGTTGAAAGCTGTAACTGTGACCAAGTCTTAACCAGTCTTTTATAATGAAAAATATTAAAGTATCTCTGATTAGTAATAAGAAGAGCCTTCTAATACAGCTTTAATCAGAATTTCATGTTTAAAAAAAGATGCTTCTGCAATTCTGCTTAGTAAATATTTTGTCCGGTTATATTTGATTCAGAGTGGTAGCCTTTAGCTCTGTGGGTGCAATTACACTGATACGGAACTACCTCTGTTTTCTGAGGTCTTGACTTCTAAAGATAAAAAAGAATTTTATATAAATCAAGATGAGTGTCTTCTGGTTTTTTATCCTTTTGCATTTTATTTTTCTGTATGTGGAAGATGGCAAAGAATTACAGTAGTGGGGTTTTTAGTAGTCATCTGGCTTGTAGCATAGGGTAGTTTGTAACCCATCAGTCCCATAATGGAAATACCTGCTTGATAGAAAGCAGTAAAATAATAGAAGAATGTTAGTTTGAAAATTCCCATGAATGTAAGACTGAACACTACTACACCATATTTTTGCAAAAAGCTTCTGATGGGTAAATGCTGCTGAACTGATCAGTGGCATGTTTGGGTAAAGTCATACCAACTTTTACAAGATTGATCTCTTACTCTCTGATCTTTCTCCTTCTGGAAATGAAAAAGCCCAGTAGCTTTAAAATTTGAAATGTAAAGCCACCATTTATACTTCACTAAATTTCCCTCTGCAATTGTGGCGCAACAGCTGCAAATTTTTAAAAGCTGACACAGCAAGCAAATTGGATTTTTCACTCTGTCTGGCTTTAGACTAAACCCTTAGAGAAGGTAACTTATTAGCACTGGGAGTGCTGAAATATTTAACGTCAGGACCTAAATTAAGTCCCATGTAAAATTAAAGCAGAGTTCCTGTTGCTTTCAAAGAAACATGTTCACATATTGGACGTAAGCGCTTAGGGGGTGATGCCCAGGAGAGCAAGAGGTGTTGCTCAGGGCTGAGGTACGAGATTAACTGTTAAAACTAGTCAGAGTTACAAGCAATCGTGATTAAGACTAGACACCTCTCCTCTGCAACCAACCAAAGAAAAAAAACACAAAAATGAGGTAAACAGCAACAGAGGTCTGTCAGCCAAAACTAGGGATGTTTGTCTTCTTTTTATATGTGGCCAGAGCACTGCATGTGTTTATCTTCATAGCTGGGAACAAATTCAGATGATGTAATTAGATTTAGTTTAAC
The DNA here is from genome assembly GCA_013397725.1 of Rhagologus leucostigma. NCBI lineage: Eukaryota > Metazoa > Chordata > Aves > Passeriformes > Rhagologus > Rhagologus leucostigma. The sequence continues at coordinate 1,919,742 of VZTD01010891.1, forward strand.
CTTTTAAAAGTGATAGTTGCTCGGTTCTCGTATTGTGTCGTTGTGTTTTTATACATTCCAACATACTTGCATTTGTTGTTTGTACGGTTCTTGTATACCAGTGCAGTAAAACTCAATAATAGTGCAACTTACTGTCTTTTGCTATTTGAGTAAATGTTGTTCCTTTTTTTAAGGTGTGGGGTTTTTTTCTTTTCTTTTTTTTTTCTCTCCCCCACCCTGGCAACAAGCTGTGGATGATTATGTAACAGTTGATATTTACCTGACTCAGTTTCTCATGTAAATTCTAACGAAAATTTCACTTGGTTAAATGCAGGAAATTTACAGGAGATTTCTGTGAGTAGCAGTCCTCTGGTAGGTGCCCCTAAGATACAGGCAGGATACCATGTAGTTGGCCCAAGAGAATGATAGAATTGTGTTAGGGAGAAATTTAACAGCATGGTTAGCATGATGGGAAACAAATTCTTGGGGGAGTGTTGTATTGGAATGTTAACAGACAGACACCATGTACTGGCTCGACACTGTCCCCCAAACAGTTTGATAAACCTGAATTTGATGTCAGGCTCTATTGAGAAGTTTACCAGATGAACCATTAACTTTTTGTTAATCATTTGAATAGGAATCTACAGCATGGGGGAAATTTGTTTTTAATAGAAAAATGGTACCTCATAGCTGCTTTTTGCTAAATAAAACTTGGAGTTTTATTTGGAGAACAAAAGTTTTTGTAAGGCGTGACTAAGCTTTGTCTCTGTTTCATGACCTCCTGAAGTGCTTATTGGAGTCTGTTTTCTGGGATTCACTCTGCTGCTGTTTTATTTGGCTTTTAACTAAGTTACTTCAGGCTGTGTTTCAGGCAAGTATTCTAAATTGCTGGTTAAGTTAAGGTCATAATATAAAGCTGCCTTGTAAAGTAAGACTTTTACCAGTGTTCTGCCTGTCAGTCATGTCAGTTGCTATGGAGACAAAGCTGTCTTGAAAACAGTCTTGGACTTTGCTTTAATTTTGCTAATGAGGCTTTGCTGCATCATAGTGAAAGACCAGATCCCTTGTGTTGAGTCTCTGACATGCTGTTTGGTAACTTAGATCGGTATAAGGGGTTCAGTATAGTTACTGATTATTACACTGAGGTTGTGAAGCCAGTTTTTTTCTGCTGAATTGTTTTATAGGAAAGTCAAGTAAAGGTCATTTACTATTGCTGGTTTATCTCCAGTGAGTTCTGATTTATTTGAGAACTTTGTTGGAAGTCTGTCTGCACTACACAGATTTGTTTAAACGGTGTTACAACTTCAAGGATGCCTTTCCCTTTCTGATTCCCTTGTTGCAAGTAAATTTTTTGCCTTTACTGGATATGTTACCAAGTTAGACATCTATGGCTGAATAGAGCATCTGACATCAAAGAAGCATAGTTTTATAGGCCAAATGGAATTCTTTGAGTAAAGGAAATAAATGCAACTCACAGGTATATTTTCTTATTGGCTCTCACTTCTCAGTTATTTTTTTCCAATTTGTTGTACTTATTTGAAAAGCTTGGTTGGCAAGTCCTCTGCAATTACTTTGATTGCAACATTTCATGTAGTCTCTTTGGAATGGTGAAAAATAGAGTAAAAGAGATTTTATTTTATTAAAAATAGAGTAAAAGAGTAAAAAATTTCTTCCTGTGTTTGCTAGCTATGCTGTTGGTATAGTTAATATGGTTAATAGACCTAAATGTCCAATGCACACATAATTCAGTAGTGATTTTTATTTACGAAACTTTTGTCACTCTCAGAGCAGCCAGCTTTGCATGAGTTAAGGATATGAAATATATATACTTAAAAAGGTGTACTCTGGTATATAAAAGCTGTGACAAAGTTGCTTTGAAGTGTGTTCTATGCCATCTTTAGAGGCCATTTTTGTATATATAAGACAAACATGTTTGCGGAAAAAAGTAATACTGTGCTGTGACTGGAGTTTAGGTGTCCATTCTGTGATGGTCTTTGGGTCATGATGAATTGTACTCATTTAACAGTGAAATGTTTTAAATACTTCCAGTTTTCAGTGAAAACAGTTAATAGCACGTTATGTGGTTACAGGGTTTTGTACACAAGATCCTGACTAAGCTAAAACTGCCTGTGTTCCAGTTCATGGATAGATTTTTGAGAGCTTTTTGTTATGCTGCTGTTGAATTATGTTATCATCAGTGTGGACCTTTGTTTCATTTTTATACCTTTGGTCTCTAAATACATGCACATTTAATTTCTATCTGTGTATATCACTTACTTCTGGCCAGTGAGTATAACATTTGAACTGCAGTAAGCATTCTCTTTCATAACTGGTATTTCAGGTTTTCACTTTTTAAAAGATTTTAATTCTAAAACTAAGCAGACCTAAGATTTTGGAACCAAATAATTAGTAAGTAACAGAGGGCAGGAACTTTTAGATTTGTAGTGTTAGAACTGTTAATATTTATGATTGTGAGGGTTTGGCTTTGTCTTTTTACTTTTCCTGTAATGACTAATAACAGGAAAAAATCTATTGGATATTTAACAATATCCTGGTAATTTAGACATTGGTTAGGCATAAGGAAGAGAAAATGTGAAACAGACCTTAGCATAAACAGTTAGTTAAGAATTAACACTTTAGCATCCATGTTAACAAGGTCAAAGGAAGTCTTAATTACGTGGTTTTAAAAAATAGTTTGCAATTCAAAATTGTCCCCATTTTTCATTATGCTGTCAGATGGATCCTAACATGATCAGCTCTGTGTTATGCAAATTTGTTGAGGAACTTGGACAGTTCATTGTTTTCTTAATGAATTAAATTTCAGCTGTATGTGGTAATGTATCCAGGAAAAACGCATCAGTCAATCAGCTTCATAATTGTAGTACCCATTTTCCAACTTTTGGTTTTAGTGTTGCATTGGAGTAGGGAGCAGGGAAGTGTAGCTTTTGCTGACAGCTACAGTTTGAATCCTTTTTATGCTGTGATGCTGAGCAACTCAGAGATTGTGTATGAACTTTAATTGATTCTTTTGCTCTGCAATCTTGCTGGAATAGAAGTGTAGGCTCCTGTCTGTGCCAAGCTTTACCTTTTTAAAATGGCCTCAAATGCTTGCTCTCTGAAACCTAAGGAAGAGGATGTCAAGTGGTTTCCAAGCCAAGGTAACAACTATCTCACCAAATAGTTGAAGGACTTGCAATAAAGTGAAAATTGCTGGCTTTTGTCGTGGATAAATTTTATGTAAATCAGTTCATGGGAAGAATTCTTTTATCCTCGAAAGAAACTGCTGAGCTCTTGTTTTGTGCATGCTAACATGCATGCATGTTCATATGGAATCTATTTGAAATACAGGAGATTCTAGTGTTGATGCTTCTTACTTTGCCAGGATCTGTGCATAATTTGCCTATAACTTTGTAAAATTCTTTATGTGAAAGATATAAGCAAACCTACAATTTTGCTAGTGCGCGGTGCTTTTACTTCTTAACTAGCTTATATAAGTAACTTTTCTCTGATTTCTCCTTATAAATATATTTGATTGTTATTGTCATTACCTGAAGCTGGGGCATGAACTTACCAGACCTTAGCATACTTTATTTGAAGTATATAAAAACTGAATGTAACCATTCAGTTACACACCCACCATCAATTAAAATTTTCCAGCCTCAACTATCATATGCAGGTATTTATGCACATACCGTGTCTCTTCATCTAGTCAAACTGCAAGATACACTTTAGATAAAAGTTGTTATTCTATTGTATAGGATGCACTTCAGTTCTTGACTTCCAGCTAAAAATCTTGTCTGTTCTACAAGCTGCAGAAGAATAAAAAAAATGCAAATTCTTGTAAGCAAACTCCAAAAAGTTTTATTAAATTAATATATACAGACTGCAGTGCAGTAGCAACTGGTGCTGTCACACTGTGCTTTGTAACATAATCCTTTCATTTGCACTTCGTTAGGACTAGTAGGTTTTCATTTAGGTTAGTATAAATCTTGCATACCATTTGAGGCAATATTTCTGCTAAAGGAAAAAAAACGTTTATTTGTCACATCTATTAGGCTGTTTAGCTCATGTTGATGCCTAGCGTTTTAGATTAGCTCTAGTGGATCCTACAGCAAGGCTGAACTGCAGAATCAGATTGTATTGTTGTGTTGTTTATCACAGAGGTGTCTTTCTGAGTAACACATGTAACATATTACAATTATCAGGTGAAGGAAAAAAACCCAAAGATAATATGTGATAGAAGTGAAGGTAAAAACCAGCAATACTGGCGGTAGGGATGCAGTAGAAGTAGCTATGGTGTTCTCCCTAAGTCTCCTCTTGCTGTTCTTGAGGTGTTGAAGATGTTCAAGATGTTGAGTTTTAAAACCTAGCAACTGCTGGGCCCTGCCAGTGTTGCTTTTGTAAGAGAGCTTGTTAACAGCATCACTTAAAATTGCCCCCATTTATACAAACTGAGTCCAGGTGCCTGTCCAGGTAACTGTCTTGTTGCTAGTAGTGGTCATGAGCAAATTTCTTGGAAAGACTAAGCAGGGCAAGCATATACTCTTCTCTCAGAACTCTCCTGGCTTCCAGCCTTGTCCTCCTTCCTTCCTTGTCCTCCAAGACTTGTGTTGTCTCCCCTTGAGGTCCCTTTTAGCACTGGCTGCATGCTTTGGCAAGGAGTCTGTCTCACTGGTTGTCTGTCCACTGCATGAACGCCTTCCATCTCTTCTAAGTTTGGCTCCCATCATCTGCATTCAGTGATGCCCAGTTCTTACTTTAAATGTGACAATGAACGGTTGGTACATATTTGTTCTGCTCAAGATTGCTGTATTTTCCTCTGGAAAATACTTCCTTTGAAATTTGAAGAGTCCTAACCTGCTGGATCTTCCTGGAATAGAAGCTTTTTTCATTGATCCCTGCAACCCATCTTTTTCGTATCCTTAACTCATGCGTTTTCCAGTTTTTGTTATTTTTCAAATGAAAGCTTAGGAATGTTTTGCAGCAATCACTATTCTGAACCTTTCATCTAAAACAATACTCAGTTTATTCTTACTGCCACTTGTCCTTTTGCTCTATATACCTTTTTTTTCTCCCCAGTTCTTTGCAGTTAGCGGTTGACTAAAAGTACATTTGTATCATTGGGGAACTGTGGTGGTTCTGCTGCTTTCTCTTGGATAGATTCTAGTGTATAGGTCCTTGTGGAAGTTTACCAGAGTCCTACCTCTGGTGCAAGAGCTGCTGATTCCTCCTTCCTAGTGCTGTGTGTTTGCTTTATAGTTTCTTACTGGTAACTGCTTCTTTGTGTCATATCAGGACCTATACTCATTCTGTAGCTGCCTTTTTTTAGTAAAAACCAGCAATACTTGCTGTTCCTAATCAGATCTTGTAGTCTTTGATTTCTGAAGCTTAATGCCGACTATGATTGCTGTGTCTCCAGAAGCTAAGCCTTCTATATGAACATTGGGATGCAAATACTTCTGTTGGTGCATTCACCTTGAAAGAGAAAGGTCATCTGCACTTGCATCTGGCTTATATTTGGGAGCTGCTCCAACCAAATGGAAGTATGCTGGTGTGATAAACTGATGTGTATGTGCTTTAAAATACCCAAGCACGATTCGTTTCTAGAACAAAATATTCTGTGGATGATAGTACACATGTACTTAAAGACCTACTAGATGTACTGGACCTACTCAATGTATGTAGGTCTTGAACTGAATGGAAATGTGATTAAAGAAGTGAGCAGTGGCAGTGTATTTGAAAGATGGCTTATGTTTCTTCATATACTCAGTTTCAGTGATGCTGAAACAATGTCAGTATCAACCATGTTTTGGAACTGTCATTTGACATTCTACTGAGTTTTGCTGCAAAACCACTTCTGCATATACCATGATTTCCTTCCTAGTATCTGAATACCAGATGCTTACACCGTATTTTTCTAGGTCGTGCAGTATGCCTACATAGCACAACAGTTCAGTAATCAAAAGAGAAGTATTTGGCTCTCCAGAGCTGTGATTTTTTTTTAAAGATTGTCAACTATCTATAACAGATTTTGTGATATTGAATATCTTGTTTCGAATGTGGCAATTGTAAATAGATAATAAGGGACAGTTATCTGAGTCTGAAAAACACCTGAGTAATTAGCTCAATGGAAGCTTTCTCCTCACACCAGTAAAGGTTGATTAATTCTGCATAGACAGTTCAGCATTGTTAGGGTCTTAAGTTGACTGGAAGTTCAAAGAGCCATGAATCAGCCAAGTGATCTAGACATAGTTGGAGGGTTTTTTTCTCTTTTTTTCCCCCAAAGTTCACAAACACAGCCATTACTGTCTTTGTTATTATCTATTCAACCTAGTACGTAGTGAAGGTTGGTCATTCATCCAACCTTCTGCTTGAAAGCACACAGATGTTGGTAAAGCTTAATCAGGTAAGAAGTGACCGTTAAGCCAAATCAGGAAAACATCCAAGGTTGGAGATACCACATCCTCCCTTCTTCCTATTAAAATGGTCCTTTATAAGATTATTTCTCTGCAGCACAGCAAAATATCTAGTGTAGCTCCTGATGGACACGATGATTTTGTAAAGGGGCTGAAGTTTCTTTAGTAGCTGAAAGAAATAAATGTCATTCTTTAGGTGGTATTTTCTTATGATTGAAAAAAGAAGGTGATTAAGGAAGTTGCTATGTTGGGTTTGCATAGCACGGTTTTGGTAGCAGGGGGGTCTACCGCGATGATTTTTTTGAGAAGTTTCTAGAAGCTTCCTCCATGTCTCATAGAGCCGATGGCATCTGGTTCTAAGAAGCTGGTGAAGACTGAGCCCATCAGTGACAGTGGTAGTTCTTCTAGAATAATGTATTTAAGAAGTAGGGGGAAAAACTGCTGCAGAACAGCAATAGCTGAAGAGAGGAGTGAGAATATGTCAGAGGAACAGCTTGTAGACCCCAAAGTCAGTGCAGAAGGAGGGGCGGGAGGTGCTCCAGCCTCTGGAGCTGAGATTCCCGTGCAGCTCCTGCTGCAGCCCATGGTGAGGCAGCTGTTCCTCTGCAGCCCATGGAGGTCCACAGGAACGCAGGGATTCACCTGCAGCCTGTGCAGGATCTCATGCCAGAGCAGGTGGATGCCTCAAGGAGGCTGTGATCCCGTGGGAAGCCCACACTGGAGCAGCCTGTTCTTGAAGGGAACCCCACACTGTGGGGAGGACCCACACTGGAGCAGTTCATGAAGAACTGCAGCCTATGGGTAGATCTCATGTTGGAGCTGTTAGTGAAGGACTGTGTCTCATGGGAGAGACCCTACAATGGAGCAGGGGTCCTTCCCCTGAGGAGACAGTGTGTGATGAACTTGACAGCAGCCCCTATTCCCTGTCCACCTGCGCTGCTGTCAGGGAGGATGTAGAGAAATCAGAAGTGAAGCTGAGCCCAGGGAGAAGGAAGGGCAGCATAGAAGCATTTTTTAGATTTTGTTTTTATTTCTCATTATCCCACTCTGATTTGATTGGCAATAAATTGAGCTTGTTTCCCTGCATCGGTTGTTTTGCCCGTGACGGTAACTGGTGAGTGATCTCTTCTCTGCCCTTATTGCAACCCACAAGCCTTTTGTTATATTTTCTCTCCAGCTGAGGAGAGGGGTGCTGTGAGTGGCTTTGGTAGGCACTTGGTGGCCAGCCAGGGTCAGCCTACTACATTTTCTCAGTCTGTTTAATATACTTAAGTTAGTTCTGTGTTGTGATATCCCATGACAATCTTATACTGAGTAAGTTCTCCAAATGGCTGTGCTGTACTCTACAGTATAGTATGTATTCAGTAATTGATCCAGAGATCTGCCTTACTTGTCCTGGTTGACATGTATCAGTTTTCTTGGTTGTTGCTTACAGTTGTGATCATATTTATGCAATTTCTTTTAAATTTCGTGAAGCTCTGACAGGTTACTGGATGTGTAATACAGTAATTGCATTTCAGCCAGCATATGACATGGTTTCTTAAATGTACAGAGTGAGTGTTAAGTCATAATAGCAGGGAATCCTATTCAAAATAGAAGAAATTGCTCCTTGTCTATGAAATCATACTCTGTATTTGTACTCTCAGTGTACTGTAATTATGGGTTTCTGAACCAGCTAGAACTGAGAAGAGGAAACTAGATAGAACAGAGAGAAGCCTATTTCCATTGGCAAAGTATGTCTTGTAGTTTGATTTTGGAAAGAAGTCTTACAGCACTGACTTTACATCTGATTTCCGGTAGTGTGCCTGTAGTGTGACCTCATCACATTGGTACATGGGGATGGTCTTTTGTCAGCAGTGGTACTCCCAGTTCTTGGTACTACAGTCAGCTTTAATTTTTCCCTCTTGGTCGTTGAACTTGTCATGGCAGATGGGATGTGAATAAGTCATGGGAAGACAGCAGAGCTAATGAGGTTAAAGATGTTAGAATGGGTTGAGTTTGAAGAGTGAAAGCAAGCTTTGTTTATAGTCTTTGTTTGTGGCAGCCTCTCTGAGTTTTGTAGCTGAAGCTGTGCATAGTTCTTGTGTAGTTATGTCATAAGCTATATATCAGTTTTTTCTGTGGTTATATTTTTTCAACTGGACCCATTCTCTGATCCGGGTTATGGTGTGACTGCTCAGAGGAGGAAGTGAGGTAGACGCTTCCTGAGAGTTAATTAAGCCTCGAATCAGTGATGGCACTAGATAGAGATGCATATGGAATCATTCCATCTGACATCAGAATCTAGTTGTACTTTTTTGTCAAAACAAGCCTCTATTCAATAAAGTACTTCTGCAGGAATTTAGTACTGGTTATTTAAAATTCAGTATAATCATGAACCAAATACTTTATGTTCTTAGAGTTTTAAATAATTTGTACAATGTTGGTGACTTAGCAGAACTAGTAAATTATGCAATCAATGAATATTTTTTATTCATTGTCCCATGTTTTCAGTAATATTTTCCTAGAAGACCAAATGCAATTTTGGAGCTGTTTTCATTTACACTTGGGATGTACTGAAAGGGATTGGGGGTTTAGAGGAGGAGCTTGTTAGCTGTGTGGTGGGTTATGGATTTTGGTTTGGGGTTTTCTGGGGGGAGTGTGTGTTCGGTTTTTTTTGTATAATTTGCTTATTTTTTACATTCACTGTCAATACTATTCTCTGCAATTCAAAATCACATGATTACCATTTCCTGTGGACAAACACTTGAATTCTATATTGCCCTGTTCTGGGCAGCTTCAGTGAGTATTTGATCAGTTTGTTTTGTCTGCAGTAAATATATTTTATGTTTAACTGATGCTGTTTTTTCTCTCTTAACCTGTGATGCAGTCAATATTTTAATGAACTTTATAGTAACTGAACATAAACGTACATGTACAGGAGAGACAACATACTTTTTTTTAAGGCTTTATTGAAATGTTATTTTTAAATTCTTGACTAAAGCTTCTAAGCAGTGTTGTTCTGTTGTTATTCTTCTTGCTCACAAGTTCACTGTGGATATTAAACACAGTCATTGCAAGAGTGAGTAATAAGGCATAATGTTTATTCTTGTCTGTCTTGAATCCAGATTTTATGATGAACCTCCAGAAAGGGGGTCCTTTAGGTTTTTCTGTTAATCTTTATGCACATCATATCAGCTATGGTGATGCTCAACAAGTGTAACAATCGTTAATCTATGGTTTTGAGAGCTGATTGACTGCAGTCCTCAACAAGTTAGTTTAAAAAGTGTACAGAATTTCACTGTTAAAATTATATTTTGAGGTATTTGGCTCAAAAAACACAAAAAACCCGAAGACCCCCCCCTTGTTTTTAAGCTCCCGTAGGTGATCATAATCTTCTGTTTGTGGAATTTGCATTCTTGTGCTGTGTATAGAAGCACAGGTCTCAGTGAGTGGAGTAGCCTGAAAGATGGTGTAAGATGGTGTGCTCTGGTGTCTAACTGAAAATGTCAGTCTTCTGGTCTGAATATGTGGTATATCAGAGGGGGACAGAGGAAATAGGATGGATAAATTCATATAACAAATCTTTGGTTTAGATGGGGATTTTGGGGGGTCATTGTTCGTGGTTTTGGTTTCTTTTTAGTAAATAAACTAATGCATGAATTTGTAGCTTAATATGAACCGTACAAGCAGCAGAAAAATAATGGGGAAAAGGAGTTTTTAGTGAGCCATATGGAGAAAAAAAATTAAAAAGCAGTCATGTTTGTCTGGCTTGTAAACTTCTTCAAGTTTTATTGCAGCCATCTATGTAGAGTTACCACCTTCCTTTTTCATAGAAACTGGACTAGGGTGACACAATGGTTCTTCCAATCTCATCAATACACGTCTTAGTTAGGACTGGCAACAAAAAATAAAAGGACAATCCAGAAAAAAAGACATACTTTAATGCTTGGTAAGTATTATATTTGGCTGTGATCCAGTATGCATTCTGTAGCTAATTCATTGAAGTCTGAGCTTGGTTTTGTTCTAACATTATGCATAAACTTGGCTTTGCTGCAATTACAGATTTGATGTGTGAACTAAATTCAGCTGAAATCAGCAAAGTGTGTGTGTGATGTGTGAGGGTTTTGTGGTTAGTTTTTTTGGGGTGGTTTTTTTGGGGTTTGGTTTGGTTTTTTGGGGTTTTTTTTGGTTTATGGTTTTGTGGTTTTTGGTTGGCTTTTTTTTTCTTAAATTAAAAAAACTTGAACGTTGAATTGAGCTGTTAGCTCATATGATATGTGCTATCGAAGATGATGTGCTAATATAGCTTTTCTGAAATAAAATTGTGTTGTTGCCTTTGTATAGAATCTTCCGTTTCCTTGTAATTTATCAGTCAAAAACTTCTAGCTTAACTGGAAGATCTGAAATAGTGTGGGTTTTTGGAGGAGTGCTGGGAGGAAGACAACTTGGGTTTTTGTCACTGCATGTAAGTGTTGATTTTTAAGCCTACAAGTGCTCAACTGACTTTCAGCCTGTTCAAGCCATTAACAGGATCCAAAATGTGCACAAAATGAATAATGTTACTGTAGTTAACTTTCATTGAGGGAACAGAATATTAATTGTAGTTTCTTAACAGTGTAAATTTTGTACCCTTGGTATTAGAAAGTTACTGTAAAAAGAAACATACTGACCTCAACTAATGAGTGATCTACAACTGACTTTTAATCGTGGAATCATTTGAATTGGAAAGGGCCTCTAAGGTCATGGAGCCCAACTGCTAACCTGACACACTGTGTTCACTATCCCAAAGTGCCACATCTACATGTATTTTAAATACCTCCAGGGATGGTGACTCCACCACTTCCCTGGACAGCCTGTCCCAATGCTTGACAATCCTTTCAGTGAATAAATTTTTCCTGATACCCAACATAAACCTCCTCTGGCACAACTTGAGGCCATTTCCTCTTGTCCTGTCACTTGTTACCTAGGAGAAGAGACCAACCCCCACCTGGCTACACCCTCCTTTCAGGCAGCTGTAGAGAGTGATAAGCTCCTCCCTGAGCCACCTTTTCTCAGGCTGAACACCCCCAGCTCCCTCAGCTGCTCCTCGTAGGATTTCTGTTCCAGACCCTTCCCCAGCTCTGTTGCCTGTCTCTGGACACGCTCCAGCTCCTCAATGTCTTTCTTGCAGTGAGGGCCCCAGAACTGAACGCAGGATTGGACGTGTGGCCTCTCCAGGACTGAGTACAGGGGGACCGTCACTGCCCTGGTCCTGCTGGCCACACCATTGCTGATCCAGGCCAGGTGCCATTGGCCTTCTTGGGCACCGGGGCACACACTGGATCATGTTCAGCCGCTGTTGACCAGCATCCCCAGGTCATTTTCCACTAGGTAGTTTTCCAGCCCCTACCCCAGCCTGTAGCACTGCCTGAGGTCGTTGTGACCCCAAGGGCAGGACCTGACCTCGGCCTTGTTGAACCTCTTACAATTGGCCTTGACCCATCGATCAAGCCTGTCTGGATTGCCCTGCAGAGCTGCCAGCAGATCAGCACTCCCACCCAACTTGGTGTCAGCTGTAACCTTGCTTAGTGGACACTTGATCTTCTAATCCACATCATCAGTAAAGACATTAAACAGGACTGGCCCCAATACTGAGCCCTTGGGAATCCCACTTGTGACTGGGTGCCAGCTAGATGTAACTCCATTCACAGCTCCTCTCTGGACTCAGACATCCTGGCAGTTTTTATCCAGTGAACAATGTACCCCTGCAAGCCTTGAGCAGACAGTTTTTCCGGGAGAATGCTGTGGGAAATGGTGCCAAAGGCTTTACTGAAGTCCAGGTAGATGAAACCCACAGCCTTTCATCCACTGAGAGGGTCACCTGGTCACATGAAGAGATCAGGTTGGTCAAGCAGGACCGGCCTTTCACAAACCTGTGCTTGCTGGGCCTGGTCCCCTGGTTGTCCTGCACGTGCTGAGTGTTGGCACTCAAGATGATTGGTTCCATGACCTTCCCAGCACTGAGGTTGGGCTGACAGGCCTGTAGTCCCACAGATCCTCTGTCCCTTCTCATAGATGGGAATCAAATTTGCTGACCTTTAGTCAACTAGGACCTCCCTGGTTATCCACAGCTGCCGGTAGATGATGGAAAGTGGCTTGGTGGCACCAGCTCCCTCAGGACTCTTGGTTGGATCCCATTTGACTCCATGGACACGTGTGTCTGTGTGGTGTAGCAGCTCACTGACTGTTTCTCCTTGGATTATGGGAGTTTCATTCTGCTCCCCATCCCAGTCTTCCAGCTTAGGGAGTTGGGTATTCAGAGAACAACTGGTGTTACAATTAAGAGGAGCTGAGGCAACGAAGGCATTAAGTACCTCAGCCTTTTCATTATTCTTTGTCACTGTGCTTCTCCCTGTTTCCAGTAAAGGATGCAGATTCTCCTTAGCTCTCCTTTTGTTTCTAAAGTATTCATAGGAACATTTTTTTATTGTCTTTAGCATCAGTAATCAATTTAACTTCTAGCTGTGCTTTGGTCCTAATTTTCTCCCTGCATAATCTATGACATCCTTGTAGACCTCATGAGTTGCCTGCCCCTTCTCCCAAAGGTCACAAATTCTTCTTTTTGTCATTAGTTCTGGCCAGATCTGTCTGTTCAGCCAGGCCAGTCTTCCTCAACAGCTTGTCTTTTTTACCACATGGGGATGGCCTGTTCCCACACCTTTCATATTTCCTTCCTGAAAAATGTCCAGCCTTCCTGCATTCCTTTGCCCTTCAGGATGGCCTCCCAAGTGACTTTCTCAACTAGGCTCCTAAATAGGCCAAAATCTGCCTTCTGTATGTCCGTGGTGGCAGTTCTGCTGATGCTCCTTGTTACTTTGAGAATTGAGAACTGTCATTTTGTGACTGCTGTGATCAAGACAGCCTCTGGCCATCCACTAGTCCTTCTCTGCTCAAAAACAGCAGGTCCAGGGGGGCACCTTCTCTAGTTGGCTCCCTCACCAGCTCTGTCAGGGAAGTCTCTTCTGCAGACTCCAGGAACATCCTGGACTGTTTCCTCTCTGCTGTGTTGTACTTCCAGCAGACATTGGGTAAGTTGAAGTCCCCCATGAGAATAAGGGCCAGAGATGGTGAGACTTCTCCCAGCTGCTTATAGAATATTTCATTTGCCTCTTCATCCTGGTTGAGTGGTCTATAACAGAGTCTCACCAGAATATCTGCCTTTTTGGCACAAAACTGTACTCAGTAATAATTTAATCAAACTGTGCTAAAAATAAAATGGAGGGAGAAAAAAAAAGCTTTTACAAAAGCTGAGTGGTTTAGATCTAACGTGAGGTATTGATAAATACTCTGAGTTGTACTAGATTTAAATGGGATATTTAACACTGTAACTATTGTACTTAGCACCACAACTCTTAAGTAGTAGATCTGTTGCAACTCTGACTGCTCCTGGTCCAGGTAGAATCAGAACAAGTATTTTCTGTTCTCAAAAGCTTTTTGTCATAAGTACACCTGTGCAAGCAAAAGTCTTGGATGTTCTGAAGGTCTGTGTCAGTAGAATAAATCACAGAAAATGCAAGCTTTTTTAAGAAGGGTAAATGCATAAATTTTTTTGTAAGTTTATCCACACCACACTCTTGTTTCTTGGTTGGATTTTTTGTTGCTGAACATGTTGCAAGTTCTTGAAGCACACTTACCAGCAAAATGAAATGTAGAGCAAGGTTCAAATTCATACAGCAGGTAATGTGAGGGAGGGTTTAGAGTGAGACTGAAATAGAAAGGAACTGAAAAATAATGCAGTGTTGGCATTTCTTCATTTCTTTCTTGTGTTAAAGAAAAGTTGTTCAACAGGAGCAATAAAAGACAAAATGATTTAGCTCACTTTTAAGTAGTAATGACAGTTTGAAATTACAATGGCATGCTTATACAGTACAGTATATTATGCTTTTTAGTGACTGAATTAGCATGCTACTGCTTTATGTCCTATAGTAAAGTTAGGCTTGGTATGGAAGCTTAAGAGGAGGGATAGGCTTGGGTTTTTGCTGTGTTTTTTTTTCTCAGAAAATACACGTGGCTGTTTTGTTTGCCATAGGCTAAACAGGGCGATGAAGAATACTGAGTGTCAGACCAACAGGAATTGATGTAGGGAAACAAGAAAACAAGAAACATGTAGGTACAAGTCTGCTACTAAAGGAATTTGTCATGGTTTATTCTTGGAGGAACTGATACTAACAAAGAATTCAAGCCCGTACCATTGTTTCTCTTCAGATATTCTACTAAACATTTAAAAGTGTAAGTAAACAGTAGTATTTTACAAATTTTCTAAAGTTCAATCCTTTTCTAAAATCTCTTGTTCCTTATGTAAATAGTTACTGCAGTTGCAGTTCATCTCAAACATCAGGATAAAAAATGACCTTGTTCCTTGCTACACATGGTTCCTTTTTGATTTATGACTTGTTCTTCCAGTTGACCAGCTTGGTTTAACTGCTGTGCTGTGTAAAAACTAAAGTAAACTTTGAATGCTTTAATTAACTGTCGTACTATATGATGATAGAGCAAGTAGTTTCAGTGTATGTGTTCATTACAGAAAGATGTATTCAACTCATCTGCTAACCTTTTATTCTCCCATATGTATATAATCAGATACGTAGATCAAAATACATACAATTTGACTTTAAGCAGAAGTCAGAATTGTAACACAAAAGCATGTTTTAAGAAATAAGTGTCATTAAAATTTCAGTGTTCAGTACAGAATTTCAATGGCTGACACATCCTTGGAACGAAAAAGTACAGCACTGTTAAATATTTTGTGTAAATTTAGTCAAGGGCTTTGTATAGCATGAAATTTCTCTCAAAGTAGAAATTATCAGGTGTGCCTTAGATCTAAAGGTGGTAGTTATGATTCTGGAAGTTTTTGTATTTGAAGTAATTTCATGTGGTTTTTAATAGTCTTTACACAGTAACTATACAGCTTAGCCAGTGTGACAAAATCAGAAAGAAAGGGATCTCAGTTGTGAGTTATGCACTTTTCAGTTCGGTTGTGAACTATTTTTTGTTTCTAGTAGCACTAGATACGGCATTGATGGTAATATTACCCAGTAACTACAGGAGAGAGACAGTAAAAATTAATTGCTTTGATTTCTTTTTAGTACTTCTCTGTTTCAGAATACAAGCTTTTTGATTGTAGGCTTAATTGAAGTCAATCTACAGGTTTATAGAGATTGAATACTGCCTTCTTTAGTGAATGATTTGGTATTAATAGTATTAAGATTGATTACTGGAAGTCTAGTATTTCAACTCTTTATTCAATCTGCTTCTGTTTGGTGAGTCCATTTTAATTCTGACATTATGTTTTGCTTTATTGTGAGAAACATGTTGGGAATGGAGTCATGCAGTAAGGCTTCCTCTGAAGAAAAGGGGAAGGGTCAAAAGGATAATTTCTTTAATCGATGCTTGTAGCCTGCTGTTCAGAGGCAATCAGTGGATCTCTATTGATTGTGGCAATTCAACCATCTATAAAGAAAGCCTGTGTTTATTATTGGTTTGGATTTGACTTCTGATTACGTCCATCAGTAGTTATTTTCTGGGCAAATAAGTCAGCAGTGTAAAAGAAATTGGGAATTAAGATTGCAAAAGCTCAACGTTGTGGTAGATTTGAGTCTAAAAATAGTTACATAATCACAGTTCCATTTTTTGTTTCAGTGTGTGAGTGGTTTTATGTCTGTTAAGCTGTTTAAATAGAGTTCATACTAAATAACTTCATTTTTTGTGACATTGAAAGCCTTGGAACTCTTCTACTGGTTGCTTTTGCGAATCACAGTCACAAAACTTGTTGTCTTACTAATTCATCAGATTTTAGACTAAACACACAAATCCAACCTGGCTAAAAAATTCAAGTGATGCCCTTCTAGATACAGGCACTAGAAATAAAAAAGTAATGGAAAATAATTGGAAGTAACATTTGTAATTCTGTTTGTAATTGTAACATTAATTCTTCCCTCTGTTGAAGGTAAACATACTATTGCTTTTTGTGCTCAAACTTTGGAGAACAGAATCTGCTGAAATTCAGAGACCACTTTAATTAAGGAGAAAAAAAAGGCACAAAGTTTGAATATTTCAGTGGAAATGAGATTTAATATTAATTTCTTTTCTTGAAAATGGTCAGAGAACATGTGACAGATGAAAATGAGTCCCTGCAGTATGTGTATTGACTTTACAAGTCAATGCAATCTATCAGAACACCTTGTAAAGCTAATTTTAATTGGCATAGGAATTAGTTTGAAAGTTTCCACCTTCTTGTGGAATTAATTAGACAGTCATATTTTATTAATTAGTAACATTTAAATCAAAAACAAGTTAGTTACTTCACAGCTGTTTGTGGTAGAAAGAGGCAGTGAGTGGATTAAATTTGAGGCCTGGTTTTCTTGACAGGGATTTCATAATATTTCCCACACATCACTGTACTTGTCTCAAGCGTCAGATAAATGTGTTTCTATAGTTCCACAGCTTCAGTCATGGCCTGTTTGCTGGAACTCTGCTTTGGAACTTCCTTGAGCATCACTTTACAAATTCGAGAGGTGCGTTATACAGTGGATTGTAGGAAGAAAAGCTGCACTTGCATTGTTTTACTCAGGTTTAATGATCAGTAAATGTAATTGAAGATCAGCACCGTATGACACTTTGGCAGTGGTTGCATCTCTTTTTAAAATGTACACTTAAAGGCATGTATCAACTACTTGAAAAGAAGAAAGATGTGTGTGCTGCTTCCTGAAAGTGAAACTGGGGCTGATGTTTATAAGGAAATTTGGTTCTCTTGTGGTTGTGCCAGTCTGATAGGCATGTAATGTTTCTTTCTTCCTGAGGAAAGCAGAGGAAAACAATCATACAAAGACATGTTTTAACAGTGTCTTGCTCAGCATGCCAGTGGTTAGCCATGTTTTGAAGCCTTCTGGGAAGCAAGGGCCTGGGCATTATCTGTGAGGCCAAATGATGAGAAATTTTTGAATAAATGGTGTGGGGAAATACGTGCTACATACTGAAATTATTATAAAAGTTATTACTGCCTGAGGGAACACTTCACAACAAAAGCATTAATTAAAAGCAG
Organism: Rhagologus leucostigma; assembly: GCA_013397725.1. NCBI lineage: Eukaryota > Metazoa > Chordata > Aves > Passeriformes > Rhagologus > Rhagologus leucostigma. Next base: position 1,937,199 of record VZTD01010891.1, read on the forward strand.
TATTATCCTGGCAAGACATGGAGAACAAGATCTGTTCTTATAACAGAAGCGTAATTGCAGTCTTGTCAAAATATCATTAGACCCTGTGGCGATTGAAAGAGCATCTTTCAACATGGTTTGACTTTTTGGAGTCCATTTTTTATGCTTTAAGTAATTTAGCAGTTTTCTATCTACATCTTTTTCTTTTAATTTTTACAGTCAGGTTGAATAATGGTGGTTTTGTGAAGATCAGAAAAAAGTGAAACAAGTGGGACCAGATGCCCTTCAGCCTAAAACTCTTTGAGATTAAACGGAATCATGCACTGTTTTTGCAAAGCTGTTTTATCCTTCTACAGTATAAACCTGATGGCTTCTTGGTATGGGAAAATGAGAAGGAGATGTATTATAGAGGAAAGCCATGATGGCTCTTAATTTAACCTTCCTATGTTTTAGAAGGCTGTTTTCAGCTTGAGTCAGTGAAATATGAGATATGGGAGACTATCTAAAACAGATTTTTTCACTAGTGCTCAGCATGTCATTCCTGCTGTCATGTTATTTGAGAAATGTTGCATGTATGTAAATATATCCTTTTGGAGGCTGTCTTTACAGTGAAACATTGCTGTTTAAAGAGGATGATTGTTTTGGTTGTTGAGTGCTATCCTGTTGAGATACTAACAACAAAAAGAGGGAGTTCAAATACAAATCTTCATTATATTAACTATAAAAATTTCAAAGGTAAACTCATTAAACAGCAAGTCTGTACAGAGAAATATATGTACATCTGTACACTGATGCCTTTTAATGTTTATCTTGACTTTTAGTCTCTGTATTTTGGTAATTGTTAGGTGTGTGTAGTTGTGTGGTTTATAGGCATTTAGAGCAGCCGATCATGATTGACTTAAAGAACTCAAGTGCTCTTGTCAGAGTTGCTTGGCGGTGTTATGAAGACTTCAGTTCTGCTAATCACTTACATCTGGCAGTAGTTTAAGAAGGCATAGTTTAATTATTTTTCTTCTTTATTTGTTATTTTTTCCTAAAGCTACTCAAGAAATTTTGAGATTTAATAGTGTTGTTCTCTAAGTTGTTTCTTTTCATCAGTTTGGGGCTGGGGTGGAGTCAGAAGGAATATTAAAAAATAAAAATAGCTTGGTGGACCCTAAGATATCAAAATTCAGCTTTCTTAAGTTGGTTATAAAGGAGATTGAACCAATTTGCTGTTTCAAATAAATAGTAATTGAATCACTTCAGTTCCTAAAATTCAGCAATTATTTTGATAGTTGGTATGCAAATGTTTAAAAACTTGAGTTCCTTTTCATGGCTGAATTACTTCATGAAACTTGTTTACTGTGCAAAACCAAGGTAGTCTGCAGTAGCTGGCAATCCAGTCTGTCTGCAGCATTCAGGGTAATTTTTGTTTAAATTGGTTCTTAATTGTGAACTTGTCAGACTTCAAACTAATTAGAAGTTCCCAAAACCTTACTCTTGGGAAGTAACTTGAAACGAATGCTTTATAAGGTGGTTTAGTCAAAATCTAGTGTGACATGAGAGCTGCTGCTCCATGCTGGCATGAACATACTCCCAGGCTTTTTCTTCCTTAGTCCCCTCCATCTTGGATGTCTGAAATAGCAACTTTAAGATCCTATGTTCTTTAAAATACTTGGACTTTCTGATGACTCAGTTTGTATATGGATATGTTAACTTTAGTGGTAGTCAGTATCATACTGTGTCTATATGTGCATGTGTATTTTGAAGTTTTCTGATTTCAGAACTGCTGAAAAAATTAAAATGTATAAAAGCTCTCTTGGTTTAGAAACTGTAGCCTGTAGGAAGAGATTAGTCTTAACAATGCAGCATTGTCTATTGAGTCAATTAAGCATGTAGGTTTAGCTAGCTTGGGAACAAGTTCCAGCATGTGACATTAAAAATAGCACTCTCTTATAACAAATGTAAGCTTAGTAAGTGGGCCATAATTTCCCCTGCCACTTTACCAGGGGTTTTTAGGCAACTGTACTCACAAAAGAATTTCAGTCTTTCTGATTACGGTCTTGGGGTGCTAATGCTATGTGCCATGGGAGTGTTGGATCAACGTCAGGCTGATTTTCTCAAAGTGTTGTCTGTCTTCCTGACTTTCCTGGGCACATGATTTTTATTTGTTTTTTCTGTTTATCCATATGTAGAAATGGAACCTTGTGGCCCAATGGCTCAGAAATCATTAAGAGTATTGCTGAACCTGTCCCTCTTCTCAATAGCTTGACTACATCACCTAATTGTTTGATCTAGCAAAAAGTAATAGCATTTAGAAGAAATAAGTATCCCTATAAATTGTCATAGCTGTTTTCTTAATAGAGCGTCATCCTTCAAACTAAAGTCAGCATCCTCTGAAGTAATAGTTTTCAGGAGGTGATCAGTCACTATCTGGTCACCTTTTAGATGTGAATTGATGTTAAAATCATGGCAAACTAAAGGGTTTCTTGTCTGCAGCAAGCAGCAAACAGAGGAAACTTGTCTTTGTAGTAGATGGTGCCTTTTACATCAGGCCTGGTTTCGTTGCTGCCTATGATTTTGCTTTGTCTTCTGGTTTTGGACTTGGCTTTGTACTAGAACAATCGTTTTTCCTTCTTTCACCCCCTCTCCCTATCCTGTTGTATTTGGTGGAGAATTAATTCAGACTGAATCTCCTTCAGCTTGAACCTCAGATCAGATTTCTCTTTGCATTCATGAAAACAGGCAGCAGAAATTCCAGTAGCTTTCAGGGTAGACTTCTAATTTCAGGTAGTATTTGTAATGTGCCTAAATGGATTCCCCAGTTGAAAAGGTGAAGCTATGTAATCTCTTATAAAATAGTATTTTGCACTGTTAAATGCTGCCAGCTTTGCCTTGTCTCCTCCCTACGCTTCTAAAGTCTCAAAAATTTATGGTGGAATGTAACAAATATGATCCCTGTTAAAAATAAAAGTCTGTTACAATCAAAACATGTATGATTTTAGCCTTGATTTAAAGTATAGCTCTCATCAGCCTTTCCAATAGCTGTTCAACTTAAATATAAAAGACCAGGCTCTGAAACTGAGTGCATTTCAGAAGAATGACATTCATCTTTCAGACAGTATAAGCTAGTGGTCTCCAACATGGGGTGTGTGTATCCCAAGTGATATGAAAGTCCAGTGGAGTGTGGAAAATGTATTTTGGACCGTTAATAAATAAAAATTAAGAAGTAAAATAATGCTTAGTTCATCTTTAGCACATCCTTTTCTTCCTGTTTTTGTATATGTTTTATCATCTACATCATATACTACATGTATATTATTTATAAATGTACATATATTGTACATACATACTCAAAATTGTTTTACCAATAAGATTTGTGGTAAAAAAGTTTGGAAAGCACTGGTCTAAGCTACCTTGTAACAAACATTTCGGCATGTGTATTTTTGTTGTGTTCTTTGTCCTGCTCCCCTTTCCTCTTGGAAAACCTCTGCGTTCTCTTATAACTTTGTATTTAAAATATCAGGAACAAAGTGGTTTTCATTTTTGTTTTTAGTAGATCAGGTTTACCTCTGTGGGGATATATGAAGTTGTCTGGTGTGAACAATTAAATTCTAGTAAAGATTGCTTTGGTTCAGTTGCTCTGGTGTAAAAATTTTGCAAGTTGTACTTTTCTATTATGTCAGAATTTACATTTCCAAAAGATACTGTGCACTTTTAACAACATAGTGTTAGGTTTACTGGTGTTTATAGGCTAAATCAAAAAATAAAGCCTGTCACAGTTTAAGCTAAAAACCTAACTTTGGAGGTCATGTGTGAAATTGATTAGTTGAGCCATCCATATTACTCAAGTGGAAAATTTTAAACTAAATTATTTTGATTTTCATCCTTATTTTTGTCTATATTCTTTTCCTTTTGAGTTTTATGTCAATTTACTTAATTTATTTGTTAATTTAGAAATTATAAGCTTATTGACCTCTTGGTTGCATCGTAAGTCATAAAATGAACGAAACTGAGGTGCAAATGAAATGTTTAAGCTTTTTGCCATACATTAAACTCTTTTTGATTCAAATTTTAGGAGAGATAGGTGTTCAGGCTGGTTTTAGTAATTTTTCTGTAAAAAAAAGAAAGGCAATAGCTCTGAACATATTTCTTCTGTACAGTTGCAGGATTGAGGTAGAATACTTTGTCCTCCAGCCACTCCAAAGATTCTTATATTGCTTGAGTCTTGTATCGAGGAATTACTCAGCATTTTCGTAAAGTGTTTTTGAAGAGGGTTGCTTTCCAAAGCAGTCTTGGACGTCATTCCTGCATTACATACAGCAGAAAGAAGAGGCTGGTTACAGTGCATCTATTCCATGGCCCAGTTGTGTCATTATTAAAGTAATTACAGCAATCTGAACCTTTAACATAGAAACTTACAAAACCATAGTCCTAAACTTTAGCCTTTTCCCATGTTACAGATTTGGGTGGTATCTTGGTCTTACTGCTGCTTACAGAGAGGGTTTTTTGTTCATTTATTAGTGTCTACTGTTGGTTTTGATACTTCTAGATATTTTAGATATTTTGGACCAAGGTTTTTTCTTTCCTCTTAACTGTGGGGACTGTAAGAACACAGGAGCTGCAGTAAGTTGATGTTGCTCCACATTTTTCAGATAGTAAATCCCTAGATAGGAATGGGTTAATGTAATCATGAAGTAAATACCTGTCAGAAAATGTGATGACATCAGCAGAGCCCCTTAGTGTGGTTTGGGAAGGTGGTGGCATAAGGAAGGTTTTTTGTCTTGCGTCATCTGGGTAACAAAAGCAGGAGAAATGCCTTAATGTTATCACAACATACACCATGGGAGGCTTCTTGTCTGCATAGCAACATCAGCCAGAAGGATAAGAATTTCTGTTCCTGTACTGAGGGGGTCAAAGATGTGCCTGGTAGCAAAATAGCATGTTACTGACTCTTGACTCAATTCTTTCTCCTCTGGGGTTTTATTGTCACGGCAATTTTGAAAGTTATGTGTTGGTGTTGCAAATATCTCAGGTGATCTGGTGTCTGTGCTTTCTGCTGGCCAGCACATTTTGTACCCAGCGTTTGCATGAGAGTGGAGGAAGGCTTGGGTTTGGTAGGTGTTAGGTGTGGCCCTTTGTGGCCCACCCCTAAAGAGGCTTGAGAAGTTTGATGGAGTTTTTAGTCAGAAGTGCTATGCCTTATTATACCAGCTAACAAAAAAATGGCAAGTGTTGGTAATAAAAGCTCTCCTGCAGAAGAGGAAAAAAGGAATTTGGTATTGTGTTTTTGTGCCTCTTTAGAAGTCTCTCCAGTAAATATTAATGATCATCAGGTGCAGCTCTTTCCTATATATACTTTTTGCTTTTTGTTACAATATCGCTATTGTATGGATTTCTCCTTGCATCTATATCTGGACTTGTTGAAGTCATTCTGGAGACCCTGTGAGGTGTCTCTACTTCAATTGCATCTTTTTACAGGTGAACAAATCCAAGTAACTGGGTCAAAAACCCACTTACACTTCTGTGCTTTTATATGAACTATAATATTCCTTCTTTAATTATGTACTTTATTGTTTTCATCTTAGGAATCTGGCATTCTCAGTATTTTATTGCTGTTTCCCGATAGAGAGGGTTTGTTTTCCTTAATGTTTGGTGAACAGAGATGATTGGTTAAGAAGAGGAAGCCTGTTGATTCCACCTAGGAAGATAAAGCTGTAGTATGAGCCTCTCTCTTACTAGGTATTGTTAAATCTTTAGAGTACTTAAGCAGATTGAAATACCTACTTAGTGGGGCTGTACATCTTGGCTGTTCTGGAAGTACTTTTGACTTCTCGTAACATAACGAACTCTGAACAGCTGCAGAGGTAGGTTCAGCATCAAACACAGTGGCTGAATTTTAATTGGCTACATCTGTCCAAACATATGGCTGATGGTCAGGGTGGTAAGAAAGCTTTTTGAGCAATCAGAGTTTTACTTATAAAGTGATATGAAATTGTGTCCCCAAAATATGAAGCCTCAGAAAGTTCCTTCTTCAATGTACAAAATTTATACGACTTTCACCTACTTGGACCGATACTGAATCAGTTTCCTAGAAGTATGTGCTTTGAAGTGGCTTAGAGCTTTCAGTGTATACATTATGGGTTAAGTTTTTTATGTGTAAGAAAAACCTGAATAGTTGTGGCTACCTGTGGATTGGTAGGTTTGAATTTGTAGAAAATGGGGAGTGTATTTAATCAGCCATCTAAAACACAGTGATTGTTTTGCTGGGTATTTCAAGATGTCTTCATTACTTAACTCTAGGACCTAAAAGTAATTGGAGCCTGATGCCTATAAACTTTCATATATTCTGTAAGATTTTAGAAGTGTCTTTGGTGTGATACTGCTCTGCAGCTGGAAGGTGCTACAAATCTGAATCCCGATTAGTTGGCTTCATTTTAGTGTTCATTAAGATGGCGTGACATGTGGGTTCCACTCGTTGAAGTCCAGAGATGGGGCAAATCTTAAACTTTTTCCAGACCAAGGCAGACTGGTATCTATGTATTTGTATGCCAAGAAAAAGCAAACTATGTCGGTTTTCTGTTCAAAATAGAGAGGATTGCAGGCAGAAATTTTTGAGTTTTCCAGAAAGAAATCAAATGTTTTAGAATGCTAGGTTTCCAGGCTGCTCAAACAAGTAGAACTTGTGTTTTAGAATGTGTCTCCATAGAAATTCTTTCCTCCCCCACCATGTTCTTTCATATTTAGTTTCCATAACCAGTGCACTATTGTGAAGGAGGGGAAACGCAGGGTGACTGCAGGGAAGCCAGCCAATCACTCCAGCATCAGAGCAGACTCCAGGGCTTGTGGAGCTAACCTTTGTGACCTTCACAAGGGGCCTCTCCGAGGAGAGCCATTTTTCCTGCCTTGTAATGGTAAAGAAAAAACTTGGCAAGCCCTTTGATCAGCAAAGCAAAAACAAGGAGAGCAAGGAGCAAATGGGCAGCTTTGTGCACAAAACTGCTAAGTCAGTACTGGCATTCTCTGTGCTGAGAACAGTGTTACCACCTTACATAGAGTATGTGCACATTTATATACAGTACTGGGATATTTGTTGCACATTTAGAAAACCCTCCAGTTCAAAACTAAGGGAAAATCTTGGTTGATACCAGTTATGGTGGAGTAAAAGCATTTCATCAAATAATTTGCAATGTGAGAGTGAGGAAACTTTTCCTTCTTATTTCTTTGAGGGCAAGATTTTCAAAAGCGAAGGATTGCACAATGCTAAAAAAATAATTCTAGCATTGGGAAGCGATCATGTCTTGTATGCAGCTGGCATATATTTTTTACTGTAAAACTTACTGCTTTGCAGTTTTTGATGATGTTTTTTTCCATTACAGTGCATTTCAGATGCATGCTTAAAGAACAGTAGTTTTGCTTTGCAAGTATGTAAAGTTTTGTTTTGGCTTGTACAGATTGAAAACCAAACCAAATCCATGTTTAACATTGGGAAAATTTTATATCAGTTTTTAGCTTCTCTTCTCCATGATGTTCTTTCACTGTTCTGCTGCTGATACACAAATGCCTCTGTATCCTTCTGTTACTGTTGCTAGTCTGATAAGTTTTGTTGCTCATCTGTGGTAGTTTTCTGCTCAACAGATTGGATTCGTTCTCCCACCTGAGCTGAAGTGCTCTGCGTTCTTCCTCTGCTTGAGAGTAGGAGAGGGTTCATAATGTTTTTATTCAGTACTTTCTTCCACTCTGGTGAGAATCTGCCTCCCAGTTTAATCTCCCAGACCAATATATTTCTGTCCAGTGGATCCAACAGTTCATTCGTTCTCGGCAAGAATTCTTCCTGTGGTTTGTAAATTTGTAGATTTTGACCTCCTTCCTTGGCTGCTTCAGCTTCTCTTCATGCAGCTTGGCTCCTTGGGAGATGTTGGTATTACAAGATTGCCAGATCACTCTGCAAGACATGTTTCTTCTTTTACACTTACAGTATTCACTTTCTTCTGATGTTTCATCCATTCCTCTGCCGCTCCCTAATTAATCACCCCTAGTACTGTGCTGAAGTGGATCACAGTGATTTTCTTTCTTTACATGACTGTAAATGAATAAATAAATAGCAATTATGGAATCAGGTAAACCGTGTTTTCACATCTGCCATTTTGAAATGTAGTGCCCTTCAATTTTATGAAAGTAAAGTTACATGAGTGTCATTATTTCACAAAACAGCTACAGGTGTTCAGTAATTAAACAGTTTATTAGATCCTTGCACAGTTCTGGATAGGATGCAAATTAATTTTTAATGGATGTGATTTATTTTAGTGCACACTGCTTTTCAGCAGCTTTCACCTGCGGGACATTTTTACTCTTAACAAATACAGTGATTTTCAGATAAGGTGCTAGATAACTTAGCACCTGATGAAGATATTCAGGAAATTGATTTGTTTGAAATCCCTCATCACCGATGATTTTCTAAGTATATTGTAGCAGAGTGAGTCCATCAGCAGATTAGTTTGTCTTGTGTGTACTGACACTTTGATATGGCTGCACTGCAGTTACTGTATTTAAGGGACAAATCCAACATCTGCCTACCACCTCCCCCATTGATTGCATCAACAGAATCAGCAAAGAGCAGTTTTGGCTGCTCTGTGAGCAGGCGGAGGGGTGCCCTAGGCCCTGCTCCTCCCTCATGTGGGAGCAGTGTTGGCAGCAGCAGCTTCCAGCCAGCTCGATGCATGCCCTAGCACAGAGGGTGGTATTTGGCTGCTTGGGTGATGCTTGCTGTCTTCTGCGACATATTCTTTGCTCTTGGTATACTCTTAAATTTTGTTGTTCTTGATATACATGAAAATGTAAGTAGATTTCTTGTAGAAAAGCATGTTACATTGTCAGATCTGTAACAGTCCTTTTCAGTTCTCATTTGAGCATAAATATTTTGTAACAATTTTCTGAAGGAAGAGATTTCTGAAAATATATTTAAAGGATAACAAGATGTCAGAAAAGAGTGACCAGAATGTTTAGTGTCCCAATTTATACAACTAGAGTCACAGTGTCTAGGAATAGATTTATTTCTTTTTAATGTACAATTTACTTTTAAAAGGTTTTGAGATAAAGTTTAAAATTATGACCTGTGTAGTGATAATGAAATGATTGCAAAATAAATTTTAAGATAACACTAAACAGTGAATGTTTGCTACTGAACTTTGAGTGATAAATTCTGGAAGGAAGTTGCTGTGTAAGTACCTGGAACTATAAAGTGTTAAACCACAGCTTAGAAGGCATTAGCCAAGTAAATGTTTACTTTTTTCGTTTATTCAAGCATCTTAGTTCAAAACTAAAACTCGGAGATGAAAAGCAGAGTGGTTTGTTTCCTTCTTCCATAATTCTGAATGTAAAAATGGTGTGGAAAAAAAAAAGACATCTGTTATAAGAAGCTTTCTTTACATGGTGACTAGAAGAAATTGATTCACATTGATAAATACAGTTCAGACATTTTATGGGAATATTAAAGATTACTGGAGCGGGGCAGACCAAAAGGATTATATTAGTTCAGTGTTCAGTTTTAGCAAGCTACGTGTGGATGACTATGAAGTATTATGAATTAAAAAATATATTGGGAGTTTCGGTCTCCTCTTCATCTTTTGCCTTCAGGTACTGGTTTACATCCTCTGATCTGAAGATTACAATCTAGAGTACAGAGTTTAAAGGGCAAGAGTGGATATATTCTGAAGTTTGCAGTGACAGTGAGTCACTGAGTGTTGTAACTGTTCATGTGCAGTTTGAGTGCCTTGCCCCAGCAGGTGTGTATCAGGTAACCTTTATACAGGCTTGCTTCCTGAGAACTTGGCATAGAACTGGGATCAGTATTGTTCCATTAACTGTGTTCTCTAATCTACTGCTTAAATTTCAGAAAAGCTGTGTCTTATTACTCAGCTGTTGAAATTACTGGTATGTGATAGTGCATATTGGTTCTTCTGACTTCAGGAGCATTATATTTTCCAAACATGGGTTATGAAGCAAGTATGTTTTGTCTTTTGAATTTTATATGCTAGCTACTGAATGAGCTAAACCCAAGCAAATAGACAAAACCTAGGCAACCTCCAGAGCTTGAACTTACAATTTTATTTGAACTGAAGGTTTCAAAACAATTTTGGGTGCCTAGTTGATGGGCAAAAGTGGTCCTGTAGAATGGTGGTAAGACTTTTGGCTATAGGAAGTCTATCTTATAGAAGAGATTAAAGGAACTCAGTTTGTCCAAGAGTTCAAAGTAACAATACTCATGGAAAAAAACTCCTTCACCCTCCAGGGGATTTCTAAAATAGTTTGTGACTTTGCAGGCAAAAAACCCGAAAAGCTGGAAGCTGATAGTGGCAGCTTTTGGAACTGAAAGGGAGTGGAGGAAAGGGATGGGTCATAGGGAAGTGCTGACTAATGGTGAGCAAACACTGTAAGGGAGTTCTTGTATTAAGAACTGATCTCACTTCCTAAAGGAAAATAAACTCTATACTATTCAAGGATAAAGTTTAACTGGGGAAGTCCCTAAACTGGACTATAAGAAAGTGGGAAGGAACGATGCTAGAAGGACAGCTTGATTACAATGATATTGGCCATTAAAAAACCCACACAATTGTCTTCTGAGACAGAAGTTAGTAGTAATCAGTAGTGTGTGACATGTAGTCTGATATCTTGTGTGGGTAGGATGTATTCATATCTTCAGAGAGGCCTGTTACTAGTAAGCATGATTTTAAATGCTAGATGTATGTTTGATGAGTACGTATTTTTTAAAAATGTATGCCAGTAAGTAAATACAGTGTTTTTCCCCCTCTCTCATGGCAGCAGCACAGTCCCTTCACCATCCCCCTCCCCCAATGACGAATGCTGATTTTCATAACTAGTAGATGAAGACTGCAGTGATTATAAATTTGAGATTAATTTATATTAAGTCAAGGTGATAACTTTAAATTATTTAGAATTGATTTGGAACTTCACTGCTTACAAATCTGCTGAAATTAAGTGAAATTAGAAGATCTGTGATTTTTGCTTTGTGATCTGTTTTGCGTCTAAGGGTAGGATCAGTTTCTAAATAAGTGCTTCACTATGTTTATTGATAAAACATGGTAGTTGCTAATTTTGGCAAAGACGAAACTGTTAGTACTTTAAGAACTGTTAGTAATTTAAGTTATATGCTTTTAAATAAAATCATATGCTTGGCATATTTTGTCATCCTGATTTGTAATTCCCTCTATACCAAAAGATACTCAGAAAGCAAAATAAATTCCTGCAAATCAATTACGTAAATGCTGAGGTATTGGTATTTATTATGATGATTTAATGAAATAAATGAAAACTTACATTGTTTCTAGAAAGCTAGGGTTTGTTTTGCTGATGATGATTTTACAGTCAAACCTTTAGTTTCTGTTCAATCCTGTTCTTCCTTATTACTCTTTTACTTGGTCGAGCAGGGAGGTTGGACTGGATGACCTCCATTAATCCCTTCAACCTTTCAGTTTCTGTGAATACCCAAATTCTTAATAATAAACCAAAAAGTAAATTAATATTTCCAGTTGATAACTTCTGATCCATGCAGTGAAATTTGAGTTCAAAATTAGTTTTAGTTTCCTTTGCTTATTTTACAATGGGCCTTTGAGTACTGTTTAAACTGATGCTACTTAAATTCTGTGAATGGTGAAGAGAAATGTAGAACCTGAAACTTTAAAGTCCTCAGGTCGATAACATTTTTAGGTCACTTTTAAAAATAACTATAATAGCTATTATATTTAAGTATACTGTACATTTAAATGATAGCTATAATAATTAAAATTATACACTAAGTAGGTTAATTTCTTCTCAGGCTTTTGCTCTGTATTTTCTTTGCCACTCTATGTTAAATAGATAAATAAAAATAACTTTTCAAAGCCTAGCCTTCAGACAATATGGTGTATCTGGGGTCAAGAAATCTGTTGCCTCTGGTGGATTGCAACTTGGGAAATCTGTCTTCAGGGCGTTGAAGGGTGGGGGAGGAAAAAGAATAATCTGCTGGTGAAAACCAGAGTATGCAAGATTGCCTAGAGTTGACTGAGCAGGTATCTTAAAAGTACTGACTCAGGCAGCAACTTGCTGTTGGAAGATTCTTTCCTTTGTTTTACTTAAAAGTCTGCAGAGTCTTCAGGGACAGGAATAATTGCCTCCTACCTCAGCAGCACGTGGTGCTTGTCTGAATTGTAAAAATAAAAAGCTCTCCCTGAAACAGAGTCATAAGAAGGAAACAGATGAGTTGGGATTTTTTACTAAATAAAATGCAGCCCTCAAATGGGGGAAAAGATAGTCCATAAGACTATTTGTATGACTAAAACCAAGAACATCTAAACAGTTGATCAACTTAAGGTGTGAAGTGTGAGCTCTGAAGCATAAATTAAAAAGAGATGTCAATATTTATGATTTTAATGGCAAGAAAAACAGGTTCACTTATCCTTTGTAGCAGAAAGCTGTGCATTCATTTCCAGTAGGTCCTACCTAATGGTTTCTTAAGAGTCAGCTCATCCTGTCAAGGCCATCTGGGAGTGATCATTGTCTGAAGACTCGAGCAACCAGTTTGAACTGCCCTCTGAGACTTCCTCCTTAGAGCAATAAGGAAACAACCTAAAGAATCTTTTTATCTTAATATTTTGTTTTCCTTGGTGGTGGTTAGCCTCAGGGTTAATCGACAGGATTGCTAGGAACCCCCTTAAGATACTAAGACAGCTGGCTATAGCAGCTTTTATTACAGCGTGCTTAGGCAAGCCTCTCTGACTTGAAGACCTTCAGGCAACAAAAGTAGAGTGTTTTGAGAGGGGTGTAAAATTGCCTGGCTTCTCTTCATGCAAAGAGGCACTTGATTTCCTTCTTGCTTTCCTTGTCTCCTTTTAAGAGAGAGAAATGAGATAGAATCTCAGCGATAAAAGGACACAAAAGTGATAAAGTATTCCATCGCCCATCACTTCTGAAAATCATCTGCCTTCCCTTAATAAATGTGAAAGCTACTGTTTGTGTAATCTTGTCTCTAGTGTTACAGAAGGCAAAATGCTTACATCTTGTGGAGGTCTTCTGCGTTTGCTAAGCAGGAGTGTAGGAGGGTATCTGTAAAGTTAAACAAATATAGTAATTTCACTTGAAATAGCAGCAGAGACAGTTCTTCCTTTAGATTTGCCCTCACTGGTGATATATCTTTTTCATTGAAAATTAAGGAGAGGAAAAAAGATGAATTCTGCATATGCTGAATGACTTAGCCATGGGAAGCAAACTTCTTAACTTTGGGGGTAGGGTAGAAAGAAGGGGAGGTTTCCTTTAAAATTAGCCTCTTTTTCTGCTGTGGAATTGAGAGGGGAAGTTTAAAATTAAATAAATCTGGTGACACAGAATGTGATCTCAGCATTTAATCCTTTATAGACTTTGGAGAATAACTGAACTGGTACAAAGACTGTAAAACAAGGACTTTTCTTTTTTAGTGTCTATAATAGTGCTGTATCTTATAGTTTTCAAAGTAATGGGAAAAGCTCTGGAAATGAAAACGTGCCTGTACTCCGTATTTGTTCTTGAAACTCAGAAAATTATTTTGTTTGGGAAATCCACAGAGGAACCCAAGAATAATACTTTTGAGAATCAATTTTAAAACTTGTAAGCACTGTGATACTAGCCCTGCTTTTCTATGTGAGGTCCTTGAGTGCAGGGCAAGAAGAGGGGCAGGAGGAAAAAGAATAATAAATGCAGAAATAAGCATGTTATTGCTTCCATTTTTGCTTTGACAAAAGGTAGTTGTTTCAAGGGCACATTATATAAGAAAAGTGGTGCTATCTTGGCAAACCTTTGAACATCATATCATGCATTCATCTCTTTCTGTTAATCATGCATGTGTGGTCAGACTGCCTACTGCACGCACATCCATTTTAGCATTACACACTCTGAAGTGAGGACCTTTCTGTGAGTGCTTTCCTAAGAAGTGCAGTGCTGTTCTGCAGCTTCAAAACAGAGAGGTGTTGATACTCAGAACAGGAAACTTAGTTTTTAAGTCCTTGGTGTGTGTATTGTGCACTGTCTGCAGGCAGGCCAGTGCTAATGAAGGCTGCCTTTGAATACCTTAATACTAAATACTGTGGTTTGTATATCTGTAAAAGCTCTTTACTCTGTGTATCAGTGTCCACAGCTTTATGGGCCATGCTTTCTGGAATTTCTGGTAGCATCTTGCAATATTCAACCACCTTAGGAATAAATTCCAAAGGGATTTGTAGAAGAACTTGTCTGACTAGTAATGACTGTGCAAAATCTGTTTCTTGATGAATTAAGACTTTTGTCAGATGCATTTAAGTTTCCTTTACTGCATTGTTCTAGTTCATATTCAAACCATTAATTTGCTGGAAGAATTTCTGCTGCCTAAGACTGTAATTTCGTAGGATAGCATATGTGGTTTTATTTCATACTTAGGTTAAGGGACTTGAGCTCTGACAGGCTGTCTTCCCACCTGGTAAACAGGATGTGTGTGCCCACCATTCTCTTCCTTTTTGCTTTTGTTCTATTGCAAAGTTAATGAAATCACAGCTGTGGCACCACACGATTGCACACGTAACACTTGCATGTCAATTTTAAGGTATGCTTTTGCAAGCTGAATGAAGGTTAGAACTGTCAGTGTGCTCCCTGGCATCGTATGCCTGTGGTGCAGTTTGGTGAGGACATAATCAGTGGTGTAGATGGAGTAGCCCAACACATTTAGTTAATGCATTAAGGCTGTGAAGCAGAAGGAGGAATAAGGAAAACTCAAAAATACAGCCATTTTATGTATTGCAGTATTCAGAAAATTGTATCAGTGTTTCTATTTCTTTGAGGCAGTTAGACCATGCCTGGAGACATTACCATCCTTAAGAGATAAACTGTGATTTTAGGGGCTTTTTCTGATGCTTTTGGGAAACAGTGAGATTAAGAAGTTCTGAATGTTACTGCCATATGCTTTTAGATCAGTTAGACTGTAACAGTCCTGAAACCTAAGGAAATACTGCAAGTAAATGGACAGCATGAGTGGAGAAACAGTGCTTTCCCTGGCAATGGGTGGAATATAATCTCTCAGCAGATGAGATTTTCATTGCTCTGTGACCAGCCTTTTCTTTCTCTGGATTTTGTTGGATTTTTTTCTTTACAAAGCCAGTTGGAAAGTCCTCAAAGGGTTTGGGGCCACTTTAAGTGTGTGTCCTTGTCGAAGACTGGATTCAGGGAAATGTTTATAGAGGACTGAACTGAGGGTAGAGGTAATTGCTAACTGAGCTGTCTCATCTCCCTTTCAGGCTTTTCTCTGTACTGTTGCTGCTTGGAATTGAAATCATCTCAAATAATGTATTTAAAGTATAAATCTGTAATTTTGTTACAACACCTGCAGAGAAATGTACTTCACTTTTAAGTCAGCTACCCTAATTAAAAATGGCCCATATATGTGAAGACTTAGATTCATGTTTTAATCCTTCCAAATTCTTGAAATCCCCTGAATAGGATAGAAAAGGGTGCATGCACAAAGAATGTCACGCCTTCTATCCTCAGGCAAAGCTGAATCCACTCCATTGTGTGTAAATATCCTAAGATCATCAGCAGCCATAACCCAGAAGTCTCTGCATGCTGCACTCCAGTTTTTGAGAGTGGTAATTAGAACAGTTCATGTGGAGGCTCCTTATACTCTAAACCTTTTCTTTCATCCCGTTTCTAAATGGAACTGTGGAAAATTTACCTGTGGGAATCCCCCTAGCTCATCAGCCCTGTCAAACTGATCTTTGGCTTCTAGCTATTGCCACTTTCTTAGGAATATACATCCAGCTCTATTCTTGAATTAGTGGATACTATTACTTTCACAGATGCCCTATGGTCAGACCACCACACTGGTATTCTGCTGTAGAGCTCAGGCCTCTGCAGAAGTAAATATTCTGATTTCTTCTCTGCCTGCTAAAATGATAGCTAGGTGGGTATCTTGGAGATACCCTACACTGCCTGTGCACAGGACAAGTTTGTATAAGATTTTGTAAAGGGGTTAGTTGATTTTTTTGGACAATTTATGGTAGTTTCAAGAACAGAAATACTCAGTTTCTCCTGGCATCACCAGGAAAGCTAACTTTCAGTATATACATCAAGAGCTGACATACTGAAATGTACTGGTGAGAGCTCTTAAATAATTGTGGCATTTGTGAGGAGACACTTACTCTTTACTAATCCTTAAAGTTAATAGACAAATATAAATAAAAAGAGAAAACCTTTCAGGAAGTGATGCATTATGTGGATTAAAGAAACTAGCTGGTTAGGAAGACAAAGGAAAAATGAAAAGAATAGACTATCTCATTCAAAGGAAGAATGAAAAGAATAGACTCTATATCTCATTCATTTAATGTAAAACAGAATCATAGGTGACATGCTTGTCAATGAAGCAGCTGACATTTAGGATTTAATGAGAAGTTTAAATTTCACACCAAAAATAGAACATAATTAGTTTTAGTTTCATTTGTGCACTTGCTTGCGTTACACAAAGACTTTCTATCTATCCCCAGAACAAAAAGTACTCAATGCCACGCCAACAGCCTTGGGAGGTCTGTCATGATGTGGTCAGTGGTGTGTGTTTGTGTTTTGCTTTTCATAAAATGTGATTTCCAGTGAATTCTTAAAATAGTCCCAAAAATCTGAAAACCAATATCCAAAGTTAGTCATCTCAAGTTCACTAGAGACTGAAAATAATTTTCTCACAGACATAAAATATAAGTCTTGTCTAGATTGTTAAAACACAAGCATTATGTTATGGAGAGATGCTTGCATAGTTTTTTACAGTGATGCTTTTATACTTAAGAACAACTTGTCTTTCTGGGTGTTTGAGATTAAATTTTTGAAATGTCCTTTCGTGAAGAGTCGTGTCCAGACGTACTGAGAAACGACGGATTATTTATTCTTATCTATTCTTTTATGTGTAGATCAGACCTCTTCAGCTTTTTTGCTGTTGCAGAAATTTCATACAGTATGTTCATCTGGTACTGAGGATTAAAATATCTGTTCATTCTCTTTTGCTTTTCTTCCTAACATTACATGTCTATTGCACACTTCAGTAAAATAGTATTGCAGTTCTGACCTGCTTATGTTAATAATGTCTGCTCTAAGAAGATCTGTTTTTGTGAAAGGGAAGTTCTAATTACAAATGATGTAGCGTATCTAAGGTGACTATGCTAATAAAGGCAAAAAGGGGGAGAAAACATGATTTTGTAATGACTGGGAATTCTGTTACACAAATGAAGTTTTCAGCATACCCTGGAAAGTATAACTGCCAATGGGGACACTGTAGTTTCAGTACATACTACAGAATATCAAAACTGAAGGCCTCTTAGACAAGCCTTTCTTGAAGCATTTAAGTAATTCTTTGAGTGTCTTTTTTGTATTAGTTCGTTTCTGACATGGCTTTCAACAAAACAGTACATGTCTTTTCAGTGCAGCAACTGGAGAATGAATGGAAAAGGTATATTACACTTCGTACAAGGGCAGATGAGTTCTTTGTTTCTTAAATGGTGTTATTTTATTAGTCTACTAGGATCCAAAGGGTTCTTAAAATCAAAAGTAGTTTTTTTTTCTTTTTTTGATCTGTAGATCTCCTGCTTCTTTTCCATTGTACTTTAAAAAAAACCACAAATACCCAAATCAAAATCAACACCCCCTCTCCGTCCAAAAAAAAAAACAACAAACCAAACAAAAAAAAAAACCCAAACCACAAAAGAAACCACCACAACAAACCCAAACCTTAAACTCTAAAATTAGATAAGAATTTGAATCTAACAAATCTTCAGGCGTGTGATAGTGTTTAATGCCAGTAAAGATTTCTTTTCATTGGAAATTCTGATTCTTAGTAACTGCAGAAATGCTCTTTGTGTACGTAAAATAAGAACACTTTTCTTTTCCTTGAAGTTTTTCTTGTCAAAATGCAAATAGTTTGTGTTTGACTGTAGAACTTGAGGATGGGTGAGGAGATGCAGCTTGTGCTCTTTGTAATGCACAGCACTTTGAAAGTCCTTTTTGGTGGAGGATGGTGGGTGATGTGTCTTGGAACAGTCACTCTTCTTGGTACTAGAATTGACGTAAGTTTGCTAACAAATGTTTAGCATGTGGTGGGTGTTTTAGCTTTGTTTTTCTAAGGCCTGTTACCACAGACCTACGTTTATGGTACAGTCTGAATTGATTTCCTTAGTTTATACTATGTTTGTCCAGTTTAACAAGGATTTGCTTCTCTGCGACATAAATGAACAATTATAAATAGTGCCAGATAGATACATGTTAGATTTGAGAATTTATTCTGTGTAATAAAATGTCTTACATTCCTTGATTATCCTAGAGATGTTGATTTTAATTCCAGGAATATTTACTCACTTTGTTCTGTTCGCACATTACAGAGCTGTGTTTCTCATTCCTGAGTAGGCAGAATCTAAGTTTTAATTTGATAATATATGCTACATATAGTGGCTGATTTATAAGTTACATTGATTTAGTATCATTCGCTAATGTTTTTTAATCTTTTATTTTGTGTTGACACTAGTTTCTTATTGAGATATGGTGAAGATCATGTAAAATAGAAGATCTTGAATGTGAGGATGGGGCAGTTGTCATGTATAGCAGCTAGTATGAGAAAAAATCTGCTTAATGCAGGGGAAGATAATGTAGTGTTGATGTCAGTTCTTGTTATGTCCATTTAGACCTTTTCTGCGCTGCCGTTCAAAACAGAGGGAAAGATCTTTACCTGTGGAGAATGTCCTGTTTCAATACTTAACTTGATAATTAAAAATACACGGTGTTTATAGTAAGTTACCCTGGTCCATGTGCTGTGAACAGGAACAAAATGAAGTCCTATATTCTTCCCTATAGTACTAGGATTTATTTAAACATTTCATCTGTATAAATGGGAACTTGCCTACTTTATATTCCATCAATTGCTGAGCATTATTTGGAATTTGTAGGAAAGAACTATCTGTTGTGTTGTGTTTTGGGTGGTTTCTTAGTATATAGCATTCAAACACTCAGGATATGGAGCAGGTAAGATACATATGAGGACTGATTTGATGGAGGTTGAAGAAGAAGGTTTTGAGGGAAGGTGTGGGGGAAATGAATATGTAGGTCATGAGACACTGAGCTGAATGGGAGGGGAAAAAAAGTTTGCCTTATTGAACCAGTCATATGATCAGTATGATATTAATATAGTCAGCTTGCTTACTTCGAGGCTTTTCCTCCATGGCTCTTTGCTCTAAGACTACTGATGGTAGTTCAGTTGGTCAAGTAAGGAACATGCTGACTTTTCTCAAGTGATACTGAGCTAGGGGAAAGCTGGAAGCTGCTGCTGCCTAGAATAGCTATCCTTGTTAACAACTTCATATGAGCATTAACTGTACTTTGTGTGGTATGCTTAAGCAGTCTTGAGGAATCGATAATGCTGTTCTTGTGCTCAAAATTGGAGGTACTTCTAAAACTTCTTCTTCCGTAGTCCATTCATCTATCCGATATTCAGATATGTTTTGAAAAATTGATGAATGTTGTTTCAGTGCGTTCCTACAGTTAACTGCAAAAATGGTTCTGTAATGCAGGGAGAAAACATTTTTCCTTCTATTTCTTACTGTGCACTCAAATAGCATATAAAAACAAAGGCTATAAATTATGTACCTTTTATTTTATAAGTTCATAGTATTACATGGGTTTTTATGCGAGTTAAATGGAAGTAGATGAATGTGTTATCATGGGTACAGTGCTGTTTTCCCAGTTTCCACTATTCCCAGAACTGAGTTGAGCAAATATAACAAACCAGAAATGCAGGGGAGGAGTAGCACATGCTGGTACAGAAATTTAAACACACGGTCTGTGAAGCATTACAGTGCAGTGTTTTTACATCTGTATTATCTTTACCTGTTTTCGTTGCTTTGCAAAACTGACCAGCAGAAAAGTGAAAAATTGTTTCCAGTATGAAGGTTTATGTATAGTCCAGTATATATAGGGCAGTCTTTACTATGTTGCACCATATTTTATAAATAAATAGGCTTAAAAAAGAAATAAAGAAGTCTTGCTGTATGTGGCATGTTTCTCAGTGAAGCTGAATATTCGAAAACCTGTGCAACCAAAGATGCAGTGTGCTTAATAGTACTTTGTCAAGGTTTAATGAAACAGTTTAATTCATTGGTGTGATCAGAGGGAGGTCGGGTTAGTCCAAAACATAGCCCAGTGCTAGCCATGGTGAAGAAAATTACCTCTACGCCAGACAAAACCAGCACATACTGTATTCAATGAGCTCTATTGTGACCTTACTACAATAGAGTAGGGTCTGTAACCCTTGGATCTGGAATTGCTTGTGTGCATGCTTAGACAGAGTAAGATATACATATCTTAAAACTTTTTTAAAAGCCAGTTTGTGGTATGCCTACCTTGTAACAGAAGGTTAGATTAGAATGTGATAAGTAATTTGATATAAGTAATTATTTTGGTGGCTACTGCCTCATTTTATGTTCTTCTGAATTTGTTAAATGTTGTGGTTTTGCTGAAGTAAATGAAAATGGGCATTCCATGTAATCCAGAAAAGCATAATTTTAAGGATAATTAATTTAAGAAAAGAATGGTACCAAGTTAATAACGCATTGGATTCTAATTTATAACAATACTATCTGAATATTATTTTTAATTGATACTAGTTCTGAATAAATGGATAACAAATTTTGTTGTCAGTGTTCACGTGCATTTGGAGTTGTATTTTTGTCCTCGTGTACTTCTCAGAGCAGTGTTGCTTAATGGCATCAAGATAATGTTGATGCTAGTTATGAATAGACTGCATTTGTTCGTTAGCAAAACGTGCTAATCACATATTCTAAAAGTGAAATAATGATTCATTACACTTTTGTATTTTCACTGAATTGAATACTTTCATGAATGACAGTGGTGAATGTACTTGCCAATTTTTTCAAAACAAAGAAATCTAAGCTTCTAAAGTTTTGCAGAGAGCTGGGTGGGTTACTTGACGGTCACAATGTCCTCATCTTCTCACATGAAGTTAAAAGGCAGCTGCACATCACTTTCACATTACTGCTTTAGTGTTACTGGTTACCTGAATTACTGCAGAGAGGTTGTTCAGGTGTCAGTGGTGAGGGGAGTACTCTGTCCGATAATCTGAGGATGTGGTCTATGCACAGAAGGTTTGGGAAGACTAGTGATTGCATGCTAGCCAGTTCATTACCACTCTCTAGGCACTGAATATGAACTCAACATGACGAGGTACTGGACTGTGCTTGAGATTCCAGACATAACTGGCTTGGTTTGAAAGTCTGAAGTCACACTTAAAAATGGCAAATAACTGATCAAAGAGAGAAGGAAGAGAATGTTTAGTTCAAGGTTATGGTACAACAGTTTAGATCATGATATTCATGATGAACCTTGTCTCACCATTGCTCTAGCTGTGATTGCTACAACTGTTGGTTTGGAAAGTGGTGGTGGCCAGGGTAAGGGTTTGAGAATCTGACATACAGTGATGCTTGGAGAGAATCCAAACAGTTCTTGTTTGGTTTTGAATGTGGTTGTTGTTAGCAGGCTTAACCTTTTATTGTTATACTTTCTGTGCTAGCAGGTCATTGTTGTGAATGCATGACTGTCCTAACTCTTGCTTTGTTTTGTCTTAGTCACATTGATCAAACAACAACATGGCAAGATCCTAGGAAGGCCATGCTTTCCCAGATGAATGTTACAGCTCCCACCAGTCCTTCTGTGCAGCAGAACATCATGAACTCGGCATCAGGTAAGCAAAATTTGTATTTATGAAGAAGATCATACAAGTAAACCACAAGCTATTGTAATTGAGGGGGGAGAAGTCCAAATTTAATAAATGTTCTTCTAGTTATCCTGGTTTGAAACTTTAAATTTGTTGATACCTGATTCATCAAGCAAGAGGCTGATAGTTGAAGTAAGAGAATTTGTATAATATTTATGTTGTCAGTAGAAAGTACACTGTAGTTCTTTGATTTGTGCTTTTATTTTTTCAAATGAGTGGTTGAAACTCTTAAATACGCAGAATTTTTTGTCTATTTTCTTCTGACTAAAAAATGCTGTGAAATTGATGAAGACCAGAATTTCCATTGAATTAATAGCAATTTACATTAAAGCTTTTGTTCTTCTGCATCCATTTGCTCACTGAGTAGACATGGTATACTGCCATTTGTTTACATTTCCTATATTTATTTTGAACATATCATTTTTTCCTGTCCTCCCTAAATGGATCGAGCAAACACCTTGAAAATCTTGTTTAGAAGCAGAAGTGTTTTGGTTTTCCTCTTGTGTTTCTATTACCTCCAAAATCCAATATCATGATCATTATTGCTCCAGCTGAGAAAGTCTGATGTCTTTTCCTGCAACATAGAATTGTTTTTCAGCTGGCCTTGGAGGAGCTGACACTAGACAGCAGTAAAATGTTCTTGTTCGTGCTATAGAATCTACTGTAAGTTTTCAGAGCTATCTCATCTGATTATGCAGAGCAAGCAGATACATTTGGTGCCATTCTAGTTTGAGTGTTTGGTTTTCCCCTTGCTTTGTCACCTCCTGTCTGTCACTGAGATTCATGTTATATTTATTTTCTCACAGTCTGACTGTATTTTGTGTATGTCTGCTGTTCCTGTACTTCACAAGGGTTATTCTCTGGTGCTGCTTTTTGTGGTCTGTTTAGACAGCTTTGTTTCATGCTGCAATTCATGTGCTGCAGACAATACCTAAAGATTAACAGGCGTGACCAAACTGTGCTGTTCATGACTGAGTATTAGAGGGGAAGTTAATCAAACTTTTTGCTGGCTAGGCCAGGAGGCTGGATTATCCTGAAACAAATGAGTCCTGTTCAAGTTCAGGAAGTTGTGATTCACAGCAATTAAGGTCTCAGGCTCTGATGTGAAAATAAAATAGTGTGATTATTTTTTCTGTAAATTTATCCCAAGAAACTTGCAGTAACAGAAGTGGCATGTTTTTGCAGGGACACTTCTAAAGGAGAGAGAATAAGAGAAAGGAAACAATTCCCTTGCTTTTTCGCTTATTTGTGCTAAAACTAGATGCTTGCTGTTTCAACATTGACATAAATTCTGTATTTTAAGCTAACTCCTCAAACCTTCACTTGTACCAAGAATTGACAGGAAAAAATATCGATAGTAAAGTAGGATTCACTTTTATGTGCTTAGAAAGGAATGAAGGGTCTCTAGAAAAAAAAATATACTGTTAAGTTATAACAGGGTGGTAATAAACTAGAAAAGAAGCCAGCAATCTGCGCACAAGGATTATTTTTAGAAGAACATGAAGAATTTACATGTAATTGCCTGATGTAAGTGGGTGAGAGAGTGATGCTGCATAGATATTGTTGCGCATGCAATAAAGGACAGTTGAGATGTTTAAGTGGGTTGTCTTGTGATTTGAGAAAGCACTTATTTGGATACAAGTTCATTGAACATTTTTTTTAATTTCACAGATGATACTGTATTGAGTATCAGCTGAAAATCCTGTGAAGTTGCCCCCCCCCGCACCGTGCTCTGAGTTTGATAAGTGCATGAAGGACTCAGAACTCCTTGGTATACTGAATTACACCACGTGTTACCTGGTGTTAGGTTTTTTAAGCTTAAGTCAGTTGAGGTAGTATGACTTGGAACTGGCTCTTTGGATGCACTTGCTTACCCTTATTTGCTATTAACAAAAGTCTGCTTTGCATTAAATAATACTGAACCTGCATTTACTGGGTGTGATTCTGTTTCTGATAATTTATCTGGCAAATGTTTATGTACTAACTTTAAATTATGACTGTATATTTGTTTTTACTAAAGTCTCTTATACCTAGTTTTGTTACATTTTACTACTGAGTTCATGGTAGCTTATGGTTCCTTGGTAGCCTCTTAAATAACCTTTGAGAGAAATGGAAAAGTCAAGTAACTATGTACCACTTCAGCACAGTGGGACTTACAGTCATGATGTTGGCACTCAGATTTAAGACTACTTAATGTTCTAATTTGGATATTCATCTTCAAGAACTGGGAAATCAAGCTGAGACCTTTAAGACAGAAGTTTCCTGTTATGAAATATTGCTGGCAGTGAAACATGCCCTAGTGCTATGAGAGCCTTTCATGAAAGATATTGGGAAAAAACAAGTGTAAGTATTGTGACAGCTGGAGATCACTGACTTGCAAAAAAAACTCTGAAATGTCACAAAGGAGAATGTTTTCCTTCCTGTATAAACCTTGTATGGTGCTCGTTAATTTTAGCCTTTACTCGAAGTTACTGTCCAAGTTTTAAGAGTACTGCCACAGTAGCCTGTAAGTCAAGTTACTGTGCTGAAATGTAAGAGAGATTTCTGGGAACTGTCTTGAGAGCCTTTAGAAGCTTTAACCACTTAGCCAGAATTAGAATTCTTGACATTAGCTAGAATTAAGAACAGGAAAACAAACTGAAGATGCAGAGAGAGAAGAGAACTCTGAAAGCTGATGTGTGCATATTGGAGATAAGCCTGTTGTCTTTTTGGATAAATAGGGGAAGAAGAACTTAGAAAAGATGTGATAAGGGTGAAGGCAAGTCAAAAGATTGTTTAAAATATAAAAATGGGAAAGATGTAGTTTAGCATGAGATTGAAACCTTTAGGTTATCTTTCTTAAGAAATTTCATCTCTTGAGGCACTTAAGACTGGATGAGAACCCAGGTATCTTGCTGCGAGTTACATTTCTTTAAGGAAGTTAATGGATATCTGAACCAGCTTTATCTGTTCCAGGAATGATTTTGTGAATGAATTATTCTATGAGTGTTAGTTAGCTGCATCCTTTATAGGAACTCATCAGTGTGTGAAAAGTGAGGGGGTTTTTTGTCTCGGTCTTTCTGAACTTAGCTTGCTACGTGTAATCAACTAAAATAGTTTGGGCCATATGTGTGCAGAGAAGCAGCACAGTGCTCTTTTAGATGGCATTTGTTGGTTAATCTGTGAAATAGGATTGCATCTTCACATCAGTAGTTGAAAGGAAACAAGCCTGTTATTTGTAAATATGCCACATGTATATAAAAATTAATTGTGACTGTTCTGATTTTTTTGCGTTATGTTTCTAACCATTTTTTCCCTAAAGGTATGACAGAAGAAACTTTGTTCTTCTGTCTTGACGTAAAACAAACAAATAAAAAGGTAGTAATAATGGTATGTTGTTCTTCTGAGGAACATCTCCTATGAATTTCCTACTGAGGTAAAGTTATACATTTGAAAATAAACATTGGCTGTTTCTTATACAGTTACAGTTGGTACAACAGAGATGGGATAATTGTATTTATATACTTCTTCAGATACTTTTACTTCCTGAATCATGCTTGAATCATGCTTGACAGCACTGCATACTTCAGCCTCTTCTGCTTGCGCATAGACCTAGATAATTAGCTTTGGAGCAGATTATGTGTCTTTGTCCCCTTTTGTCTTCATTCTTATGTGGCAGTTTTGAATTGAGTTTCCCAGTGAAAGTTTGTAGAACTAGCGCAATTCCATTGTCTCTTAAGGTAAGGCTGTAGTGCCATGTTAAATGTTGGTAAGAAAATGGACACTTGAATTCGTAACTCTTGGGGGACAGCAGGGTAGGAAGGAATATGCCAGTAACTAAAACAAGTTCTAGCTCTTCTCTTAGATTCTTGCTCAGTTGCAGATTGCTCCTATGTAGCCAGTCATACTACAAAATTCTGGTTTGTATACGGTCAACACTATGATCTGTTGTGAGACTTGAGTTTCTGAGTATCTGCATGACAGTAATGTTAGTGTATTTCTTCATCTGCAAAAACTGCCCCTTTTTAAATAGTGTCTTTTTATACTCATTTGACAGGATAAAGGTGTACTTTAAGTAAATTTTGTAGACTTTGATATAATTTTTAGAAGTTTTAGAACCACAGTGACAGTGACTGAACGGAAAAAGTTCAGCTTTCAGAGAGAAAGATTAGGAAGGGTCTTGGAGATCAGTGTTTTTATTAGGTGAAGGTGATTCCTGTTGTTGAACATAGGTGTTTTAGTTCCTAGGTTGTCCATGCATGTTCAGCTAGTAGATAGATACAGATGCCCTCTCATATGCATTGACCTACTGATAAAATATGGCTTTGTTTACATTTATTTTAAATTTGTTAGGAAATGTAGAGTCTTGCAAGATTCACTTCATATCCCAGCATAGGTTGAATCTCTACTACATTTTTGCTTTAGTTGCTCTTCCTGTTGCTTTCTATCTGCCAGCAGCAAGCTCTGTTTTGCATTCCAGATTTCATGGCATATGAGAAAGTTTTAAAAAAAAACCAACCTCATAAGAAGTGGAGACATGCACCAAAGAGACACAGGCTTTTAAAATTACATGTTATTTATATGAAGTTACACCGATTATATAAATACTTAGTTACAGAGGTATGGCTTATCAGTAGTTCTGTAAGGATGTCTTACATTTGGAAATTAGAATTTAATTTTTTTGTAACTTTGTCCTTAAAAGTACAGGCTCAGTTCCCTACGTAGAAGGGTTGTCTCTCCCTGTGCAAATTATTTCATAGAATTCTAAACCTACGGTTGTGATAGTGTTCCATTGTCATAGGAGGCACCAAACAGAACTAGTAGGGGACCATGTCACAGGGATATTTTTTGTGCTGAATATTTACAAAAGTTGGAGGCGAGACTGGAGAAGTACTTGAAAGAGAGATATTTTGGCATTTAGTAAGCAGACAGAAACTAGCTCAAGGAATAAGTTGTGATACAATCATAGAATATCCTGATTTGGAAGGGATCTACAAGGATCATCGAGTCCAACTCCTGGCCCTGCACAGGACATCCCCTAGAGTCACACCACTGAGAGCCTTGTCCAAACGCTTCTTGAGCTCTGTCAGGCTTGGGGCTGTGACCACTTCCCTGGGGATCCTGTTCCAGTACCCAAAGTACTTGGAGGCCAAGTGACTGTTCGTAGCCTCTATACCTTTTAGGTCTCTATATGTATTCAGTGCTTTATTTAAAAGTTTATAGAGTGTGACAGTCACTAAGTGGGCTACTTTCAGCAACCAACAAGATCCATCCATCACCCCAGGCTAGATGCCTGGACTAAATGGACTTTTGGGTAGACCCAGTATTGCTGATTCTGTACAAAATGAGCTACAGTAACTATGGAAATTTCAGTTAGAAGGTCTGAATAGCAGCAATATAGGACTTAGATAACCTAGGTCACAAAAGCTAATGCTGGAAATTCTGTTCCTATTGAGCCTTTGGGGGAAAAGGGACATGTAATTGCAAAGGAATTTTCCTAGATGCTCTGGGTGAATGTATCTGCTATTCCTCAGCATGGATTTAGTTCTTTCCTCTGGTACTTGCCTCTAATACAAAGTTTGTCAGGTGACCATTTAGCAAATCAGACTTGTCTTCTAGTTTCACAATTACTCGCAAAACCATACAGGAATTGCAGAAGGCAGTCATTTCAATTTTTGAACTGCTGTTTCAATATGTAAGGATGACAGCAGAAACGTGAGAGCAGTTTTTTGTCCAAGGAAGAAAGCAACATTATTAATGCCAGAAGATTCTAGAGATAAATGTTCTGCTTCTGCAGTCATTTATGGCACTTAGAAAGAAAGACTTGCTGCTGTGACAGACAGGTGAGCAGATGGACCTTTTCTGTCCTGTTCCACAGCTGTGCATTTTATTTAGAAAGAGGACCATGCCCAGGTTTGTCTCTAGTAGTAAGCTAGTACTCGTCAGATCACTGAACCTCATAAGTAGCGTTGTTCCACCAGGTGGATGGACTGATCAGCTCCTGGCAACCTTCTTCAAAGGCATTTTGTTCTTACTTGCTACGAAGGAACATGCTGGACCAGTACAGACTTCAGTATTCAGCAGGACTGACACCCCAAGGCTGGTTTTGTTTTTCCTAAAGCCAAACAGGGTTTTTTTTGGCTTTGCAGTTCACAAAGAATTTCTTGCTGAGTTTCTCCAAGGGATGTGTGGCTTAGCAGGACTCTGAGGAGAACGGTAGTGAGAAGGTCTACCTACATGGCTAATGTGTTGGCTTAGCAGTAAAAGAATGGGTTTGGTTCTTAATTGGCTTCTACACTTGGATGATGGGGGGCCTGCCACTGTGCTCCTGTGCCCCAGTTTTATAAAATAGCATCTCACTGATCAGCTGGCTGGTCTTTGGGTATGGTAACAAAATACAGCATTCTTTGCACTGGAGCTTTCATTTCTGCATCAAAGTCCTTTTTTACTGTGAATATGTTAGGATTTAGGAATTATTTGCAATATTGTCACTCTTTCTTGCCTGTTCTGTTCACTAGCTTCTGATAAAAGCTGAGGTACTCAATACTTGTAGGCAACATTTAAAGCTTATGAGCATTAGAGGTGGGAAGAAAATATCTAGTGTTCACTGTTTTTCCTCACTTAAAAACCTGTAGCTCTAATGATGGAGTAGTGAAGTTGCTAGAGAAGGGCTTTGTTTTCTGAGCCAAAATGAAAGTTTAAATTAGGAACTTAGTTTGCAAGGGATCTTCAAAGACCTCAGTAAGAAATTCTTGTCCTGGTTATGCCTTGGGATATTACTGGAATGTAATTGAATTATTTTTTTACTCTTCTTGACGTTTCTCCAAGAACATCTTTTGAGATTAAGCAAACAAATCTATCCTCCTCCCCACCTCTCCTCCCAGCTTTAGACTGAATTCTTCAGCAGGAGCATGACTTCAGGATAAAGTTACTATCAAGAGCTAATGTAGTTTGAAGATAGATATAGTAAACATTTATCAGATAGACACATATATTTTTGGGTATATCTGAATCTTATGTGTGAAATAATGATGTTTGTGTATACTTAGTGTATCTTACATTTTACAGAATAATTTGTTAGTCCAAGTCTAACAGCCCAATGGCTTCTGCTGTTGTATTACTGTACTACACTGAGGAAGAGTAGAAGAACTTGAAATACAATGGCTTGCTGCTACAGCAGGTTTTGTTCTAATTTCTTTTACATTCTTAACATTTGTAGTGAATCTTTTGTTGTAGAATTTGAGGATTGTACTTAAATCTAAAATACATGGAAGATCTTTTTGTATCTAATTTAGATATTTCTAAAAGTCCATGTCAGTGTCAGTGTAGAAATTTAAAACCATGTATTTGTAAAGCACCTGCCAGGTAAGATGAGGTAAATCTAACTTTTTAAGATAGTTTTCAGTCTAAGCAAAGTATGGGTGAATGTATGTGATCATCTAGAGATGGGAATGAGGGGTTTAAGAACCATATAGGAATAAAAGGTGGTTTCTTGAAAGCTGCTGATGGGAACATATGGGAACCACTCCTCAGGCTCTGTGTTCAGACGTCAGCTGTTGACTCCACAACATCATTATGTACCTCCCTTTGACCATTTTTGAGAAGTAGTTTCCCTGTAGTTTCCCCTGTGTGTGCCTTTCTGCTTGTAGAGGCGTAGCACTGCTGTTATAGCACTGTGTCTTTGTGGCTGCTCATGGTGTTTTCTTGCCTTTGCTTTGTCATTGCTTGTTTGCCTGCCTTGTTCGTCAGGTTTGCATTTTTACCTGCTTAAGCCTTGAATGCTTTCACAGAAAGTTAGAGTATGAGGTAAAGAGAAAATTAGTTTTGTCACTTTTTTTTTTTAGTTGTTTCTGAAAGACAGGAATATTTCAGGATCTCCTCAGTGTTAGCTTGTTGCTGCTGCTGTGTCTTCAGCACTAGATGAACTTTCCTATGAGAAGCAGAATTATTCTATGCTTCTTTTTCCTAGTGCTCATGCTGGTTTCATTCTGGCAGGCTTGACTTATTGCTGGTTTTATACTAGAATGCTATAGCAAAAGGAAATGTCAAAAGCATATGAAAGGATGCAAACAAATTTGAAAATTAAAGTCCAAATCCTAAATAAAAATGATAGAAGTGTTTCCTGTTCCTTGGTTTCCCACCCACCACTTCTTTGCCCTTATCCCAGAAATGTTAGACCTGAGCTTGAAACTCTTCTGTTTCATGTACTGTTATATATGTAAAATGTTAAAGTTTTTTTTAGATCAATTTCAGCTGGAGCAAACTAGAGTCCGCCATCAACTCCTTCCTTCTATATTGCAGGCCCACTCCCCGATGGATGGGAACAAGCTATGACCCAGGATGGAGAAATTTACTACATAAACCATAAGAACAAGACCACATCTTGGCTAGACCCAAGGCTTGACCCACGCTTTGGTAAAAGTTCATCTCAATTCAGAATTCTTGATTTGCTTCAGTTCACTCAGCTTTAATTTTGCAGGCATATTTTGAAAACTTTTTATAGTACAGTTAAAATATATTTTGAGTTATAGAGGCCTTATTTAAATAATTATTTTTTTTAAGATAAAAACTATCAGCTTTATGTCCTTCAGGACTGTATGTTACCCAAGTTTCTAATGCTACGGGTTGGTATTTATATTTGCCATATGATCCATACAGTTCTCCAAAGTAGTGACATTCAGAAATTACTTATCAAGACAGTTTCAGTCAAGCTTGGTCATCCCTTTAAATTATCAAAACTTTACCACAGAAGAATCTTTTAATTCCCAGACAAGTATTTACTATCCTTGTGCTATCTTAAAAGGGCATCATCAAATAATAGTTCATGCTGTTTGAATACACTTGAAACATATACCAGCTTATAATTCCAGCTTGTCACAGTGATTATCATGACAAAACTTTCTGTTTTAAACAATATGATGAGGAATTGTTAGTTTTGTTGTTCCTATTTTAATAACCTTTTTGTGGGGTAAAGACTATGTAATATTGGAAATAGAAATAGTAACTTAAGGATCACGAAGTCTAGATGGAGAAATTCAACAAAACAACTTTTATGTAATTTTTTCAGTAATGTTTTTGATCTGTATGAAGAGCAGAACTGCAAACTTTTCAATAAAATACTGGCACTGATGAATATGAATAGAAATCACATACAATGTGAGGACTTTAAACTACTTTCTTAGATTGTCCAAGTGATGTATTTAATATGGAAATTGCATTACAATTTCTGGTTTTTTGTTAAGCCATGACCTGTGTGTGTCAGCCTTATTAGCTGTATTAACTTGCCCTTAATTTGTTTTCCCAGTAACTTACTATTTTCAACTCCTTTGGATTTTAGTTATTTTTCCAGAGCCATGGAAAAACAGTAGGAGTACAAAAAAAAAGAAGAGATCATTGTGGTTTTCAGGCTTTACTTTTGGACTCAATGCAGCTAAATGAAAACAGTGTGCAGATCACTGAGTAGGTCAGGCTGAGGGGATGCAAAACCTTTGAAGCTTTACAGGGGTTGACCTAACAACAACTGTGGGCCCCTTTTGGGAGAGGCATTAACTCCATGAATGCCATATAAATACAGAGCTTCAAAACTCAACAGTCACTGTTCTGTTTTGTTTTCTGAAATGTCTGTTAGAAATTCTGCATTTTTGGTTTGTAGGCTTGAGTGCTTGCTTACAACATCCGTTTACTCTTACGGAGAACACCAGATTGTCACACTTTGTTTATAAACTGCTCACCAGTTTGTAGGCAGGTTGAACCACTATGCAATTTGAGCCCAAAGGTGGGGTGTCAGCTTTGGCAAAAGTCTGTGCTGGCTTTAACACCAGCCAGAGTTACAGACCTGTTTGCATGTTGCAAGAGGAGTGTGTGGGTGATTTGCAACTTCAGAATTACTTAGTATGTGAATAAGGCTGAAAAGGAAGCAGTCATTTTGAAAATCAGTGTTGCCTTTTGCAATCATGTGTACTCAGGTAATCTTGCAGGGTATCTGTTTTTCTTTATGCGCATTACTTTATCATTTCCAGTGATGAGCTGGAATTAAAAAGGGGTGTGGAAAATGCTTTAATGGACAGAGGTTGTGAGTGAGATGAATCTTGCTTTTCACAACCATTTTGTATTGCTGTAAATAGAGTGGTCTAACTGTAAGACCAAAAGCTTCTTGTCTTGTGCGTACTGAAACTCCATCAAATGTTAAGGCTGTGAAGTTAAACTGAAAGAAGTTAGAAATGTCCAAAAGACTGATTAAGGGTTTCTTGCTGCATAGCTTCCCTTTTTGGGCCCACTGTGTATGTGTATCCCAGACAGGCTTGAGTACATGCCAAGGCTCTTTATTTTGTGGTCGGACTTTTAATCTGTTCCAGACCTTTTCAGTCAAAGAGCTCAAGTGTAACTGAAAGGGGCAGGGAAGGAAAAAAAAGCATGTGGGCTCTTCTGATCTAGAGTGACGGCAAATAGAGACAAGCTGCTAGCTGCTTTTGAGCTTGAAGGAGTTTTCCTTGAAAACCTAAGTTGTACGCATTGTATTGTGGTTTATGTTTTTATCATTTGAGCCAAGAAGATACAAAATCCTATTCCTGTTGCTTTCTTACTTGTGACCTCCTTAAGTCACTCCAGTCAGGAAGAAAAAAAAATCTGTTTGACAGAGTTAAATTACTGAGCCTTGCATTTATTTATCATGTGGAGATCCTCGGCAAATATGTGCTGTGACCCTAAATAGCGTGCAAGTGACTCAGAAGTTTACCTTTCTGTGCTTAATACAGGTTGAAACTTCCGCTGGCATTATTTCCCCTGAGGATCACCATACCCTTTTCTGTCACTGTGTTTTAATATAAGGACTTGGTTTTCAATATTTTTGACTACTAATACTTCCAGAAGTAGAATGAATTAATCTTTGTCTTGTTGAAGCTTTTGGTTATTACAGTGGTGCTAATGGTGATTGAAAATGAAGGAGGAATTAATTTCTTTCTCTGCCACTTTCACCAATCTTAAGAACCATTGAAGAAAACAAAGCTATTGAATGGTATGTGCAAACATACTCCTCTGTTCCAGTGTTCAGAAGCAGAAGGTATGAAGAGTCTTTACCCTTATTGCTTCTGAATTCCCAGCTTCCAGGGAGACAGCCTTTATGTCTCTGTATGTTCTTCATCAGATGGAAGCTTTGCATTCATCTTTATTTTCTCTAGTAGGTGTGGATATAGCTCTTTTTTAAATTGTGCTTGGAATTTCCCATTATTGTGGCTAGAAAAGAGAGAGGGGAAGGAGAATCGGTTTGGAAAAATTATTTTAGGTTGACTGACTTGGTAAGGGGCATTTTGGTAGAGCATTCATACTTTTAAACAGAAAATAAAAGAATGTAGTTAGTATGTATTCTTTCTTGGAGCAGACTTTTAGAAAATGATGCATCAGAAAAGAGCCTCTGTCAGAATAGCCAGCTAGGGGTTAGGCTGGGTCTGAAACCTGAGTGCTCCAAGTTGAAGATAAGAACTTCGTTCCAAGACTCAAGTCTTAACATCTTTGAAATGGGTTCGAGGTCTTTGGCTACACCACTTAAGCATCAGTGAAGCCCTGTGGCTCAGACCTTCATCCTCTGAGTCTGCAAATACGACTTTAAAACAGTTTTGTGTTAGGGCAATTCACAAACTCTAATATCTAGGAAAGAACTAAGTATAAAAGCAGGGTCTTCTTATGCCAAGCACAGGCAGTCATAAAAGATGACATGGGATCAAAGGAGTGGGGATGGGAGGGGGTTGGTCCTTAGGCCTGTGTCAGCAGGATTCTTGTCTAATGGAGCATCTGGTAAAAACATGCTGTCCTACCTTCTCAGTGCCTTTGCAGGCCTCATAGTAAGGGGCTTCAAATTGCCTTTTTTTTTGTATTTAGGAGGTGTTTTTTTTCCTTAAGGGAATTGGACTGTTAGGTTGAGCTTGTCTTTTGGACCGTTTTGTCTTTTCTGGTATTGTTCACTGGTCATTCTTCACAGATCCTACTGGATTTTTAAGCCTTTCAGATAACATAATGTGTTTTCTGGATAGTCAAAGAACATCTGGATAGGAGGCAGGTCAGTATGCATTCGGAGTGGCTGTAGTTGGTGAAGTAGAAGAACATCTGCTTTTTCTATAAAATCAAATTTCCTAGTACCAGTTGAAGTTTGAAATTGTTCAGCTTTTTTGCTATAAGTTTCCAAGAATTGGCTTTTTATCAAATACTATTAAAGGGATTTTAACTCTTATTTAAGTTTGCCGATGATGGGACTTGGTTTTGAAATGCAACCTTAAATATTTGTCCTTTGAGGATGCTTAGTATGTTAAATTCAAAGATGAAGGGTAAGTGGGAAAATACTGGAACCTGGTAGTTGATTTTTGTGTCTCTGCTGGGTTAAGTTTGGTGTGGAGGCCTCAGTACTCCAGTAGAGTAGTCAGACAAGTGTCTGAAGGGATTGGAGTAAAACAGGATATTGTTTCAGTTTCCTCGTTATTTTAATCTAGACTTGGGTTTTAAAGGCTTGTAACTAGTGGTCATACCAGTGCTACATACTCCCAGTCTCTTTCCTTCTGTTCTTTCAGTTCTTGGAGCTGCAATATGGGGTGTGAAGCAAAATACTTGACCTCAGGTTGAAATCACTGCCACAACTTTATCACTCCCACTTAGAGATTATGTTAATGTTCTTTGAAGTTCTGCATGAATTTTGGTTGAGGGGGAAGGTAAGGCAAGACAGTGTTTAATATCATTATGAAAAGTGCCATAGGGGCTCTGTGTACAGTAGCTGCTTGGCTACGTAATTGGGAAATGAAATAAAACTGATGATGACAGTGTGATTATAGAGAATTCACACCAGGATTTTCTGCTTCCTATTTTTTGTAGTCTAAAAACATTACACCTTTGAAAAAGGGAAAAGAGCTTGTTCAGAAACACTGAAGTAAAACTTACATTTCATTGAAACATGTATTTATCATTTCTATTTAAGAAAAAAGCAAGCAAACACACAACGAGCTTGAAATTCAATTAAAAGCTTAAGCTTCAGGGCATCTGCTAATTTTTAGGTATCGGAAATTAAAATGAGGTATTCCATAGTGTTGCTTTCTTATCCCTTACTTGTCTAGCACTTTGTTTATTATATGTTCCTTCAAATTAGTTTGTAGGAGCCTTTCAAGATGCAGATTTTTGGACAAGATAGAACTGGAACTCTAGATTGGAAAACTGGCTTTTGGCCTTTGTCTATTCAAAAAAAAAAAAAAAGCCCAGAGCTTGTGTCTGGTCATAGTGGCATTTTAGACTTCTTGAGTTCCAGATCTGCTTTCAAGTTTTTGCACAAAAAGCAGAGCATGAGCCACAAGTGGTTTTGATCTGCAAATGCAATGGCATATGCTTTTACATACTCTCTAAAACAAAAGAGGATTTGACTCATCTAAAAAGGTCTAGTGGTATTACATTTTTCACTTCCCTGTCTGTGTTTTTCCAGAGGAACAGTTTCAGGAGATCACTTAGGATGGGGTAAAGACCTTCTGTATTTTGTTATGTGTGTCAGAGATGTGTACAGATGAAGCAGCATCAGTTTTCAGTGAACCAGTGACTTCTGTCAAAGCCTGCTGCAAATCTGCAGAGGCAGCTGAAATTTCACTGGTAAGAATCCCTTTGTAAAAGGCAGATGCTGGCTTATGGTAATGATGATAAATAATTATTTGTTGTGCATGATTATATCAGAAAGTAAAATCTTGGTTTGTTTGAAAGCAGGATGTATTTATACCTCTTAACTGAACAGAGTTCACTGAAGAGATCACTAAATCTGTCCACAAGTATTGTGTCGGGATGCAGTTACCTACTTTAAGTAGAATATTTCTAGACTATTAAGGAGAGAGAAACCTACACTTTTCTTAAGAATTTATCAGGACAGTAGGTTTATGTAAGTTTATACCTGTTTTGGGGTTTGTTTTGTTTTCAGAGTAATTTAATGCTGTTTGAGAAAGGAGATTTATTGCTAATGATGTCTGAGTGCCAGTAAAAATAATGCATGCTTGCAGTGTTGTGCTAAGCAGCTGTGATAGCAAAAGGAAACTGCACTCCTAACAGGGACATTTTTTCCACCATATCCTTCTAATACAGCAGTTTGCACTTCTCTGTTAATGAGCATACTATGTTAAAAGTTGAAAGTGGATCGTTTTGAAAGGATTCATTATCTGTAATCTAAATATATATACGTGCAGTAATTATATACTCCTTATCTAATCACACATGATATTAAATTCAAAGATGCATCTGGTTTTTTTGTCTTTGAATTCAATCATGTTGAAACATGATTGCAGCTTCTTACATATAGAAATGTTTCTTGACAGTATACTGTTGGGGGTTTTTTTCGGTAGTTTTTATTGGATTTTGTAATTTCTGTTTAATTATTTCTAATAGGCTTATAACAGAGATTCAAAGAAAGATGAAGATGTGCAGATGCATATATACAGTGTTTGTTCCACTCAAATAAATTAAAGGAAACCTGCATTTAAAAAGTTTTCACATTATTTTATAAGAAACTGTAAAGAAGTTTGTCTTCTGGCTTAGTTAACCCAGGAAGTATTATGTGGTGATTAAACAGTGAAACTGTTCACAGCTAATAGCCTTATGTAGACTCTTCGCTGATTAAACTTTGGTCTAAAATGTGGCCTAGCTTTCATTAAATATATTTTGCCAGAGATTCAGTGGACAGACATATGGGGCCTTAGTGAGCTCAAATTCCTGCACTTACTGTAGTTGTCAGTGTTTCATACATAGAATTGAAATTTAAATAACATTAGTTCAGGTTTCTTCTCATAATCTCTCCAATGCAGTGTGTCTTACATAGTTCTGTAGTACTAATCCTTATGGTGTCAGTTGCATTCTCTAAGTCAGGTAATTTAAAACTTGTTTAGACTTCCAAAATTAAAATGGGTTTCTTTTTAAAAGGTGGAAAAGAGTTGTTTAAAGAGTTTAAAGAGAGTTTTAGTAAGAGCCCCTTATTTAAAGAGTTTTGTTTTATATGTGTGCACTGAGTAGAAGTTCCTAAAAGCTACTTAACTTACTTTACTGCTGAATATCATTTATATTTGCTTTTCTGGCTGGCCATAATATTTTAGTTCTTCTGAAACTGGCATACATTGAGTGAAAGTGCTTTATAAATACTGCTGTTTGCTGCTATGGGGGGAAAAGAACTGACACAGCATTTTACTCTGGTTTAGTTACCAGTGATTCAAGAGTCTGTCTGTACATGCTGTAGAGTCTTAATGGTGCTCCAGTCAGTGTGTCTATTGCACATCTACATTTTACAATACAGAAAGACTTCAAAAACAATGGCAGATTTATCAAAGAAAAAGAAACTTAATTTATATTGTTTTAACCAGCAGGTGCAATACTGGTAGTAAAACAAAAAGGAAAACACTAATTTAATTTGAATGAAACTAGTTGATAAGTGCAGTGTAACCGATATGTAGTTTGGACATGCTTCTGTAGTAGTATTTTCATTGGATATATCTTGCTTTAACCAAAAGTTCAGCTCAGGAGTCTGTGAATATTTCTTTTTGCCTGACTAAGACACTTAGATTTGTTTGTACACTTTAAGCAGCAAAATGAGCCCAGAGAACAGTCTCTTTGAGGTTTCTCCCATACTCCAAGATCCAGGATTGTCAGATTCATCAGAGACTGAAAGCAATGGAATAGTTTATTGTGCTAGTTTTCAGGTTGTTTTATAACAGCAGCATTATGAAACTGCGACTGGGATTTCTTTAGAGTAATACAGCAATACATTATACAGAATACAATCCAGAAACATGACTTATATCCTGATTAAACAACAAATTGTTGTACCAAGCCTTTCTTAAAAAGCCCCTTGGAACATGTTTTTATTACTTCTGAGACTCTTTCAAATCCTGCTGGTATTTTTTTTTTCTTCACAACCCTTTTAAATGTAATCAAAGAGAATTTTTGCCTTGGTTGTACTGTTGCA
Organism: Rhagologus leucostigma; assembly: GCA_013397725.1. NCBI lineage: Eukaryota > Metazoa > Chordata > Aves > Passeriformes > Rhagologus > Rhagologus leucostigma. Next base: position 1,974,911 of record VZTD01010891.1, read on the forward strand.
AACTAGCACCAGGTAAAAACCTGACTATAGCCAAAAATGATGCACAATAGCTGTCTAGTTTCAAAATGAAACTGAAAGGGACAAGTTCTTTTTTTTTCATTCCCTCAGCAAAAATGTTGGTTCTTATTAGCAAGGACAGTCAGCTATAGTATGCTCACATCCTGAGCTTTTTTGTTGTTGTTTGTTCAACTAAATAATGTCTTCAAATTTGCAGGTTGAAATTAGGTTTAGCTTTGAATTATAAGCAGGAAAGAAAAAACATCAACTATTACGCTGTGTCTACTAATCATTAAGGATGAAATCTCTGCATGTAATTCTGCATAGGAGGGAGGTGCTGTGTTACTGCAAACTGTCACTGCCCTGGGACTCAGGATTTTCAACTGACAGAGGATCTTGGGAGAGAAATTAGCCTTTTATGGTTGAGTTGTTAACAATTTGTTGGCCTTTTCTCTCTAGCACCAATGCCTGGTAATTGTTTCTCTCTCTTGGTTTTGTTTTTTGGGTTTTGGCTGTTTGTTTTTTTCGTGTATGTAGACAGCAGTCTAAGCTTTTTTCGGGAATTGTCCGTTATTATCTGGTAGAGTACAGAAGAGACATTTTGCTGTTGACAGTAGAACATTTAATGTGTAGCATTTGAAGACCAGTAATTTTCTCCTCTCAAAAACGTATTGCAGCAATTGCGTTTGACTGTATCTTGCAGATCGTGAAGCCATATTTTAGGACAAGATCTTTTTTTATTGTCTTAAGTTGCCCATGTTTTTTAACTTGTCTGCCCCTCCTCCTCCCTCAAATCCCCCTCTTCTAGAAACAAAGACTTGTTTGTTCCTGCTCTGCCTGTGAGGTCTTTGCAGCCTCCGCTGTGTGGGTGCAGAGCCCCTTATTTAAATGCTTTCCATAGCCATGGAAGGTAAGGAACAGGATGCATTAGAAAACTGGTAAGTCCTAGCTAACAGATAAAATGAAACTCTTCGCCTTTGAATTCAAAGTACTTAAAAAGAGCATGTCAGGATCACTACAAATGCATGAGGTGTGGAAAAAATAAAATCTGCTATCTGAGATCACGTTGATAAGCATATTCTTTAGAGTGCAGATTTCTGCAGTCATGTCCTGGTAAGTAATGGAGAACTGGAATGTAAAAAGAAAAAAACCCACCCACAAAATAAGCAAGCAAAAAAAACCTCAACCCCAAAGCAACAACAAAAAACTTTAAAACCCTCTGTTTTTTCCTGTCTCTTGAAACAAGATGTGTTTCCTCCCCTCTTTTCATTAAATATTGTGTTGGAAATTATAGGTAATTACATTCTTGTTTCAGTTTCCCTTGAAGATAGCACACTTGTTAATCACCAAGGTGTGTGAAAATCATTGATACTGCCATTGTGGTTTTTTTGCTGATTCTTCACTTGGATATGTTAAGTCAGTAAAATTCAGTTAGCAGCATCTTCTAATATCCTAACTTTTAGTTTAATTTCATGGTTAAAAATTGTTCGCTCATGTAAAAACATCTCCACGATCTGTTCTGAGGACAGTTTAAAATCTTACCAATTTGAAGTCTGTTGCACTTTCATTCTTGAAATTACAAAATGTTCAGAAATATCCTTTTAGTGGATGTGTAAATAACAATAATAATTTAGAAACTGGAATTTTAAATTCAGTTTCCGAATAGTTACCAAATCATATCATTAAGTTATCCCCTAATATTTATTGATGAATTTTAAGTATGCACCAAAGTCTCAATATCCTATGATATTCCTGGTTTAGATATGCTTTTAGTTAGAAATATTACTTTCATAAATGGACATTAGAAGACATTTTGGGGATCTAGGGAGTTCAGCTAGAACAAGATGAGGGAATAAAATTAAAAACATCAGAGAAACATGATTTCTTTCTTAAAGTTAAAATTGCAAAGTCAGTAGATGAGAAGAATGGAGCAAGCTGGTCGGAGAGAACAAGAATAATACAAGCAGCTGTCAGAAAGATACACGTATATAAAATAAGAGGAGCAGAAAGTACCATGAGCAGGAAATACAAAGCTGCCTGTTTGTGGAAAAGAGATACTTGTATGGTGCATGCAGGAAAAATAAATTCATAACATGTTGAAGGAATGTTAGTGATATTGCACTGAAGTGTTTAACTAAGGTTAGACACTGTTAAATTTTTATGAGGTTATCTGTAACATGACTTGGCTGTGAACTGCACTGAGGTAGGACTCCTCTGAAACCATGATTATATAATTGGGGAGTAGACTATAAAGGCAGCCTTTTTAACCAAAAGAAAATTGACATTTTTTAGCTTTGGGTACTTAAATTTTACAAGCTAGTTTGCTTTTAACTTAAGTGTGCTCATTTCTGGTGATTGTAATTTTCTAATTTTTCTCCCTCTTGACTTCACCCTGTAATTGACCTTCCATCTTGTTTAATAGCAGGGTTTGAATCCTGGAACTTCTGAGGGGTAGCACAGACTTTGGATAGGGGTGCAGAATTAACTAACAGCAGGAAAATGCTGTTTTCTGTTGTCCCCTACTAACCCCTTCATTTCTGCTTTTAAGGTGAAAGAGGGTAAGATACGTAAAGCAAAAGGCATGGTCCTGGTTCCAGATCTGAAGAGAGAGAAAGGAGATCTATTCCCCACTCCAGCAGTGTTGTGTCTAGCTTGTCTAAAACTGCTAGATGGGCTGCCTTGCTTTTTGCATTGCTTTCTCTAGCTTCAACTTTGCTTCAGCTTTGGTAAATGTAGGTAGTCAGGCTTCCAGCAGATATTGCCCAGTGGAGCTCCTGGAGCTTGTTGTTAAATGTTCACTGCCCACATTCTTACAGGACTGCTGTCGATGCTGTTAGAACTTTTGCTTTTTGCTGTTAGAACAGTCTCTAGTGTCTTGGGGCCAATCTTCCTGTCTCTGGCCCAGAGACCACAGCTCGTGTGGCAAATCTGGTTAATTGGCTCACTCTGGTCACCTTCCATCCTGAAGTTCAGTTCTGATGGTGAAGTGGTGCTGGATGTCTCGTAACATCAACTGCTTGATTTTAGGCATTGATCCACAGGAATGTCATTTTCCCACTATTTTTTTGTGTGCTGGGTCAGGATGAGACTTGAGCGTTGGAGCTGAACTGCAGCCTTAGGTATTCACTCTGTCCTTTCCGCTTGGTACTGGGATCCAGTTTGTATTCCTACTTCATGGGTTCGCTTACCTTTACAGGAAGTTCTGTCTAATTAGCAGTCATATGCATGAAGCTCTTTCACAAGTAATAAAATACTGTTCCAAATCACTTTAAGCTATTTGACAGCATTTTATGTTGACTGGACTCATGAAAATGTGACCTTTCTGCCCATTAGACTGGTGAGTCTGTGCTGGACCAGTAGATCAGTTGAAAGGGTAGACTGCAGAGTTGGGTCTCTAACTGTTTTAGTATTATGTGATAAATATATATAGGGTTTCTTGGAACGGAAGAACAGTACTACTGTACCTTAAACTGAACACTCAAAAGACAATGGAGACTGAAGGGTTTTTCAGTGAAAAGATGATACAGTTTTTTTTATGAGAGAATTTTCCTTTCTTATATTAGTTAGAAATGTTAGTATTCCAGGAATCCTCTATATGATGAAAACATTAATTCAAACTAATTCTACAGATGTTTTTTTTTTGCCCCAGATCACCCTGTCATCCTAAAAGAAGCTCTCTCCTTTTTTTTTTCTTAGTTTCTGTAAACCATAATCCTCATTCCCAGAAAAAAAAGAAATCCCTACCATTCTCCCATCACTGCTTCAGCAAATGCATTCTGCAGAATACTGTGAGTGTTAACAGATTCAGTCTGTTACAGACAACACGATGGAGAGCTAATTCCAAACTGAAAGCCCCTGAAAATAGTGCCCTTGCAATACAGTCAGCCTTTCCACTCTGTTTCACTCTGGGAACTATAGTGCCTCTGTTGACTTTAACCATATTGGTCTCACGTGAGGGAGAAATCAGGCCTGTCAAGTAGATGCATCCCAGTCATGTACTATTTTATAAAATAAAATTGTCTTTGGCCTTGCTTTTATGGGGGAAGGGAAGATGGGCTCTCATTGTGCATTATGCGTACAAGGTGACATTTTTTCTTCTCCATTCCCCAGGAAAAATGCATTGTATAGTTCTGAGGGGTAAAAGAAAATGAAGCACTAGCAAAATGTTTCCTATGTTGATGTTAGTATTTATGGCTGTATAATTTATCTGCCATTTGTGTACCAACTCTTAATTTTGCCTGTCAAGAAGCTCCAAATGAAGTCTCTAACACTAAAATCTTGGTGTGACGAGGATGTGAATGCTTGTTGCATGACCTTGCACCACAATGGGTAGCCTTTAATTGTTTTCCATATAAGTGAGATGATCCATTTTGTAATTCTCTGTGTTCTCAAGTTCAGTGAATCTAAGATTTCACATGAATAAAACAAGTTATTTACTATTTGTGTCTGAAGTGAGAATAGTTTATTAGAAAGAAGAGAGATCCTTCTAATTCAACTTGAAATATTTTACTACCACTTCTGTATTTTTCACTGGTTAGCACATTTAACTGTTTTCAGAAGCTTTTAGAACAAGTATGTAGTCTTAAACATGAGACTGTTGCCTTAATTTTACACACATCGATTGCTCACACGTGAGCACACATTTCACACTCTAAACATAAGTGTAACTGCATGTTTTGTACTGTCATGCCTTGTAATTTTTAAATTTTTTTAATGTATACCTTTCATGGATAATACTTTCCTTGCATGTATTTGTTTGAATTTAATTTTTAAATGTTCATCATTTTGGTTCCTTAGCCATGAATCAGCGAATCAGCCAGAGTGCTCCAGTCAAACAGCCACCTCCTCTGGCTCCTCAGAGTCCCCAGGGTGGTGTGATGGGTGGGAGTAGCTCCAATCAGCAACAACAGATGAGACTTCAGCAGCTACAGATGGAGAAAGAAAGGCTGAGACTGAAGCATCAAGAACTGCTTCGGCAGGTGAGGCCACAGGTTAGACACCTACTTCCACTATTTCTTTTGTATGTTATGTTTTGATTTTTCTAAGTTGTTGTTTCAGTGAATCTTAAAAGACCAGTGACTGTACAAAAAGCTTTGAGATCTAAAAAGGTCTGAATTCATTCTCTTACTGATACCAGCTTGGTGGTGAAAGTATCTTATTTTTTAGACTGAAGGATTTTGCTTTCCTTCCTCTAACAAAACTCTTAAAGAACAGGCTTCATAAACTATAAGGATGACAACATAGACTGTTGATGTGATTGGATATTCCTCCTGAGAATATATTTCATATTCATTGAGTTCCAAGTCATGCAAAAAGTTATTTCCCACAGCTACTTTAGTTCTCCCTTTTTAGTGGAGGAAAGTCTTCAGTTTTAGAACCTGTTGCAGTCTGTAGGATTTCGAAGTATTTTTAAGTTTGTATAAAGATACATTGAGGAGACGCCTTGTTGCCAAAATCTTATGTGTTCAACAGTGGAGTGAGCATGGAACAACTGAATAACTTGTGCTGCATTTTGAACCTGTGTGTTTTTTTATGCTGAAGAATTTCAAATGTCATAATAAGGCTGCAAGTTATGCCTTTCAGTATTTTCTACTGTATGGATATGGCTGTAGCAAATATTAAAGTGTAGGACTGGACTTTGCAATCTCTGGATTGGAATTCAGGCTTGATCTCCTTTTGACTCTAAGCCTTCTGCTTCAATTGTTCAATCTGAATGTTTTAAGAGTTACTGCCATCTGTGCTAGATACTTAGGATATTTCTTTGGGTTTTTGACACTGCCAGAAAAAGCACTAATCTTTTCTTTGAGGAAAACCTTCTAAAATCTTTCCCTTTTCACTTTGGGTGATGGGCCTTGTATCAGAAGAGGATAATACCTTAATGTCCTCAAAGACAGCTTTTCTCTTTCTTCATCACCTGCAGTATTCTGTCCTGGAATCTGACTCCCATTATCCCCTTTGTAGTCAAGGACTGTTTTGTAGGAATCTTCAGCATCTCTTGGTGTAAGATGGGTCATCTTTACAGCCATTACTTTTTATAGTACTCTAGGTAAGAATACATTGCAAAGGTGGCATCAGGACTTTCTCTCTGCTTAAGCACCTGGGCTTCTGCTGTTCCTGCTTTGCAATTAATCCACAAACAGACATTTTACCCTGTGCTAGCATGCTTCTAGGTAGGCCTTCTAATTGTCTTCTTGCCTCAGTTGTCATTGAGAACCTGACTAACTTTGGACCAGGTGACAACCAGTTCTCTTCGTGTTGTTCTCCTTAGTCGTTAAGCTTATCTGTCAAATATGCATCCTTGGTAAATCTGTGAGTTTTGTTTCACTGTGTCATGATTTTCACAGTTTCTTAACTCCTTTATCCTGTCTCATCTGGCCTGTCTCGGGGGCTTGATACTACAAGATGGTGTTTATAAGACAGCCTGCATAGGTAAACCGTGCAGCTAAAGTAATTTTTATCCATCTTATTTTTACTCTTAGGCATTGCGGAATATCAATCCCAGCACAGCAAATTCTCCAAAACATCAGGTAGGCTCTTAACTGATGTTTCAGCATAATTAGAAAAATGAAAGCATTAAATTAGGCTAGCAGGGAACTTTTTGCTACATGAAAGCATTCTAGAAAAAAAATCAACCAAACAAAAAACCCAAGCTCTGCCATGCACATTTTTGAACCACTTTTCTGGTCACGGCCCTAACACTGATTTTAGGAGTGCTGCATTACCACAACTTTATATCAATATCTAAGAGCAAACAAGGAATTCATTGCACATTTTTTTACATTGAAAACAATGTTCTTGTTTAGCATTCTTGAGGATACTAAGCTGTTCCAGTCCTGATGTCATCAAGATGTTTATTTAAAGCAAACTATCTAAGGTAGTGGTGACTTTTAAGTACTGTTCGTATGAATGTTCTTATCAGTTTGTTTAAGCAGGTATGATCTTAAAGAAGGATAAATGTTATCAGTTGATGAAAAGTCACTTGAAATAGTTATGATTTTTAAGCATGCATAGTGTAACAGAATTACTTAATGGATTAGACTAACAAAATAATTGCTATGCAGATATAGTATGTAATTTTTCCATTTTGACGTTTAACTGGCTCTTGCACAGATACATTTTCTGTATAGGAAACAACAATTATGAAAGGCCTTTCAAGCTCAGACCAAAATAAAATTGTTCAAAATGTGAAGCATAGTAAACAGCTTAATGTGGTCTTCTTTTAGTCTCTAAAGAAGTTGAATATAGAATGAATCTCTGGAAGGGTGGATTTATGGATATATTCAGAGAACTTCATGTTTACTATTGCTAACAGTGTTTTAATCTACCGGTTCCTAGTACAGTATTTATATTGGCTTGTACTGTACTTTGTTTTTTAAGAAAAACTTCTGTATGCACTAGGCAAGAAAAACAGAATAAAAGAAAGTATCCTCTGTTTGGAAGCCATGAGTACTGGTGTACTGTTGCATTCTGAAGAGTACCACAAAATTTGTATGTTACTAGTTCTGAGAAATAGGAACCTCAGACCTTAGTGCTGACACCCTGGAAAAAATACTTTCTTGTTTGGCAATACCAGAGCAGCTCTTAAACAGAAGCATTTTAATTGAGATGTAGTCATTTGATTCATTTACAAAGCATTAGCCACATAATGATCTTATCAATCAGTATTAGATCCTGTTCTGGAGGAGAAAAAAAAAGTCCTCAAGAATTGTGGATATACAAGAAAATAAACAAAGGAGGATTCCTCCTCACCAGTTGAAAACACCTTATCTTCTGGCGTAATTAGGTCATTCGTAAGGGATGTTTTTCTTACTGAATGCCAAAAGTGTATTCTATGTTTTCTTCTATGCGTGAAGCCCTGTCATACCGTTGTTCACTCATCCACTAACTTCTTCCTGTGTCCAGCTCAGATACAGGAAACGCATAAGTTTGTTATCAGTTTCATACTTAACTCTGTAAAATGAGGTTTTTGGAACTTCTTGAAATTATGGCTTTAAATCCTAAAAAACTGTGAAAACTCAAAGGGACTATAATGATAATTCATTAAATGTATATGTAGTGGTCACTCTGCTTTATTTGGGATGGGAACTAATGAAAAGATTCATACAAAAACCAGGATTCCATTTATATTTAAACTTGCTTCCTACCATACCTCCTGCCTGGGATCAATTTTATTAGTCTGCACTTGCTAATGAGTCAAGGTGTATATGAGTGATCTGTTGGGTAGAAGAGTGGGCAATCATGTCAGCTTTAAAGTTCTACAATACTAGATTATTCGTGTTGTACCATCTAAATATTTTTTTTGTGTTTTCATGTCACCTCAGTAATGTAATGAGCAGCCACAGGTGGAAGAAAGTGCTTAGAGAACTGCTTCTGGGTTGTGGTTCTCTAAATGCTTCTTGAGGCCTTGTACTGTAGAGGCAAATGTAGTCTTTCTTCTCTGATGATGCTGTTATTGAAGTCCCAATCTGTACATCTGATCAGGTCACAGTTGACCTAGTGAATCTGAAAAATGTATAGAAAGAATAAAAATTTCTTTGTTCAACTTTTTCTTTCTGACAGGTCTTTCTTTCTTTTTGAACAAAATTAATGAAGTTCAGAGAAATTATCTGCTTTTCTGATTATAAAGTTGTGCTTGGTTGCAGAGTAGTAGCTTCTCTTGCTAAATTTTAGATGTTCTTTTAAGGAATACTAAAAACTAAATCTTTGTATGTTCAGTGCTCTTAATTCTGGGAAGTCTAAGTCTGTTTTAGAGAGGGATTGCCAAGGTCTTTCGTTTGTAAAGAAATTATGTAACACCGGTGTTCTTGAAGCTTGCCTCTAATGAAGTCTCTGGTTTAGATGGCTTAAAAACATCTGAGAAATGTTCCTTAACTTTTAGCTGGATCTCTGAGCTTTTCATGTCAAACAATCACTAGGTTAGAAGGGATTGGTGGAGGGCATCTAGCCCAACATCCTCATCCTTCTTGACATTTTTCTCCATCTAGCCTGGATACAGCACCATGGTTGTATTGATATCTACAGTCAGGTTTTTTTGGTACTGAGTAACCAGTGTCCCTGCCAGGTTTTTGTCTCTCTGCCATGACACTATAGTATCCTGTAGTGACACTGACACTCCAGGTGTTATGTATGGAAGCCTTAGCAGCTTCTGGAAAGGGTAAATAATTGCTCAGCTTCATTTTTTATAGCAAGTACTGTAAGACACTCTTCTTGTTTGAATGAGGATGTATTTTACTGTAATTCTAAAAATGTCAAAGGTACTTGTTGCAAAAATTACAGCTTTCAGACTTACTGTGTGTAAGCAAGAACTGTTGATACATCCAGGAAATTTGAAAACACCGAGCATCTGTTCAGTTACCTTGTACTCATCATCGTCAGTTATTTGTGAAACCTTAAAGATGCCTGTCTGTCTTAGTTAAGAGATTGAATGACTTGACTTAAGCTCCATCCCCACTAGCTCTGCTTCCATTTTCCTGCAGTTAGTATCTCGTTCTCAACAATTTCTCGTGTAGAGCAGATGTCAGTTGAGTTTTGTATATGCCACAAAATTGAACAGATGTTAAGTAACAGATTTCTTCCCTTACAGTGTGCTGTGGAAAGAAATAGAGGCAAATAATGTCGAGGTACTGATGGCATTATTCTTGGATGTTATGCAGACTACTTTCTTGTGCTAAGAATGGAAGATTTCTTATTTATGTGCTGCTAATGTTAAGAGTATTTGCTAGTAAGATCAGCGTACTACACATTTATGAGACAAGTTCGTCTGTATATGCTTGCTCATTCTGTATCTGCTGCTTGTTTCTAGTTTGTTTCTAAGCTTTACAGATGAACAAAATAATTGTATTGCTTGCTCATGTATGTAGATCTTTATGGATAAATACCTTGTTTAAAAGTCTATATAGTAAATCAGAACTGCATTCACTGGCTGTGCTGGTTGTCATGATTGAAGCAGTGAATGGTACGTGTTCCCCTTAGTCTTCACAAATTGCCTTAACTCCTCATTGCTGAATTCATTGGTGTTCATCTGTCCACGTGTCTTCCGTGTTTCTTTTGTATATGTGCTGTAACTTTGTGGCCCTCACAAGAATGCAGACACTTAATCTGAAGAAGCAACTGGTGCTATAAGTCTGCCCATAAGTGTTGTGGTCTTCTCTTTCCCCTAAAACTTCTCTCCCGTCCCAGGAAAGCCTGTGGATCATTTGAAAGTCGAGCAGTGGTTGGGGGCAGAAATGTTACAATTAGCACTTTTGAAGTAAATTTACGAAACCAATTATCGGGATATATCAAGTCAAATTGAGTAGCATATCATAGGTTTAATACAGTAAGAATGTAAGTGAGTTGCACAAGCCATCTGCCTTTCCTCAAAAGCCTGTAAAGATAGAAATGCTCTGAAAAGAGTAGTTTTATTAAGTTAATTTGGACACAGTATGAATGACCTGTAACTTCATGTAAAACTTAATCTGTATGCAATTACGGAAAAAAAATGTGGATGAGGTCGGCCAGATAAATTACACAGTGTTGACCTTATTTTTAAAATTATTTAAGGAGATGACAGATCATTTTGGTCTCTATGTAATAACCAAAATTCAGCTTTTGTGCTAACAATAGGAATAGTAAGCTTTTCTTTTCCCAGAGGTACTTAAAACAAGTTTGACATACTTAGGATGAGATCAATTCATAGAAATCTAAACCAGGATTTTGTCATAGTTTTGTTTTTGCCTCCAGACTTTAAATACTTCTAATAAAGGATGTATTTTAAAGCATGAATTAAAAGCCTAGAGTTCACATTGCTCTGTTTGGAGCTGGGAGAGGCTTGGACACTCCCATACATTTTTTTAAGTATAGCAAACATACAACTTTTTTTATTGCAAAACAGGTTTATAAGGAAGGAGAAATGAAAAGACCATTCTTCAAGCAACACAACTTCAGCTTCCATTATATACACCTTTTAGGAAAAATAGTCTTAACACACTCTTTAGGCCTTTAGGAAACTTTGCTTATCTTGCAGCATGATTAAAAATTGCCCTGTATTTGTTTCTCAATAGCTCGTCTTTTTTGGTAATTCCTTTCTCTTCCAGACTCCCAGAATGACATAAATTATTACTTAGATGAGTAATAACATTCTTTTGAGGGGAAAGTGCTTCTGACTCCTGAAAAAGTAGCAGTAATGCTACTTATAAATAGTTAAAAATAGTTGCAGTTTTGCATTTCTTAGCAATGTTGTTGAAACAAGGATAAAAGCAGTACCAATTTTAAAAATATTAGTTTCACTACATAGTACATCCCAAAGAATGGGAAAAATACAGTTCTCTCTTCTGGTTTAATACATCTCTTTTTAGTGGGCCTTTAGTGAAATGAGATTTTTTGTTTTTAGCTGGGTAGTGTCTTGAGCTACATTTATTTATACATTTATTTTTTTAAGTTCATGTATTGATGAAACTTCAGACTCTCCTACACTCTGAGAATTTAGAAAAATACAAAGGTAGCTTCCCTGTTTTTCCAAATTTCTTGTTCTTTTGTACTGACTTTTTTTCTTAAAGTAACAGGAGAGAATTTGTGGGGTTTTTTCTTTTCTGGTGTCAGTAGCTCTTGGAAAGGGGACGTGTATGGATTTCTTACCTTCCTCACAGCTATTGAATCAGGAGGCAGTGCTTATTGGAAAGACCACACAAAGGAGATAAAATGTCACTTAAGTTCATATACAGAAATGACTCTGTGTAGGTTTTGCTTTTTTATGACTCTTTGTGGCACTGGTGTGTGATTAAGCTGCTTCTGCAGTCTGCTGGCACTTTTGGCTCCTCCTCTTCATCCAAGTCAGGGACTGCAGTGCCCAGGGAAATAAAGATGTAGTGTACAGATCAAACCAAGAGGGAAGGGGAAAAGGACAGAGCATGTGGGTGAGCAGTTCTTGAGCTGTCTCTGGGATGGCTGCTCTAAGACCTTCTGCCTTCTTCAGATCACTGTTTGGCAAGCATTCCAGGAAAGAATGCTTTTTTCTTTCTTTTTTTCAAATGCATGAGTCTACCTGTGGATCAGGTAACTTGTGCCTGATACAAGGTTGCAAACTTAGCTGTGAAATAAGAAGTCATTATATAGGCTTTGCACTTGGGTTTATTACATAAGCAAATGAAAATCATATGGATAAGCCTTTAGAAATTATTAAAAGATGCCTAACATCCTGTGATCTGAAAATGTAGATGGAGTATTATTACTGTTTGTTAGAACAGTGGCCAAATAAGTGGTGATGAGCAGAGGGCTGGGTTTACTTGAAGTAGTAATTGGGTGTGATGAACACAAAAACCAGTGGTATGCTTGTACACTTTCTGTAAAGATATAATCACCTGTAGTGAGAAGATTTTCTAGTACAAGACATAAAACTGAAAGGAATATGTAGAATAGGAATGGGAGTGAAGCATATGCAGATTAGAAAAGAAAAGAAAACTAGGCAGTAGGGAAGCTTCAATACACAGTCTGCTGGAAATAAAATAAAACAACCTTAGGATTTCTTAAAAAGAAATCACTTTGAAGAAGAATTGGGGAAAAGTTATTTTTATATATTAAAAGACTGCAGTACAGTAGTCCTTAGGCTTATCATGAAAATGGATGAAGACCTCTCATTTTACAAGTGAGAAATACTGAGTATTGTCAAGACTGACAGGATTGGTTTTGCCTGAGATTATCTTCCCAGGCACAGTCTGGAAGTCACGTACTACCAGTAATGGTAACAAATAGTCAATGGATTTACAAGTCTCTACATTAACAAAGCTCAGTCTTGGTGAGACACTGATGATGTTTGGATAGAGTTGCTTGAAGAAAATTACTGTATTTTCACATGTATAACTCATGGATTACTTGTTTAAAACGGGGAGAGGGGTCACTGGAAATTACATTAAATGTTGCTTGTTTCCATCCACCTTTAATTTAATGTATTTTATGTTAAAACTTACTTTCATTAATTAGTAATTACGACCTTTATGGATGGTTTGATTCAGGCTGGTGAACATACAGATGTGTAAAAAATTTTATGCAATTTAGGTTTGTTACATCAGAAGTGCAGTGTCTTGTCTTGCTAAGAAATTACTTGGAATTTGAAGAGCTTTGAGATTTACTTATGGAACTAATCACTGATTTGATCAGTCAGAAATTTCAAATGCATGCCTCTTAACAGGAGGAGTGAATGGGAACTTTTAGGGAAAGATTTGAAAGTTTGCTGACTGAAACAAAAAAGGTACAAAGGAAGCCAGGAACTAAATCAGAATTTAAAAGAAATGGGGATAAAATGCTATTTAGCAGAGCTAAACAGGTTATCTTAGGGGTCAGATAGTATTAACAATTCTTGTTTTGGTTTAAGTATAGACTTAGCAGAAAGATACTGAAGTGAACTAGAAAATATTTGTGTAAACATAGAGATGTTTATATCCATAAGTAAATTTACAGTGCAGTCTCTGTAATGTCGGGCATGGCTGCTGGAACTTGCATTTTCATTGAAGCCAGTGCAGATTCTTGCTTTGTCCTCAGAAACTTTAGTTTAATTTCATTTAACTCTTGTAACTGGAAGCAGTAGAAGCATCACTTATCTCTAATGTCATGTGTTTATGTATCCAAAAAGTGCATTTGAATGCCTAACATGATCTCTCTTTCTTGCTCTCCTGCTGTTCTAGGAATTGGCTCTCCGTAGCCAGCTTCCAACAATGGAACAAGACGGTGGATCCCAAAACCCCGTGTCATCTCCTGGAATGTCTCAGGAACTGAGAACAATGACTACAAATAGTTCTGATCCCTTTCTTAACAGGTTCGTAGGAGTAGCTACTAGAGGACAGAAATTTGATTTAAAATTCTGTTTGGTACATGTAATAGTTTATTTTGAACATCTGTCTGTGCCAAGAGCCACAGCTGTAAATGAATCTTTCCTTAAATGGCAAGTCTAGTAAAAGTTGAAGATTAAAAGCTGTCTCCTGTGGGAGGAAGTAGTCTGTTCAGACTTGTAGGAAGGTTTTTATTCAAAGTCATAACATGTTTGCCTCTGCATAATCTGTTGACTAACAGTCATTTCAAATTACTGACTCAAAGAATTTGTGAATAGCTCGCTGTGAGATCAAATGAACTGTGAGGCACATTTAGGATTACAGCTTGAGGTTCATTTTAAGGTTTCTCCATTCACCCCTCCCCTCCGCTTCAGGTATTTAGCAGTATTTTAACCCTGCTAATGTTAGGTCTACAAATAGTGGCATGTTTCATTTTAAATGCTGTATTATTTTGAAGTGGGTATTTTCATTCAAGATTTAGAATCTTACAGTATAGAGTAGTCTTTCATAAAACTTCTTCCTAAGTCCCTGTGACTTGAAGTGTTTATTTTGTTGGAAATACTGCTCAAATTACAGCTTGCAAATGCTTCATACCAAGCATTACAACTTTGGAGAAACTGCTGCAGCTTGAGATAAGTGATATCTGTATTTTGGGTAATCCTTTCGGGTAGATTTATCTCCTACACAGACAATTACAATTAGATAACTTGATTTTTTTGTTGGAGGGATTATCCTACATGGAATTCATCCTGTAGGATGTTCTTGTGTGAGCCTCGACTGTGCTGGCCTTGTCCTAAGAAATAAAAGAGACAAGACAATTTAAACCTGACTTGCTCTCCTATGGGAAGCCTCTGTAGATAGATGATGGTATTGATGTGGCATAGTAACATACTAGCTTGAACTTCTGAAAGGCTGTTGCCCTCATGCATCATACAGATCCTCACATCTTCGAAACCTGACTTCTGACCTGAAGGGAATGCATCTTTAGGTTTCAAATGGCCACAGCAGTGGATTGCTGCAGTTTATCCATTGTGAGTCTACACACATAAAGTGATGGATCTTTGCCATTAACTAGAAACAGGGGAAAAAGCTAGAAAGGGCAAATTTATGTTTTGTAGTTCTATGCTTGCCTAGTTGCATATATGTTTAACTGGGTTTTTTTTAAATGTAGCCGTTACCCCATGCAAAATATTGAAAATCTGTATTTGACTTGAGTTCAGATTACCTTAATTTGCATTTTGGTCTGAACATTTGTCTCCTTCTAGGGTGTTCTATGTGCAGCACCACACTTAATTCTGTCATATGGGTATGGGAAAGGGATTTTTAAGAAAGGACATTTGTGAATATGCATTGCTGTCTCAGAAAGCAGTCCAATAGTTTTGACCTAAAGATCTTGTTGATACTCCTTATGTTAAAGTTCAGACTGGGAGAAATGCTCCTTTCTATCTTTATAGGGTGTATATAAAGTTCCTGGGGAGACAGAGCTAAATTTGAGCCCCAAAGTTATATATTCAAAGTTTAGGTTGTTTGATATTTTCTGCTGCCTATATAATAGAAACATTAAAAAATCTCAGAAAATCACTACATTGGAGTAGTTTGAGACAATACTCAGTAGTGGTTTAAAATGCGTAGTCAAATCTGCCTGCTCTTTTCAGTACTTACTGTCATTATGGTATATTTGATTTTTTTGAATGGGATATTCCTCAGACTTCATTAGACTATTTCACCTTTTGATTTGCCACACTTGTTTATGTATTTTTGTCAGTTAGATTTATATTGGTAGTGATGGTAGTTCTCTGTTTAACTCCTAAACTGGTATGTCTTCTTTTGTATACACATATTTTAACAATTATTAGTTGAAGAAGAATCCACTCTATTTTGGGTAATGCTGTTTAGTTGAATGTAGTAATTTTGGGTGGTGTGACTACTAAATGAACAAATCCTTGTTGAAGAAAGAGGAAATGTGTATTAAGGAGTGATTTGAAGAGAAGTGCTGGACATTCCAAGTGTGAGAGCAGCAGCCAAATAGCCTTCTCCACTGGAGTGATTTAGTTCAGCATAGTCTCAGTTCTTTTTTTAGTATTTTGTCACATAAACTAAACCAGCATTTTTGTTCACAGAAGTTTTAAATAGTTTAATTATTAGGATTGTATTGAATGTGTGGTGATTCTATTTTTAAATCAATCTAAAAAAAGAGAAATATTTATGGTGAATCTATAAAGAAATGTTAAGTTCTTTTCTTGTACGGCAGAGATGTCCTTATGGAATCAAATATATATATATGTTTATATATTTATATACATGGCTGATGGCATTCTGCTGGCATGCAATGTTGAATAGCTGTTCATAATTTTTTTGGTTCTTTGTAATTGACAAAAAGGTATATGCTATATACTTCACAAGTACATAATGAGGAGGATCAGTATGTCTTCAAATGCTGATTTGAACAGTAAATCAAGTTGATGTTCATTTAGGATGTAGGATGGAAAATCAGTAAGGATTCTCAGTGAATGCTACCATAACCTGAAGAAATACAAGTTTTGAAAATACTTTGTGAAGACTGAATATTAGGAGATGCAGTGGGGGGGAGGGAGTAATGGTGGGCTTCAAGAGCTGCTTGTGCAGGCCACAGCTCCTGCCAGCAAAGCTGCTCCAGCATGGGCTCCTCTCTCCATGGGGCCACAGATGCTGTCAGCCTGCTCCAGCACAAGGCCTCCCATGGGGTCACAGCCTCCTTCAGGCATCCACCTCCTCTGGCATGGATCCTCCTTGGGCTGCAGGGGAATCTCAGCTCTGGTGCCTGGAGCACCTCCTGCCCCTCCTCTTGCACTGACTTTGGGGTCTGCAGGGCTGTTCTTCTCACATTTCTCGCTCCTCTCTCCCATCCGCTGTTCAGCATTTTTCCCCTCCTCTTAAATATGTTATGACGAAGGTACCGCCATTGTCACTGATGGGCTCAGCTCTGGGCTGCTAGACCACTTTGGAGACATCTGGAACCAGCTGGCTGATGTGGGATCAGCTCCTCATGCTGTGTCACACAGTCATCCCTGCAGACCCCTGCTACCAAAACCTTGCTATATAAACTCAACACACTGGCCTACTTCCCCGCCCCATCTCACATTTTCCACTGAGGCTCTCTTGGTCTTGCTTGCTGCTCTGGCAGTGAAATGGCAGTAAGAAAGTGAAGTCATGTAAGGCCCCATGCCATCAGTTTGGTTAACTGTTCTGTCAGCAAGATCATTCTGAGCAGGGTTTGTTTATAGGATGGCTTCTGTACCAGTATTTGATTTATATTAGGGTGCTCTCTTGCTTTGACATGTGTGACTGAACAAGTAGTAATGCAGCAGTGGGAAGCAATTGAAGAGTTGCTGAAGGAGTTCCAACTATTTATAACAGCAGTGACCTAAAAATACACTTCAGTGGTTCATTAAACATGGGAACATTAGTTAGAAGTACTTTTTTTTTTATCCTTATGGAAGCATAAAAAGGTGCACCATAATTATTACTATTTTTATAATCATTATGGACTATCTGATATGCTTCGAAAGGTTTTAACTTCTGGTGGGTGTGAAGAGATTAAAATTATGCACAACATAAGTAAGCAGTTTCTTAAAGCTGCTTAAGTATGTTCTCATCAAGTTAAATTGAATCTAAATAATATGGTTTCAATTGGAAAAGGGTCGCATAAAATAAAACCCAGGTGTCTCATGCAAACGAATGCTTCAGTGTTTTATTAGAATAGAGGATTTCTCATGGTAGCAATGTTTTCAAAGCCCATAAATTAGTTCAAAACAAGCATCTATTTTATTTTCTTCAGTGCTCTACTCTCAGTTTTTTTCCTCCTTTTCTTCTGTTACAGTGGAACATATCACTCCAGAGATGAAAGCACAGATAGTGGACTTAGCATGAGCAGTTACAGTGTACCCAGAACCCCAGATGACTTCCTGAACAGTGTTGATGAGATGGATACAGGTCTGGTTTTGTGTACATTTTCAGTGTGTGTTTTCCAAATACACTTGTAGCCATTTGCAGTGAAAACAAGCAACTCTGAAAAGCTGTGATACTTTTTGCATTGTTTTTCTACCTTCTTCTATTTCCCCTATTTCTGTAATAGAAACATTATGGTTAGATTTGTGAAAAAATATATTTGTAATCAACTGTGTTAGGAGGATGGGGAAATTGCTCATAAGTAGTATCACTCCTGTTTTTATAAGGAATTTGAGTGTGTTTGCTTTTTGAAGTAATGTTGTTCAGAGCTAAGAACAGTACCTCATGCAGTGTTGTTAATACTACTCCAAAACTGTATTTGACTCAGTATTCTCTTTTTCATTCAAATGTAAAAATTAAATTATGCTAAATGACATTGAAGATCTGTAAGATTTGGGTCAGTAGGTGAAAGTTTGAAACAAAGGCATGTTCTTTGCACATCTGTATGCAGTCAAGTGATCTTTGAGTTTTGTGATGGATTTCTATGAGTCATGCTGCTTGTATGATGCGAGAGGTACATGATTAACCTTTACCAGTTGTCCTGATAAATTGTAGGTTTGGTACTTGCAGTATACTTAATATCCACCTTTGTGTTATAACTAGGTGACAGTATCGGCCAAAGTAACATACCATCCCATCAGA
Organism: Rhagologus leucostigma; assembly: GCA_013397725.1. Classification (NCBI taxonomy): domain Eukaryota; kingdom Metazoa; phylum Chordata; class Aves; order Passeriformes; genus Rhagologus; species Rhagologus leucostigma. The sequence goes on from VZTD01010891.1 coordinate 1,993,339, forward strand.
ACCGTTTCCCAGACTACCTTGAAGCCATTCCAGGGACAAATGTGGACCTTGGGACACTGGAAGGAGATGGAATGAATATAGAAGGAGAAGAACTGATGCCAAGTCTGCAAGAGGCTTTGAGCTCTGACATCCTTAATGACATGGAATCTGTCTTGGCAGCCACCAAGCTAGATAAAGAGAGTTTTCTTACTTGGTTATAGGGGCCTCAGGGAGACTGAATTCTAAATCTGTGAAGGATCTAAGGAGATTAGGACATCTGTATCTGAAGTTCAGAACAAGCCAGTGTGGTGCACTTTGGCTTGTGTTCAGAAAAAGTAAATGAACAAATATTCAACAAGATTCTTTGGGTTTGCTCTTCCTTGTCCATCGCTGCTGTTATATATTGCTGACTTTTTTCCACAGTTGACTCTGAAGAACAGACATCTTGATCTTTTTCTATTGCTGTTGCAACTACTGTTCACGGGGGGTGGGGAGGGATGATGAGCCTATTTTGGATGACGAATGCCATTCCTTTTGTCCTAGTGTGCGCTTGCATATCATTTTATCTAAGTACTCAGATTTGAGAGTTAATTTCTGCATGTCACTGCTTGTAGTATGCTCAGCTAGTTGTCTCCTGCTGCCTGTGGCAAGTGGTAAAACATGACATACTGGGGTGACAAGCCGAAAATGATGTATCTGGTCAAAAGAAGTCAATACTGATTTGGAGATACGACGTAAAGGAGGGCTGAAGACTGTTTGGCATTAAGTGTTCCTACTAGTAGCTCTTGCATTAGTCACAAAGTGCTCTTGTTCATATTTTATGTTATAGTAAATCATGAGTCATTATACATAGAAACATATATGAACTTTGATTGTTGCCACATACTCTAGCCTAACTTCCATTTGTCAAAAATCCTTTGATTATTTTTGTTAGTTGGTTTAACTGTAGCTGTAGGATGGGAAGTAATTATAGGTGTTCTGGGGTTTTTTTTAATAGTGAAATCTAAGGGGTTTTTTTCTGATTTCACACAGTCTTATTTAAATCTGAATTGTCTGCTTTTTTTATACTTAAACCATGCCTATTGTAGCCTGATAAGCTAGTGAGTACATAAACCAGTATGTTTTACCTGTAACTTTTTTATTTTTTTAAAGGCTAGCTTTGAATGTAATCATTAGATTTCATGACCAGTGGCTTATTTTTCATGTGTATTTGCAAGACTTTGAAGTAGAATCTGATTACAGCAATGTAAAAGTTAGAATCCTCTGTCATGTGTACAGATTTTAAATGCATTTTAAAGTAGCAGAACCATTTTAAAATTGCATCTAATCTCTCTTCTGGTTTTCAGTTTTGGTCTCTGAGTGAGTTCAGACTTTAAAATCCTTAATGGGAAACAAAAATTTATGCAAAATTTCTCTTATGTTATCACAGACAAAAATTCTGAACTATTAATATCACTGTGTGTTGCAATGAAAAGGCTAGAACACCAAAAAACTCCTCAATAAAAACTTCTAAGTGTAATAGTTATCAAATTCTGTTTGGTGAAAAATAAGCCCTGGACACTATACGTAGAAGAATGTAAAGATATGTGTTAGATGGTGACATGAGCAGGTAATGAAGTGTATATTAGTAGTAGAGCATAGCATGGGGTAGAGGTGAATATGAATTATTTTTATTTTAACAGGAAAAGATGTATCACTAAGTTGTCTGCAGGAGTTGACACAAGTTTCCAAAGAGTATTTTTAAATAAACAAAGCGAGCATGAATCAAACTTTCATTATAAGCTATGAATTTTTGTGGGGCTTTTAGGTTTTTTTCTGATGAAAAATAGTGTCACCAGTTAACACCTCTATAATTAAGGGCCTGTCACCATTCTCAACATTGAGCCTTTCTTTTCAAGGGTGTATAACATGACTATAAAGATACTGTAAGCGTGAAACTTAGTTTTGGAAAAAAACTCTCAGTTAGCAGGGATTTCTCCTGAGGAGAGATTTTTTGGGGTTTATTGTTTTGCATTTTTTTAAAGACATTGATTATTTTTTAAGCTAGGAACAAAGCAAAACAAACAAAAAACCCCATCGTATTACTATTGCCATTTGGATTTTGTTATGCTTCAAAAATAATTCTGTTTTAGGATGATGTAAATAATGAAAACTCTTAACCAAATCCCATTTTAAAAACTGAAGCAGCAGAGGTAGAGATTTGAAATTTGCCACTATAAATGTACATTTACTACTTTACATAAACATATTAGTGTTTGAAAAACACAAAATTTTGTGGCTTGTTGTGGGTACAGGTAAGTTTTAAAATACCAATTTTTAAAACACATTCACAATGACATATATTCTGCTACACCAATAATTCAGTGATTAATAGGCCACTTATATTGTGCAATGACACAGTAGCTCCTAAAGCAGTGTATTGTGTCCAAGATAGGGATTTTAGTAGTATTTTTGCAATTTCATCATTAATTCCTCTCTCTCCTTCCCTTCAGGAAAAAGAGAAAGACACTAAGTTTTCATAACTTGAATGATCTGACATAAAACCACAACAGCAAGGAAATTCAGAGTTGATTCTATTTCAGTTGTCTTCCACAGTTGTATCCAGGTATCATAGCACACAGAGAATCTCAGAATAAGCTGAGTTGGAAGGGACCCATCAGGACCATCAAGTCCAACTCCTGGCCCTGCACAGGACACCCCAAGCTTCACACCAAGTGCCTGAGAGTGTTGTCCAAACACTTCTTGAACTCTGTCAGGCTGGCGCTGTGACCACTTCCCTGGGGAGCCTGGTCCACTGCCCAGCCACCCTCTGGGAGAGGAACCCTTTCTAATATCCAACTTAAATCTGCCCTAACACAGTTTCAGGCCGTTCCCTCAGGTCCTGTCACTGGTCTCAAGAGGAAGAGATCTTACCTGTCCCTCCTCTTCCTCTTGTGAGGAAGCTGCAGACTGCAAAGAGGTCTCCCTTCAGTCTCCTCTTCTCCAGGCTGAACAGACCAAGTTATCTCAGCCATGAGGAGTGTCTTCCCTTAAAAGGAGCCACCTTCATAGCCCTCCTTTGGACACCCTCCAGTAGCTTAATATCCCTCTCATATGGTGGCACCCAGAACTGCCCCCAGCACTCGAGGTGAGGCTGCCCCAGAGCAGAGCAGCGTGGGACAATCCCCTCCCTTGCCCGGCTGGCGATGCTGTGCCTGATGCCCCCCAGGACACTCTTGGCCCCCCTGGCTGCCAGGGCACTGCTGACTCGTGTCCAACTTGCCATCAACCAGGACCCCCAGGTGTCTTTCTGCACTGCTCTCCAGCATCTCATTCCCCAGTCCATGCACACAACCTGATACAATGCACTGAGTGCAAACTCCTGACATGCTGTACCTTGCTACAACAGAAATGAGTACAGAACAAATCATCTTTCCTTGCTTTTGTGTGTTTGTCACAGCTTTAATATTTGAATGTTTTATTCTCATTGTAGAAACACTAAATGGCTTATACTGTATTTGGGTAGCACTGCTTAGGGTAGATACTGACAAACTGGGAATCCTTGAACTGCTCTAACATTAATTATGTTTTGTGATACTTATTTTAATTAAGACATTTCCGTTCTCTCATTTATTAGGAAATATACCATAGAGATGCTGTACTGTTGGCAATCAATATTAATTTGGATTTTTTTTTTAATTCCGCAAATGCATTGTTTGATGAAGTGGTTAAAATTGTTTGAAATGCAAAAGTGTTTTGGGTAGTATTTTATACTGATGTATATATTGAAACAGAAATCATTGTAATAATTGTAATAGCTTTTAGTTTTAAATACACTATATGCAGACAGATGGGGCTGTACAGAACTGTACTGTTAACACCCAGGCAGGGCTACTGCTTGGGAACAGGTTGCAGTGTCAGTGAATCATATGGATCAAATATTGTACCATTCAGTGTTGGCGCTTACCAATGCAAAAGGAGAAGAGACAATTTCAACATGATTAACACTACATGGTAAATTAGTACTACAGTGACCTTTTCACTTACAAGCATGTTTTTTATACAAACTAGCAGGTGTGCCTGTATAAAATAATTTGTGTTCTGTATCATGGAAAAAGTACTCTCCACATTTAGAATCACAGAATCATGTTGTATGTTAGAGAATTATGTCCAAAATTATATATATTACTTAACAATGTTATTTTTAGATATGAGCATGACTGTAAGCTAGGTACTTAAGTACATTCTGTTACATTATTTTTCTTTATGTAATACTTTTTCAGTTGTTTTATTTGGTATAAATATATACTTTGTGCTTAAACATCTTTGTTTGTTTTTAACATTCAACAGTATGTAAAGATACAATTTCCTTCAGTAAGATAGATGCATTGAATTGTTGGAATGCCTATTATAGTGCGTCTGTTCTTGTCCCCCTTGTCATTGCTTTTGTAGTCATAAACTCCAGTCCTGCAAACACGGTGTGCAAGCTCACCTGGGAGACAAATGAGTTCCACTGACTTCAGTAAAGGCTTGACATTAAAGTGTGCTTGCATCTCTGTGTGCTTGCAGTAATGAAGAGACAGTGACTCTGGTGAGCATCATGCAGCTTGTGTAAAACAATACTTTAATTGCATATGGCACAATAGTGAGACCTGGTAACAGAACATCTGGGTATCTACTAGAAGAAAGCGTCCGCTTTTTGCAGATAATGCTTGCCATGTTCGGATGGCAGATATATTTTTGGCTAACTCTTAAGTTTATGCATTAATTTGTGGCAGACTATCAATAAAGACACGCTATTTTCATTTCCAAGTTTTGACTTATGAATTGTGAAATATGTAATGACATACCTTGAAAGTGCCTGAAGATTTTAGTTTAAAATATCTCGACAGGTTTCATTAATTTTGACCTTCTGTTATACAGAAGGCCTGAAAGATGGGGGTTTTTTTAATGCAGTGCAATTTGGAAAGGCCAAAGTCATACACTGTTAGCATTTGCAGTTCCAGAGTTGTTACTATTCAGCACCGAATGGCCCAACCCTGTTGAATTCAGCACATTTGAGTGTTTTCATAGTTAAAGGTACAGCCCTTGATGGTTTTATCTGTTTGTCTTGTACTTCTGAGTTCATAGCCAGCTTTAGTCACCCAGATCCTTTAAATTTAAATGTAACATCACACCTTCCACCTGGGAGTAGGCGACCAGTGCCAAGGAATGATAAGGCACCAATTTTGTTTGCTGATATCACTCTCATTTATAAGGTGGTGACATATTGCAGTAGTTGAAGTATGAGTGACCTTCTGAGGCAGCCCTAAATAGACTGTATTACTACAAAACAGGATATTTGGTCCAGGTATTACAGGCTCACTTGGCAATTCTCTTTGAAATATTTTCAACACTTAGTTAAAAATAAAAAGTATTCATTTCAGTAAGCCAGAAATAATATGCTTCCAATGAAGCAAGTGCAAGTTATCAGCCAAAGAAAGCATTTTTCATCTTGGATCATCAGCAGAATAATTATTTTGAGATCAAGCTATGATCTGTATAGCACCTCCTGTTTTGGAGGTTCATTCAGAGATAAACCAGGGCCATTGATTTTATTTACAGTATCAGCATCCAGAGTGTATATGTTCCTGATGAGGAGGAAAGGTGTGTGTCTTGTCCCTTGTTGTCACCACTTCTTATAGCTAACAGGGGTTATCTGCACCCTCTAAATTTAAGTGTCATCAAAATAGGAAGATGTCAGTACAGGATGAGAGATCTTGGTTGACATGAAATGGTAAAACCAACACTAACTGAAGGATCAACCTGTCTTTAGAACAGAGGGTAGAGCTTTGTACCAAGTGCCATATCCAGTACTTAATGCCTCTTAAATAAAACAGCCAGTGTGTTTTTCTCTAGGTGCTGAGGGAGCATGTTGAGTGAGGAACGTATAAATACTGACACATCTGACAAAGCTGCCTAATGGATTTTGTGGAAAACTCACAGTTTTTACTTTTCCAGACATACTCCTCTGTCTTTAATGCAGAGGTTGGAACAGTGAATGTCACAGACTGGTTTTATTTTCTCTATGTGGGAATGAAGTTGGTCACTCTGATGATCGTATTTTCTATATTAAATTGCCTTGTATTAGAACACGAGAGGCAAAGTAATTTTATGGGATTTTCCTGTCTATTAGCAACTGTGTTTGAGGGGTGGTGGTGGTTGTTCTGTTTTGTTTTTTAAAGGGAGGGGTCAGGAGCAGCCCGAGAGGCTTTTTCTTCAATGTTCTGCAAGAACAAACTAGAGCTCCATGAAAATGGTACATTCGATCTCACCTGAAATGCTCTTTCTCCTCCTCCCATATAAGTTAATTCTGACCTGCTCTAGTGTGTTTTAAATTATTTATTGTATTTACCATCTGTGAGTTTTGCTTTCCTAACACCTAAAGACTGGACTGTAATGCTAGGTGCTGTTCATCCCCAGAGGAGAGCAGAGTTCGTCCTTTCTGAAATCCAGCTGCTGTCCTGTTTGAAGTCTGTAATCTAATACAGAAATTACAGTCTGACTCCAAACATGCTGCTGCCCAACTCCTGGTACAGGATGGTTATCGGCAAGCACAATTTTTTTGAACGATGGTGGATTCCTGTTCTTGTTTGAGACTGGCAAAGTTTGGCTATGCTATTGCTTCGATTTCTGCAGCCAGCTGTCCTTGCGGGAGCAGGGAGTGCCACAGTGCCTGTTGGAGGACTCCTACCCAGCACTTAACCTGATGTTGGCCATGATGGGGTTTTTTAAGCTGACAGAGTAATTCAGTCTTTCTCTCATAGTTTCATTGTTAGGCATGCAAATACAATTGTCTCAGCTCTCTTAACTGAGAAGGCACCCTTTTCAGACTTTGCCAAGCGATGTAATCCTTTCATACCCATCATCTGCTGTTGAAGTGTGACCCAGAGGCCTCTCAGAGGTTCAGCTGCAATCCTGGACTGTCAAAGTCTACAGTAGAAACGAGGTAACTGGTTATGTTTGTGTATAACAAAATCCCAAACCCACAGTGCTAAGAAATGGTGTGACTTAGGTGGTGATACCTCACAGCAAATGGCAGTAACTGTGAGGTACCTTTTGGTTAGGCCAGTGGGGTTCAGCCTGAAAGTGGTTATCAGTGGCTGTGTAGTCTGAGAAGCTGCTGGCAAAAGTAAGCTGACTCTTGCCATACAGAAGAGATTCAGGTTGTAGTTGAGAAAAGTGTCAGTGCTACAGAAGGTGACAGCTGCTGGGCTGATTAAAGCTCCCCTGTCAATGCAGCCTGTACCTGCCACCCCTTTCATCCCTGCCCACAGCTGTTTCAAGCAAATGCTTGAAAGCCCTGGGGTTTAGATTTGTATTTGCCAGTGTGTAAAACTGTGACTTCCTTTATTTTTCAGATGTTTGTTTTTCACTAAAAACATGACTCTCCTTTTAAAGGTCTTTGTTCCTGTGAACAGCCTTTCAGGATCTGGTAATCTTTCTGTGGATATAGATTCTTCTAATGAATATGAATGTGATAAGCACCAATAGATCACTGAGAAACAGAAATTTCTCTTTGCAGCTTAGTGGCAAGAATACTAGAAAACCTGTAACCCAAACGGTAGTATCAGCATCCAAGTTCTTCTCATCCATATATTAGCCATGTTTTGGAAAACAAGCTGGTTTTACTTGAAAATCCATGATTGCAGTAAGGCTCAGGTTCTTTACAACCGTGAAGTTTGCTATTGCAATATGTGGATTTTGCTTCACCATCACCTTGAAAAGAAAGTAATGGAGCCTGGTGGGGTTCATGAAAATAGGAAGGAAGCAGATGTTTACTGCTGCTGCATGAGGCCCGTGTTTCTTAGCTGCTCTTGGAAATGTCTCACTTTGAAGACATCTGGTGGTCTTGGCACTTCACATTCAATTGTGTTTTATTTTCAATGTCACTAACATCTAACAATGACCACATTATTGAAGTGATTGCACTGGTGACATCTGAAACAGGATAAAGATTTTTTTTAAATGTAGTCAGGTACAGTCTACCTGGGTACACGTTGCCCTGGATAAAGACAGCTCCCACCTTGTAATGGCACATCTGACTTCCTGCTGTGCCTTCAAGTGAGGCATTTACCAGTTCCCAGGAAAGCTATGTGCATGGTTTTACTTGTGTCCTGGCCGCACTGAAATGTTAAATATTTGCAAAATGCTTTGAGGGTTAAGCAGTAAGCGCTTCCTATTAATTCATTCTCAAACTGTGCTGTTCCAGGGCTCTTCTACTCGGTGACATCACCCCATATGAATATAATCTTTGCAATGTAGTATAAGGTACGCACTACAAGTTTAAACTCACAAATGCATTATAGAAAGGTCACATACTGGTGCATGTCAAATGGTGGTTTTCACTGGCATGTGGACACTCAGTAGGAAGGGTGAACTGACTCAAGTTAGCCCTCCTGTGCTGCTCACCAGTTAACTTCAATTCCCTTCTGTTTGGTAGAAAAGAGTGCAGTTACCACTGACAGATTAATGTGCACCAGTTCTTCCTTCTCTGAAAACTTTTGTGCCTAAATCCTTAAGTGTTTAGTTATTTTTTAGATTGAGCTTTCTTGTTGAGCTGCTTCTGGGAAGCCAGAGTGACCCTTTAGGTGTAAAAGTACATTGACTGATCATGAATGTGAGAGGAAAAAAATCTTGCCTCATTATACATATATACAGGCATAGAGTATCATTGCATGCATTTGTGTGTGTGTCTCTATATAGACACACTATATATAAACACTGATTTCCTGCCTAAAGACAACTCAGTTTCTCATGAGCATTATATTTGTTCTAGGCTTCACAAGGAAAAAAAAACCCAGCAAAAGTGTCATCCCAGTTACAAAGTCTGCATGGTTGTTGCTTATTTTTAAATATTTAGGGTTTTAGGTGTGACGTAGAATCATTTCAATCAGAAAACCAGAATGAATAATGAGAGAATATGAACACACGTGTTATTCCATTGTCCTGCCTCTCAAGAAACCAGTCTTGAGTAGTCAGCTTTTGGGGACTTAAAGGCACCTTGAACACAAAAAAACCCAAAACCAAAGGGCTGGGGTAAGAGAAGTAGGGTTGCCAGTCTCTCCCCCCTGTGAGAGAGAATGTTTTGCTTTTAAGCTGGGACCGAAGGGAAGTTGGCTGCAGGTCAGGTTTGTCTCCACTGACGTTTACCTTCATGTTTAATGCATAATCCCTGCTCTGCACCTTGATGTGTGCATTCTGTCACTGCACAGTCACAAACAGAGATGTGTGTGTGTGTGGCTGTGGAGGCTGCAACTGGTACATTATGGAGCAAAGAGTTTACTCATAGCAAGGATTAACCCCTAATGGGTGCCTAATACAATGGAGTGCCATGTTCCACTGAGACATAGCACATACTGTGCTACTTGCTTGAGCTATTCTCTTTAAATAGAGATTAAGATGTTTTTGGATTACGTCCCCATCCCCAAGATCCCATGACAGTTGCTGGGATTTCGTTTGGTTTTGAAGATTTAAGATGCCTCCATGGGTGGGCCTAGACTGTTTTAAAATGTATTAACATGGATTTACTCTGCACTTGAGTGTAGCTATTTCTGTGCTCTGGCTTTGTTGCTAGGTATGTCTTTGTTAGGGCAGCAACACTGGAACATAAAATGACAAGTAGATGTCCAGGCATTGGAAGCAGACTTGGGGTGCTTTTGAAGCCAGAAGTCTGGGAAGCATGGAGTTAGGAAAGACAAGTACTGCTTGATCAGCCTGATCTCCTTTTATGAGCAGGTGACCTGCCTGTGGATGAGGGAAAGGCTGTGGATATTGTGTGCCTGCACTTCAGTAAAGCCTTTGAACCTTTTCCCACAGCGTTCTTCTGGAGAAGCTGGCTGCTCATGGCTAGGCTAGGTGCACGGCTGGCTGGGTGAAAAACTGGCTGGATGGCCGAGCCTAGAGAGGGTTGGTGACTGCAGTTACATCCAGCTAGGGGGCCAGGCTTGAGTGGGATTCCCCAGGCTTAGTACTGGGACCAAACCTGTTCAATGTCTTTATCAATGATCCGGACAAGGGGATGGAGTGGCCCCTCAGCACCCCACGCAAGTGGTGGAGGCACTATCCATTTAGGTGCTCCAGAAACGGCTGGACATGGCACTCAGTGCCATGGTCTAGTTGACAAGGGGGTGTTCGGTCAAAGACTGGACTCAGTGATCTCGGAGGTCTTTTCCAGCCACAATGATTCTACAATTATGTGACCTTAGATCTTGAATCAGCCCTTTGGACTCCATGCTGTGCTTGCACTGGACCTAGCCTGCTACTGAAACAAAGAGGAGATTTTTATATCCCATAATAGGCAAACAGTGCTCTGACTGCTTCTAGAACTGACCCCAGAGGCTACTATCTTAGGCTTTTCTTTTGGTTTTTTTTTTTTTTTCTTATTGTGTCATCTGTAAAAATGGATGATACACTTTCTCTGTTATCCAAATACTCAGATCTCAGACGAGATGTTTACATTTTATGTATTTGTATGAACTAATACTTTGCATATACTTGTGAACTGTATTTAGAAATACACAAAATTTGGAGGGGCTTCGAGTGTGCCATAAGACGAGATCAGACAATGAAGTGTTTGGAGAAAAAATGGAGACAAACCAGTTGAGACAGATACACACATATGTACTAAGAAGTAGTCGGCTATGGGAATCATAAATTAGGACCTACTAGCTCAGTAGATAAAATTGCTTTTGTGGCTCAGGAGAACAACACAAAATTGACTTATTTTTTATTTAACTGGCAGATAAATGTATATGCTCTCATGGGATGCACAAATGCAAATACAGCAGGCACGAAGGAATCCTACGCTGGTTTGTATCGGTGAGCAGCTGGAGTGCTGGTCAGATTTTTGGGTACAGCATTTGATGAAGACAAGCACTCAACATGGTCCAAAGGCAAGCAGTGCTGATGAGGAAAATGTGAGAGAGGTAGATTAAAGTAGCTGGGCCGTTTATCTTCAGAAAAGCTGAGTAAATGGGGAAAGATGATCTTCGAGTAAAAGGCAAGCCTACCATGAATCTGTTCTCCGTGGAGTAAAGGGTGAGAAGTTACATTGGAGTAAGGTAAACTTTAGGCTAGGAAAACCTTCTTTTACGCTTCTGGCTGTTTGGTTGGGGTGCTGAGGAGGCTGTAGTAGCTCCATTGTGGCAGCATTCAAAGAACAAGTTTGATGAGCATCTCTCAGAAACGGGATGGAGCTGACCCTGGAGCACAGCACCCTGTGCCTCAGGGTGGCTGGAAGATTGAGCTGACTTCTGAGGTCCGCTCCTGAGCACCAAGTCAAAGAACTGGGACCACTGCTAGAGCCCAAGGAGTAGGTTAGAAAATGCAGGTTCCTAGAGTTTCAGGTCAATGCACCCCTTCCTTACATCAGCTAGTAACCCCTGTTGCTCCTGCAATTTTTTGTTAGCTAAGGTAAACACCTCAGAGAGGTGCAGTTCTGACCCTGCAAATTTTTCTGGTAATTCCTTACAATGGACAATCATATTGATGGCGTAAAAATGCAAAAAATTAAAGCCAAGAAAACTTACTAGCTAGTTCTATTTGTCCAGCTTTGATTATCTCTCTGCTTAAGATGCCCTTTGGTACCTGCTCTTTTCTTCTATTGAAAATATTTGCATGCTTTAAATAAGGCCAACTGCCTTAATAAACTGGACAAAATATTTCCACTGTGGTAAGGGGCGCTTTATTGCTATCTGTCTTCTAACTTAATGTACTGCATGTGTGCAATTTGTCTGTGAAGTAACCCAGCAAGTCAAGTTCGAGTGTGGCCAAGACACAATAGATTGAGCACAGCTCCCACTTAGTAGGAGAAAAACCTCCTGCAGAGAAGTAAAATCATCCTGAAAATCATCCAGCCTTTGTGGAAAAGATGTATTTTTGGCTGCAGCTCTAGGGGAGAAGTACTGATGAGCTTGAAGCTAAGCCCAGATACCAGTCTTGGCAAAAACAAAAGCATCAAACTGGGTAAGAGGGGAAAAAAATCCAGCCAAAGAAGTGTGTGGTCTTTTCTAATGGAACAGTCTTTTTTGCACGTTCTCTGGTGTAGAGCAGTGTGGTAAAAATGATGGCCTGCAGACTTACACATCATTTGTTTACTGGTATGTATTTCCCTTAAGGGAGTGGCATATTTCCCACCCCCTTCACCTCAAAACTTTCTCTCTACATATTTTTTTCTTTTTTTCCCTCCTGAGGAAGGTCTTCCTTGTAGCTGACTTTCTACTGTTCGCACTTCTGCCCTTGAATAAATAAGCTTCAGAAGACTTGAAAGAGAACTTTTTGGAATATAAACATGTTTGGGAGCAATTTCAGTAAGTTAAGATGAAATGCTCTGTGTTTGGCTCAGGGTCATTAAATAATTCACTGTACTTATTGCCAAGCAAGGACTATTTCATACACTGTTTTCCTGGCTAAATTCCAACCTGGCTATTTCGTGTGCCCACCTAAATTCCTCCTGTGTGTTTGAACAGAGTTGATCATCTTCACATGCCTCTTTACCAAGCTTGTGCCTCATCTGGCCTGTGCAGCCCGCCCTGCCTTCCACAGGTGCTTGCTCATGGGTGGGTAGGTGATAACTCCTATTATGTAAAATACTGCAGGCTCTCTCAGGATGAAAGGTGCTAAATGTATGCAAGTCATTTATTATTTTGCTCAGAGCCTGAGTTGCAGACATGCACAACCTGTTCTGACTTCTCCAAAACAGGTTTTAATGCGCACTAAACCCATTTGCCAGCACTGCTGTGCTGCCTTTTGTTTCTAAATTTACCCCGTTGCACAGCTGATTAGGGAGACAGGAAGCAATGTATCTTGAAGCTTTCAGGAGACAGCCCCTCCCTGGAGATGTACTTCAGTGACCTAAATGTACAGCGAACAACATGTGAGAGGTGGGGTTTCAGGCCTGGGCATGCTGACTTAGGTGATACCATCAAAGAGTCTGTCACTTCCTTCAGAAGTTCACTAACATTTTTTTCCCGTCAAATGATTTTATTTCAAAATGCAGGCAAGATAATGTTGCTGTTTCTTGCTGCCCCACACAGGTGGGATGGGACTTCCAAGAGTTTGGGATCAGCAGTGTCAGCACCGGAATAGGTAAAGCAGCATTCTGGTGAGCTTAAAGTATTGCTGGGAGTGGTTTTTGTTCATCTCCCTTATCATTTTGGCAAATGCCTTAAGGAGTATTGTCTCTCCCTTTTCTATTTTTGGAAGGAGGGATCGGAACACTTTGTTCCCTTCAAGTAGTGTTGGAGTCCAGTTAGCAGAGAACTCCTTAGCACCGTACACGTCCATCTTGCACAAAGGACAACACACCATGCTTCTGAGGTTACTAACTGCAGCTGATGTCAGCAATCAGGATGCCTGATCTACAAAATGCAGTAATTCTCTTGATTCCCTGATATGGAAAATAAGAGATTAATAATATAGCCATTTTATACAAGCAAGTTCTTCCAGTTTGCTTCGTGTGGAAAGGCAAAGCAAACCCAGTTGTTTGATAGTTCTGACTAGTGAAGTAGTCACTGTGAGTGGATGGGCAGGGGTACTGCACAGGATCACAAGCCAAACCCTGAACTGTAATAGAGCACAGGCTTCTGGCAAACCTCCTCCCTTCACATGTCTGTATTAATGCATGAAATGGGTATCGTTAATTTACCACTGTGAAGGTAACTTGCTTTATCAAGCCATTTCAAGGTTTCTTTCATGTTACAAGCTAACAAGTCATCCTTGAAAGGCATCCACAAAAAGTATATTGGATTAAGAACTCCCCAAATATTTCCTGACAGTGCAAGTGCCCTCTCTGGGAGCCTAGCTCATCAACAGTGTCACTGTTGGACTTGGCAATGCTTACAACTGCCATGAAACTCTGGGATGCCAGAAAACTGCCCTGGCCGGCCTGGTATCTCTCGTTTGTACCAGAGGGTTCCTGAACTCTGTGATGTTTTGGAAGCTGCACAGATTTTTCTATGAAAAGCAAGATTAAAATGCTAGCAAGTCAAATCACAGGTGTAGAAAAGAGTTACCACAGGTAGTACAGACCCTGGAAAATTCTCCCTGGGTTGGGCCTCAACTGCATTCACTGTTTGATATAAACCGGTAAATGCCATTCTGTCTGGCCAGGAGAGGGGAACAGGAACCTGTAGTCGGTCTCAGGACTGACAAAAGTGGTTGCAAAGGTGCCAGTAAGGATGCAGTCATAGCCAGTGCAATGACTTAAATGAGAGCACATTTGTCATTCCTCTGTTATTTCCCATGAAGTTCACTAATCCTCTAAAGCTATCTTAAAGAGTTTTTGATGAAAGGTGAATTGCTTGATTCATCCATTCAATAGGTATGTGGAGTCTCCACATCATTTACCAAAAAAACCATTATGTCACCTTTTCTGTGTTTTTTTAGTGGAGGGTGTGATAGCCAGGTGTCAGACATGCATCCCATTCCCAGGGTGTAGCTCAATTATCAAAGCATGACCACAGTTAAAACTTGAGAAACACTGAATTAAGTGCATCATTCCAGAATGTGGACAGATAAAAGCAAACAGAGCCAGTAATCCAGCATCCTTTTGGACAGCTGTGCTATGCCATAAATTGCAAGTTAATAATGGGATTGTTGGTTTAGGTCCTATCTTATTTTTCTGTCTGGGGAAAAAAAAATTGAAACACAGCTGACAGGGCAATAGGAGGCACAGCCCCTAAAACAGATTTCTCCATTTAGCTGGATTTTTGCCCTGATTTATAGTAGTAATTCTTTTAAATCTACTGCCTTCAAATTGCTCCTTCTTTTTTGCTTTAAATAAAGTAAAGGAATAACTACAGTTGATACCAGCAGAGCTCCCTCTCAGCAGACCTTGAGCTGTCCTTGAGCTGTCCTCCTGCCAGTGCAGGCCACGGGTTTTCATGGGGCTGAGTGAATCACCCCGATCCTAAACACACAAATCATACTTGTCTGCTACAACTTTAAATAAGCTTGGAGCTCTGCACAACATAATTAAGAGCAGTGACAGGGAACTCTAAACGTTGCTTCCAGCCTACAGTAAATCACAGATCTGTGTGCAGGACCTTCAACAACAACTCAATCTAGTTTTGCTTGATGAATACTTTCATGATTTTAACCTTCCCTTTAGAGGGTAAATTCCACCTTTGCCTTGAAAGATCTGTGAGAAATTGAAAAGTGATTCAGATGCTATAATGCCAATCTGGTTTGATCCATCTGTGTTCCTGCCAGATCCTGCAACAGCCCCCGCTGTGCATTGTGCTCCTCTCAGCACAGATCCCCCCAAACCATAGGGGACTATACATAAAAGACTGGGATCTCCTGTCCCACCAGTGATTTGATGACTCAGGCCCCAGCATCTTTGCCTGAGCAAGTCCTCCAAAGTCCACACATCCATGAAAAATCCTGTGATGATGGGATTAACCCATTAAATTCACAAACAACAGGTATCTCCCCAAAAAGCTGGGCTTCTGTGGCAGTCCTATATCTGAGCAAGGGAATTTTTTTAAGATATCCATATAGGTTTAGGAATATCTGAATGGAAGTGTGTGCTGAGAGATTTGGCTTAACCGGCTTGGAGAAGCCACCAAGTAACTCCTGTGGGTGACATGGTCCTTGTGACACTCGTGCTGTTGAAATTGCCTGAGGGCTGCTGCTGTCCAGCTGACGCTGACTTTCTGTATTTTGTGGAATTTATGTGATTAGCTCGTGGTTGTCTGGGAGAGAGAGTTCATAAACATCAGACTGGGGTGAATTTTGCTGTGTTACCACCTGGGAGAATCTCAGTTCTCCACTGACAGACACAAAAAGCTAGGGCTTCATCCCTTCTTCTTCTTCAGAATAAATGAGCAGTCTACAAATAATAACTGATTTTTTTAAATTTGCTTTTTGGCCCTTCCCATTTTTTCTTCTGCTTTAATTCTTTTACTTTTTCCAACCCAAAGGAATTTGAAATTGATGCAGCCAATCCTATCTGAAGCAGTAGTCTTTCCCCTTCTTCTCTCAAATACAATGGCAACCTCAACCCACCTTTATGAAAAATTGAGATAAATAAAAACTATCTCCCAGGAAAGAGGAAAATACTTGACAACTAATTTTTAAAGAGATGGAGTTTGCACCAGCTGCTTACATAAAAAAAGAAAAAGAGAAAGGAAATGTATCCCACATAGTGTTACCTAATTCAGAAGATTTATGGGTTTATGGAGAAGTGATGGTAGCACCCACACTCATTTTAAAAAGGTAGTATATAAGCATGGACCCCAAATATACAACCTGAATATCTGCTTGATGATGTTTTGAAAATCAGAAGAGATTCTCATCACAGATTACATTAGTTATGTGACTGAATGATGTTTTTACCAAGTGTGAAGTAAATGGCAGTATATGTCTCTTGGTTTTCTTTAAAAATACCATTATTCAACCAAAATTCTCTTATGCAGAGCAGTGCTTAGCTTTTGAATGGTTATGTCTTTAACTGAAGAATTTCCTTTGTCCTCAATCCCTTGCCTCCTAAAAAAATGCTCTAACCATAATAGTCAATTGGGAATGTCCATTTCTAAATGCTAAACTGCTTCATGAATTCCCAATGCTGAACATTTGTAAAGGCCAGAATCTCAAACAGAAGAAAACATATAGATGAAACCTCAAACAAATCCTAGCTCAATATAAATCCGAATAGTGTTTATGATCCTGAAATAACTTCTTAGAGTCAGAGCAAAGTGGGGTTATTTTAGCTTAACGTTTCCTGGATCTTAAGTATATTTGATTTCTGTTAAATTTAACTTCGTTATTTTTAGGTTGTGTTTGGTTTGGAATGATTCTAGCATCCTAAGCTATTTTTATGTTCTTCACAGTGCATACTTACAAATTTAATATGGTTACTTTAGCTTTTTTTGTTAATTGTTAAAACTTTCATGCCACCAATGCTGAAGCAGCAAAAGGATGTGTCATTTGTAGTGATACAAAGAAAATCATCAGCCCTCTAGGTCGATTGATTTTTTTATGATAGATTAACTAAATCCTTGGCAATTGTATTCTGGTTTGCAGTAACAAATAAAGAAGAAATCTCTCTGGCAGCTTTAACTGGATCTTCAGCTGCTTCATCTCCAGAAGCAAGCTCGGTTTCCTCCTTCGTTCCCCCTCTTCACTTGTATGTGAAGAAGAAGGAGGGAATGAGCTGGAGAGCATTAGGAGATTTGCTTCTCTCCCAGGTAAATCACTGCCTGCGCCTTTATAAAGGGAGAAAAAGCCTTTGCAAGTCCCTTGGAAAGTGGGTGACGTGCATTAAGGATACCATTCCTCCACGACAGTGGGTTGCTGCTGAGATGCCACAAAGAGTTTCCCTACTCAGTGTTGCTGCAGAGGCACTTTGAGGGGAACCTGCAGAGCCTTTAGTTTCAGGTGATGATTTTGCACAGGAACCTAGTGACAGGACAAGAGGAAATGGCCTCGGGGGAGGTTTAGATTGGACATTAGGCAAAAATTCTTCACCGAAAGGGTGGTCAGGAATTGGAACAGGCTGCCCAGGGAAGTGGTGGAATCACCATCGCTGAAAATGTTCAAAAGGAGCGTGCAGCTCTTGCTGGGCACCATGTCACCTACTAAACCACCAAGACAGAAAGAGAAAAACCTCAAGAGATTATAAGGTTCTCTGTCAGCCTCCAGAGAAGCTGTGACTGGATGTGACTCAGTGCACCTCAACAGCCTTATCTTATGCAGAAACTTTCAGGAGATCTTGAAAAGTTTCAATAGTCTTTGGTATCTTTGTAAAATAACATTGCCCCAGTCATCACAGGAGATTTGACAGCTCCATTTAAAACTAAACAAAGAAGATTTTGCAGTATGAAAAATCATATTGGCTGAAACTCTGGCATTCTGACAGCACTTGGGACCTGAATAGAATTAAAAAATAAATACATTCAACGCTGCGTATGCAATGAAACCCTTACCTCAGGATTATTTGGTTTATAACTTGTCCCACGTAAATTGCCAAGTTAGCAGTCAAAGGAACAACAGATTGAAGGCTGCCAGGCAATTCTTCCTTGCCTTCTCACATACCTTATTTATGCTTGTTCATTGTAATATAGTCTTCAAGTAAATATGGCTACAAATTAACTTCCCTACAGAAGCACATAATGAAAACATTCAGTGAATGAGCAACCAGCCTATGCTATGCAAAAGAAGCTTGAAGCTAAGATTAATTTTTGGAAGACAATGTTACTTCAGATTTTCTTGTTTCAATACACATAAACAAAATTTTCAGTTTTTCTATTGTAAAACTTTGAAAACAACTGTTTAAGATCAACCGAAAAAAAATCTTAGATATATTTATCCATATATTTGTGCACTATGTTTAAATACTATTTTTTTCCCCTAGAAACACCTAGGGCAAAGCTCTGCAGAGGCAGGTACCCCCTCGCCAGCTGTGGCCAAGAGCAGAGAGGCTGGAAGCACTGGGAGACAAGGATGCACACACATCTGTTTGAAGGCCAGAGTACAGGAGCACTATCACACACTGCACACTGTGAGCGTGGTGTAGGAGCCCTAAATGCTCTCCTGACAGATGGTGAGCAGTTCAGTACTCGCTACATCACGTGACAAGCAGTCACACAGCTCTTTGCCTGATTGACTCTTGCGAAAATAGCCATTGCATCTTGCTTGTCTTGAACTTCCCTACGAACTTCATTTGATGTTGTCTGATTTTTTTGTAACAGAAGAAAGGGTGAGGAGTAATTTCCTGTTCACTTTATTCTATTTATATTTCATATTTTTTCCTTAGTCCTGTCTATTCTTGAGAAGAAAAGCTGTAGCTCATTCAAGTACTCCTTGTGTGAAATTGTTCCCAAACCTCCAAGCCCTTGAAGCCCTTCTTGGAGCCTTTCCATTCCTACACTATCATTTTCAATACGGAAAACTGCCGAGAGAATTCCAGACATGAGCCCAACCTGGAGTTCTCCAGTGTGTAACGTCGTTGTCTCCTCCATTCTCCAGTCTCTATAACTTTCAACCAACTTTTCTGGTCAAGCTGATCAAACTGGAACATACTGACCTTAACAAAAGATAACACTTTAATGCATTCTAAACAACACCCAGCAGAGAATGGTGTGTTCTAGGAACAAGGAGGGAAATGGTGGAGAAGGTTTCTGGAACTTTCCCTTATTTCTGCTTTTCAATAACACTTACAGCCCTGGCATTTCTGCGCCCGACTGTGTTATGACCAAAGGACACATCTAAACTGAGATAATTCTTGTCTCCACTTAGAGTGATCAGAGAGGTAATGGTGCTTTTGGGGCAGTCCAAGTAAATATCTAAAGTGAGGTAGGTCAGTGGTACCCTTAAAGTATCCAGTTATCTCCATTCATCATTGTAAAGGAAACTGATACCCACTGGATTGAATCCAGGTGTCCAAGGTCAGCTGGCAGGAACCTCAAGCTTGGGGACAGTGGGCTGTATCTAGAAAAGCACCAGCTGCTTTGCTGGTGAGGTCTCTGTGTCCACCTCCCCCTGCATGAAGAGGAGGAGGTGGCTGGAGAAGGTGTTCAGGATGACACTGGGAACTAGGCCTTGGAATCTGGGGCAGCGTCAGGGA
This sequence comes from Rhagologus leucostigma, assembly GCA_013397725.1. Lineage (NCBI taxonomy): Eukaryota > Metazoa > Chordata > Aves > Passeriformes > Rhagologus > Rhagologus leucostigma. Next base: position 2,012,906 of record VZTD01010891.1, read on the forward strand.
TAAGGGGGTTGTTGGAGCAGGGTCAATGGTGATGTGGGGATGACTGAAGTGTGAGTGTGTAGAGGCTACAGAGTAACAGGATTTAGTGCAAGAGCCAGAAGGGCTCCAGAGGGCTGTCACTGGATTTGAGTTACCAGGAGGGTGCTGGTGTATTTGGAGGATCCTGGAGCTGAGGCCTGAGGGATAATGGCCACTGGTGGCAATGGTACTGGGAGGATGCTGAGGTGCAGAACAAAGACATGCTGGTGTGAGTGGAACAGAGGTTTAGCTTTATGTTTATTGAAAATATTGGGGTGAGGAGCTGGTGGGGTTGTGAAAGAACACCGGCTGTTGACTTGGCTGGGGAAGAAAGATCATTAGGACCCAGGAGTAAGAATAGGGTTCATGGCCATTGCCTCTGGCCTTTCTTTAATTTCTCCTCCACAACTGCTCTGTGCTGTGCTTCAGGGCTGGAGGCAACACCTGGCGTTAAGGCCTTTGATCACCTCTGTGCAGCCCAGCCTAGGGACAGCTGCTCTTCTTTCCTCAGCAAACAGCAAAGAAGGGAACACACACAGCTAGTCTGGCTCTGCACCACCTCCCACTCCTCATCTCCCCTGCAGCATTAGGGGAGAGCGCGCATGACAGATGGCAGACATGTCTGCCCTGATCCCAAGCTGAGCAGCTCCAACGAGAAGTGCTAATCCGTCTGTCTGCTGGAGAACTGAAGCTTTAGACTTAATCAAGGAAAAGTAGTTACAGGTTTTCAGCCAGTGCAGGAGACTCTGCAAGCAGGAAAAATCACACATGCCAGTTGACTTCCAGATTTCTGTTGGAGGTGACCTCAGCTCTACTCTGGACTCTGAGAAGGACATGGTAGCTATCACCAAGATGTCTTCCTTTCCTTCCTCATCCTCCTGACCACCCTGCTCCTCTCGTCCCACCAGTCACCCCACTTCAGGTCCTGGGCTCTTTGCTAGGCTGGGTCATTAGCAGTTTTCTTTCCAGTTATTTATGTCGTCACAGTCTGATTCTCTGTGGTTTGTTACCCAAGTGCCTTCTTACCTTGGTACCTCAACCTCACTTCCCTGCTCACAGCCACCTCCAGCCTCGAGCCCCCCAAGGCAGTGGCAGCCTGGGCACCCAGAGGCAGCTCCTGCCCTGCTCAGGGCTGGTGGCAGCACTGGAGGCAGGCATCATCCAGCTCTGCTGGGGACAGTCCTGTGAGGGCCAGGAAATTGGCAGGGGACACACTGTGCCCTGTGCTGACACAACCCTCTGAAAATTCATCTGCCAAGCTGACAAGTCTCTGCTAAACTACATGAGCTGAGACTTTTTAAAAACACATTTATAACTTGGCTCCATCTTCCAGCATTGGGGTGACCTACCCTCCCGTTTTGCCAAATTTCAAGTTCTTGCTCAAATAAACAGTTGCCTAATCTTGCCCTGGAAACCACAGGACCATTTTTACTGAAACTGCCTTCCCTTTTCCTCCTCCCAAAAGAAAATGGAAGGGGAAAGAATCAGCCCGAGGCCAAGCCTTGGCAAAAGACATTTCAGCCTGGATGAGTAACATCTAACAAACTTAGCAGCAATTGAAAGCAGGAGCTTGTAACAAGAACTGTCAGGCGGGGGTAATTGCAAGCACTGCTACCAACTCTATCTGCAATGTGCATCACCCAGAAAATGAGGGAAGTGCATAAATGGTAAAACTCATTTTACGTAACCTGAAGAATTGGATGCATGCCCTGGAGTGTCTGTTTCTCATCCTCCTTCATCTCTCGTTAGCTTCCCTTCATTGCTTCTCACAGCCGTGCTCTTCCTTCTTTGCAGCTCCTGCCATCTGGAGCAGCACACTTGTATTCTCTCATCAGCTCTCTAATGTCAGATTTGGGTGACATTTTTGTCTGAGATCTCTTGTCTTTTGCTCTTTTCTCCTCATTCTGTTAATATTCATCTCTGAAAAGGTTTGCTCAACTCAGTTGAGAATATTTGGGGTTCATTTTAAAAAGAGATTATGAAAAAGAGGCAAATACACAAATTCATGTGGTCCTGACGGACATTAACATTTATGTTACTGAGTTTCATTGAGCAATTTATGTAAAGCTGCTTCCAGATGATGAACCATTATTTAAAGGAAGAAGGCAAAAAATCAGTGAGGAAGCCATGGACATCTTAGATTAGAGTGGCTCCATTTTAAAGAGGCACTTTTAGTAAAATCTAGCTTCTTCCCAAAATCAGAAATATTAAGAGATGATTCATTTCACTCCCTGCCTATTTTTTAAACTCCTGATGCTGAGAAAAATCTGCATGTGAGAAGCAAGGAAGAAGTACTGACTTACAATTTTGCAAATGAATGAGCTTCAGATAAAGGCAACTAAAAAACCTGGTAGTCTATAACCCCCATCTACAGACACTGTTTAAATCTCCTTTATATCATCTTCAGATATAAGCCTAAAAATAAGATAGTAGATATCAGTGGCATATTTAGGAGATTTGTTGCTCACCAATGACACAGGATAAACCATCTACAGGGCAACTTGGTCAGCCAGCTCTACTTTGGATTCACAGAGGGTTAAAAGTCTGCCCAGTCAGTTGCAGAAAGGATTCAGCCATTTCACAGCTGTAAATCCATGAGACGGGTTCGTTGTTATCTAATCTGATATCTAGCATAACACAGGCTGTGGGGCTTCCCTGGGTTGATGTTTACTCAATTAGAATACAATCTTCATGAAAAAGCAATACCCAGGCATTATTTTACGGTAGCTCTAGCTACTTCTCACACTGAGCCCCCAGATACAAGCCCCCAGGTTTTGCATCTGTAATGCTCTCAGGTTCACTGTGGGTGTAACTTCAGAGTTACCTAAATCGTTGGTGCCTGCTTAATGGTGATGAATCCCTGAGATGTGGAGTTACCCAGATGCTGGGTAACCCAGCAGTTTAATCGTGGCCATCAGAATGGACATCTCCCTTAGCTGGGATGAGAACTGCTCCACCAGCTGCAACTGTTGAACAAGAACGTTTGTTTCAAAAATAGTCCATTACATTTCAATAGCAGGTTCCTTTACATTATTTCCTGTTAAACTGATCTACAGTCTACACTAATCAATGCAATTACCTGGGTTTTCTGCGAGTGCAAACCTCTTTTCGCACTCGCTCGGAGCAAAGAGAGCACACTGCATTTAGGAGGCGTCTGCCTTTGCACAGCTGCTGAATCCTGCTCTGAAGATGTCTGCAGACGTCAGAAATGTGACCGAGACAGAAAATCAGAACTGCAGGGAATTCACACTTTTCTTTATTTATGGGTTTTATGATTCTAACCTCTATTTACATGCTTTACCTCTCTGGTTTCTTCCTTCACTGTCTTCTGGAAAAGGTGCATGTAATCGGATGGTTTGGTGGTGGCACCATGGAACAGAGGGACGTGGTGTGGCAGGATGGTGTGATGCATGTGGGGTGTGGGGACCTGCTGGCTGGGTCTTTTCCTGTTTCCTTTCCATGTTTGTTTTCTGTTACCGATTCGTGGAATGGTGCTTATGAGGAACAAGCTCAGAATGAGAATGTTAATTGCTTATTGGTGCCTCCTGGAGAGGATCAGATGATCAGGATGGGGCAGGGTGAGAAGCTGGTTGGTCCCCAGGCAGGGAAATGGTGGGTGCTGTTGAGCCAGACAGGTTCAGGTCTCTAGGCTGCATTTCCATGGAAGTTCAGTTGGGAAATAAAACACATTGCCACATCTCTGAACAGAACCGCAGTAGGTGAGAGAGCCTGAGGGTTTGAGCCAGCCACATGGCAAGAGGGGTAAGAGAGACCTGAGTCAAATACTCTATCTGAGCTTTTTAAAGCCATTGTACTCCTAGTATAAAAATCGAGGCACAAACTCTTTGCTTTCCTTAAGTCATTGCCACAGCTGGGTGAGCTGGAACAACAACTTCATTGTATTCAAATGCATTTGTGGTCCCATTTGTGTCTCTTTTCCTATTACTGTGAGGTACCAGGACAGCTGTGAGACAGTACAATCTCTCCTTTAATCAGCCTTGTTCCAAGGGAGGCCTGGTAACTGCAAGGTCACAGATGCTGGCCTGTGAAACTGCTGAACGAACCTGGCAGCAGCAGGTCTGTTTACACAGAAAGCTGGTACACAAACAGCTGGCAGAGCACAGTGAGGAGAGACAAAATGCAGGCCCTCTGCTCCAGCCAGAACCAAGATCAAATGTGCTCTCTAAACAAGCTCTGTAATAGATCTCCCAGATGTTGAGAACCAGATGTTTAAGGATCTTCCTATTCCAAACGGAGGCTGGACCCTGAGTCCGTATGCAACGCACTTCCCACCTTCCCCGTATGCAACACTTCGGAGGACTCACATGATCCAAAATGCCAACAGGTAAAGCAAGAGTTGGGAAGCCTCTCGGAATGAACCAGCAACAAGTTCTAAGGACAAACATTTTTTAAAATATTGCCTTTCAGGAATTTAATCGCTTGGCTTTACTTAAGTCCATAGCTCAGAGGTTTCCCTTCACCCCAGCTGTCTTTGCAACTCATTATTTGTTCTAGAAGAGGGAAAGTGGTTGAGGTTGTTGTGATAGGGCATATTGCATGGGATCTAACGCACTGACTGCCCATCCCTGCTGACTTTGAGTAATTTCAGTGTCCCAGTGTGCTCAGGTCTCCAGCCCTGTGAGTTGTGCAGTGCCCAGGAGCAAGTAAGAAGTCGTGCTCTTGTGGCTGCAGCTGTGTGCCACCAGCTGAGAAGGTGAGGCAGCCCTGGCACCTGGGCCAGAATGCTGAGCCCCCCTGGCCTGGTAGCCTGCTGCACAGCTCATGTACCCAGGATGCAGAGGACCTGTTGTGAATGCCCTCCTTACTCTGAAGTGTTAAATGAGTACAACCAGCATGTCTGGGTTATAGATAACTTGCAATAATGCCATGATTTGCCAATCTTCCTATAGATGGATGCTTCGACTGTCAAGCAGCCAAGGATTATGGAGTGCTGAGGCTGAAGATATAAATGCCATGTCTGGTGTGGTACAGTGGCAGGTAGGAAGATGGATTTTCTTCCACCAAACTACCTTAACACGCAAAATACAAGTCAGAGTCCTTCCTGCTTTCTTTAGGCACATGACTAGTTGTCTTAGGCTGCATTGTTTTGGATTCAAGTATTCTGATATCTTATAAAGAGCTGAGAAATCTACTGCTAAACCTGACTGAGCAGTTCACTTGACTCTCAGCGCAGTGTGAGTGGGACAAAGGAGAAGTACATGACAAAGATCAGCAAGAACTACAATCTGTACACTTTCAGTCTCTGAAGGGGACTTTTTTCCTCCTTCATTCAAAGCTGAGAGGACCTGAGGCATAAGCTCAAAAGCTTCTATTTTAAGCAGGCTGTGTGTGATAAGCAAGCAGCAAACGTGCTGTTAAATGTGGAATTTGCAGAAAGGGTGTGTGTAGTGTGCCCTGGAGCTGCTGCCAGGAGAGATCTGTTGGCTACAGCAGTGTGGTCAGGTAGCCCAAAGAATACTCGCCAGTCACCCAGGTGTTACCCTTTTATAGGATGTGTTTTGGGAGCTTTGCCTCTCCTTGTCTCCCTCATCATCTTGAAGATCCCCTCTTGGAAAGGAGCCATCTCCAGCTGCTTTCCACCAGCTTGGTGAAGAGAGCACGGGCCAGCGTGGGGGTCCTGCTGCGGCGCTGCTGCGAAAGCCGGCGTGGGCTGTGCTTTCACTTTCTCCCTGGCTTATGTCAGCCAAAGGTAAGTGCCCCATAAAGAGACAGCATGTGCATTCGTGGAGTAGCACAAAGGGCTCTCTGGGCTGCAGTGTAATCCAAAGAACAGATCCATAACAGATAAGTCACACGGCACGGAGCTGGCCAAAGCTTTAGGCAGAATTGTGCCAGTAAAGCACATAGACTAAAGGTGGGAGGGTGAGCGCACTTCTACTTAATTCAACAAACTATCTTATCTGGTGCCAGGGGAAAGCAGTTCTTACGTAGCTACAGCTGCTACATGTCTTCATATATCTTCTGTGAACAGCATTAAATGCAGTCCAAGGCCAGCCACCCACAACAATTACTGTCCAAAAGCCCATGGAACAGTCAAGATGTTAGAAACACTTTGAAACACTATATTAAGCAGGGTTTTCTTCTGTGATTTAAGGAACTCACTCATTTACCTTCCAGGGCACTGATTTCAAGGGAGAAACAAAACTGGCAGAAAACACTGAGAAGTGTCTGAGCAATATTTGAGCTATTTCTGAGGCAACTGAAATTGTGAATTAAAAATTACAGATGGTGTTTGTTTTCTACCATGGTCATATTTATTACAGATATTATGTTTGTATTTGCAAATGTAATGTTTTCTGGTATGACATTCCAGACTCTGGGATCACATGCAGTGTAACAAAACCCCCTAAATTGGTGAAGAACTGTGTGAGAAGTTCCTGAGATACTTGTCAATAAGAAGAATAGCATGGGTGAGGTTGGGACACTGCTCAGGGCTCCTGCTCCGAGGTGGGACCATTGCCTGCCAGGACACCCATGCATACAGTCTCAAAAATGAACTTTTTTTCCCTTATTTGTCCACCCGGTGGTGCTAAAACACCACCAGGCCCTTTTTGGCATTTTCTCACCGGCCTGTGTCAGGCAGTGTCTGTGCTCTGTGCGATGCTGAAGTACCGCTTTAAAAAACTATGGAAATCCAAGGGTCAGGAAACCAAATTAGCTCCCTGGGTCTCTGCTTTGTACCCTGTTGCTACGTTTCCAATGGAAGAGAGATAAGACTTGTCATGTATAATTACATAGTATGAGATTAGCATATCCATGATCTTTTTCTCTAATGTTGATTATAATTTAATTAATTTTGGATTCTGTGTTAATTTTAGAGAAAAAGTGAATGAAGCATGGTCCCTACTTTTGTTTTCAGAAAGAGGTGACAGAGAAGAATTGACTCTTCTAGGCAAAACTGGTGGGGAAAATATTTTCTTTTTCTGTTAACCAACTGATAGAAAAAAAAAAAAGGGTGAATACCCCCAAAGTTTGATCTGTGATACCCAGTTCTCTTCAGTTCAATTTCTTTTAAACTAATGTGTAGTTGAGCTGAATCTCAGCATTCAGCGGAGAGCCAACTGTGTGGAGTGGCACACTATGAGAAGGATTGGGATTTGAACTGCCATGAATGTTTCCCTAACTTTCAGAGTCAACACTCAAAAAATGACAAGTATGACTGAACGGGAGGATTCTCTGAAGTTAAAGCCGTTGAGGAAAAACCTTTATGTGCATGTGATGTGACTATAGAAGGTGGGCTTAGATTGGATATTAGGAAGAAATTCTTTCCTCTAAGTGTCGTGACACACTGAAACAGGTTGCCCAGAAAAGTTATGGATGACCCATCCCTGGAAGCGTTCAAAGCTGGGTTAGTGGTGGTTTGAGCAACCTGGTCTAGTGGAAGGTGTCCCTGCCCATGGCAGCGGGGCTGGAACGAAATAATCTTTAAGATCCCTTCCAGCCTAAGCCTTTCTACGATTCTATGAATTCTTGTAATAGAACTCTGTATGGAAAAGTGCAAGAGTACCTCTAAACTCTGGTATGATGAAAAAATTCCAGGTGTCCTCAGCACTTGGCACACGGGTTGTTAAACCCTTGCAGACAATGCTGTACTTTGTTCTCCCTCTTTATACGAATTTTTACCTCATTAACTTCCTGTGACAGGAAGCAGCCTTGGAGGTTCATCGCCTAAGTCACAGCCCATGACCTGCTGATTTGCACAGGCCTCTTAATCAAATTCTGTGTGAAGAGCCCAAGAACCATCTCCTGCTCCAGGAATGTGGCCATGTGGCAGGGACATGACATGCCCAGGTTGTCCTTTGAACTGCATACCACACTGATGCATGTGGGTGACACTGAGTCAGGCAGTGTCTGTGCTCTGCCCAGGCTGGATTTCTTCCAGTTCACAGGCTGCCCAGGAAACACAGATTTACCTGAACCCTGGCTTCTCCTGTGCTGCAAGTCAATAAGGTCCTGTAAGTTCTCTTTCAGGGACAGAGACAGCTCTTTGCAGCTCCCTTTTGGGGCACAGATGGGAAGGCAGGGCCTTGTGGGCTCCACAGTGGCTGGGTGCAGAAGGTGATGGGGGAGGCGAAAGAGCCTGGCTGTGTTGCTTCTCTCTCTTCACAACAGCCTTCCATTGAGGTGTGTGGCCTGTAGCATTTAGGATAACTGTAGCTACCCCAAGGAACCTCAGGGATGGACTTTGCCTGCTGAATATCCTTCTGTTGGAATAGCAGATGTTCACCATAGAAACACTCCAGCTCTGCAGCAGTGGTGTGCATTGCTCCTCTGAGTCCTTGGCTCCATGGGCTGGAGAGATCCACATTCAGTCCATGAACTCTCACATCTCTTCAGACTCAAAGATGACTCCTACAAATTTTGAGGGTTATGCTGTCAAATATCCTGCCCTCTAGAAAGTTCGTTTACCAGAAACCAATCTGAAACCTCACTGAGGATTCCACTGAAGCCTCTTGCCCTTGGTAATACCACTGTCGTGCTGCATGATAGATCACACTCTGGAAAACAGCCCTTGGTGGGAGCAGCCAGATAGTTTGATTATCTTGATTACTTGTTTGTGCAATTTGACCCCATGCCATGCTTCCTAAGTATGTCAAAAGTGTCTATGTGCTTGAACCCACCTGTGCACCGCTCAGCTTTCCAAAATCCTGATGTGCGAAATGCACTGCTGTGCTCTTCTGCAGGACCACCCTTCTGATGAGCTGTTCATCCCTGTGCTCTCTCTTCCCTCTGGCCACCCCAACAGCAGTCACCTCCTGCATTTTATTTTACCTGCTGAACATACAGAATGAGGATGAGATGGCCGAACTGCTGCTAATGTGAAATGCAGCTGCCATGGCTGGTGAGTACCTGGATTTTCACGTTCAGATGCGGCAGTGGGGGCAGTGCCCTTAGCTGCAGAGAGGATTAGCCCAACCCAAGAGAAGGTGCTCACTGCTCAGAAAAAGCTTTTTGGAACCAGTGCATGTGGCTACCCAGCCTAGGCCTCCTGGGCTGGTGTTTTGTGAGCTGAGGCCTGCCAAATGGACACCTACAGAGGGTGTCCTCCTAGGAATATGTTATTGCCAGAGCTCATTATGTGTAATTGCACCAGTAAAACAATGACCTTTCCTGATTAGTTTCTAAAAAAACCTCACCCCAAAACAGTGCTTTGAAACAGAAACAAAAAAACCTAACTCATGTTCTGACCTCCTGCCCCAAAAGGAAGAATTTTAGTTTTGTTTCTCTGCAGTTTTTAACTGAATCCTGTCCTTGATGAAACAAAAGTGAAAAATGGACAGAAACAATAAGAAAAAAGTATTTGAAGAGCTGCTGTGTTTACTCATAATTTCCTGCTACAGAATTTCTTGTATTTTCTGTGGTTCCTAGAAATGGCAGAAGACCACAGGTCTGGTTCATGAGATCAACTGTTGGGTTCCTGCCTTTGCCACGTAAACCATGCACTAAAAAACATGTATATCTGGAACAATCATTGACTCATTTATCCTTTTCCCTTGTCCTCTGATTTTAGTTATGTTTGCCTCCTAATGATGTTACAAAAATGTGAGACCTTGGAAGAGCCTCCCTAGTGCCTTAACACTCACCTCCTCAGCAATCAACAGAGAGAAAAAGGCACTTTGGGGTGGTGCATGTAATCCATTTTAAATGCCTATTTTAGGATTTAATGCAAAAACACATCCTAAAGGCATGTTCTTCTTTTCATTCGACTAGAAATACTGACCAGCTCAGATATAAATATCTATTCTACAGCCCTTACACATTTTACCAGATGATTCTCTCTTGCCAATTGCATCATTGTAACCTTTGTCCCTCTCTTTCCTGACATTCAGATTCTGCACCCTTTTTTGGTGTTTCCCGAGAGTTTTGTTGGTCAGCAGCTCTTTTTGTTTCCAGAGCTGCTGTAGCATGCCTGCCTTCTATAGCTCAGTGCAGTGCCTGCCATAGTGTTACGTCACAGAAGACAAACACGCATCGCTTTGCAGAGACTTGTCTTTTGTTCAGCTGTTTATTGAACAGAAAAAAATTGGTTTACAATGAATTTTTTTGCTTATCTTTGTCTATGAAAAAGCCATAGTCTTTCTCTCTGAGGCTGGGCAAGTACACTGTAATGTGGGAGGCCTGACAACCTGCGAACAATGCAGCTGACAACTTGTCAGCTGAAGAGTACTTGTGTGTAATAACTAAAGGGACAAAACAACGTTTGACAAACAGGATATTGTATAAATGCGCTCATTTTCTGTGTGCAGGAGATTAGCATCGGGTAGAGAGGAGCTGACTGGAGAGGGAAGGAGATTTGAAAGGACAGAAACAAAAGAATAACGCTCACAATCACAAAGTATATGTATTTCAGTCTACAAAGTCTCGGCCCGTAGGTTTACATGTCTGGATGCAGGATCGAGCAGCTTCGTATGTACATGCAAAGTTTCACTTTAAAACAAATACATTTTTTAATTACTCCATAGGAGCCAGCAGAAGGGAAATCACTGTGGTAACACTGAAGTATGCTGCATCTTTTATAGCGATTGCTGCGTATTGAGAAACCAGCCTCAGAAGCTGTAACCTCATGAACTGCCTAGGCATGAATACCACTATTGTTTCCAAGTAAGAAAAACAGAATCACAAAAACTAGAAACTCCTACAGTCCTGGGCCAATGCCAAACTCTTGTGTATACTTTCAGAGGAAGATAACCTGCTTAATTTTGGAAATGTTCTCACAGTAGCTTATTTTGTGCTTGTAACTGTGTGGCCAAGTGAAAGAGACAGTGTTCTGGAGACCTACAGTACGTGTTTGACGAAGTTCAGACACAAACCATGATCCTAGTTAGATATACATTCAAAACTGTATTAGGAAGAGCTTTGAGACAGGATAAAAGTTAAGTTTTCTTTAACATCAAACTAAGGAAGTCATAAGGAAGTGGCAAGAGGCCAGTATCAAGCCTCGAGACACTGGTACTTTATTCATACCCTTGCATTTGTACTTCTCAATGTGCAGGTGGTGCTAGAAATCATGCTGTGTGCTTAAGGCTTCAACACATTTGATACGGAGACTTCTGTGCCAGCTGTTAGATGGCAATTTAATCTCCACTATTCCAGAGCCTGAAGGGAGCACAGCACCTTGTGTCTCAGAACTGGTGGTCTAGTCTGTTTTAAATACGTGCTTTACTCTCGGAGCAGGATAAAATCCATCCCATGTCAACTTATGACATTAATGTTTTCTAAAGTAGTGACTTAAAGCCTCAGAGGCTGGGGCTTAATTTTCCAGATGCTGTACTAGCACATTTTATCAGATTTTTGTTTTTATTGAAAATATGCTTTTATTGTCTTCTCGTGTGTTAGGAATGGGGTGCTTTGTTTCTTGAATCTCGCACAGTGGAAGGATGGGAGAATCTTACCTCGGCCCTTCTCTTCACATCCTTTGATCTCAGTGATCTTTAGGACAGTGCTTTTTCAGCTGAAAAAGGTCTTTCTCTGCTGAAATAACAGAGAAACAAAGGACCCTTTGCTTCTCCAAGGCTACTGTTCCCTCTGTTTCAGCAGCACTGTGGGGTAATGAACACAGCATCTAGCTCCGTCCTGCTTCCCAAGGCAGCTGTGTTCACTGCCACTCTGAATTCCTGACCCAAGAATGTTTCAATTTGCATGCAAACTTTTTTTCCCCAAAAACCTTTGTTCATAAGGACTGGATTATCACAATTAGTAACATTAAACTTGAGATAATAGTCCCAGATTATTGTACTAGAGGTTGAGATGGTTTTCATTACATAAGGAGATTAGCTTGTACCAGGGATGTCTGGTACTGGCTGGTACTGGGATAGATGGATTTTAGGTCAGTGCAGCCACTGGTTGATGTTAAATTAAGCCCTGTCAGTATATTGTTTGTTTTCTGAGTCTGAGGTGACCCTTCTGAATAAGTACGCCAGGAACAGAGCAATTTTTCTTGTTAGTGCACTAAAAAAAGTGAGTATTCAGCATGACATATAGTGTCATTTTAGCCTGATTTTAGCATCTCATTTATGCAATCATTTTTTTGTATAAGAATGTACCTGTTTGTCCACTCCACCCCAACAACTTTTCAATTCTTTGAACAATTTAACAGCAAATCTGTCAAAATTTGACAGCAAATTCCAACTTCTAGAAACCCAGTCTTCTAACTTTGTCATAAATAGCCATTTACATTCACTCAATTGGCACTTGTTCCTCACATGAATCCTCTTTCTGTTACATGTATCCAGTGGGTACTGGTATGTAGGTTAATAATCAGTTTGTAGCTACTAGCCAAAAAATACTATCTTAACCCCTTGTCAAAGACTCATGACTCTTCTTCTGTTTTCACTATGTTTTTCCTCTAATATATTCTCATGAAAATACTACAATTTAGAGTAAAGTCTAAAAGAAACTTTTTTTCAGTAGTGCATGCTACATTACCTTTAATTTATTTATTCCTGTAAGTCCCAAGAAATGAAAGTGAAAACATTTTCAGTATAACTATGATTCCTCTTATTTCTCAAAATATTCTTAAGAAACATGGTCCTGTGCAGCAGAATACAAAAATGGAAAGCACAGCTTCTCTCAGGCTGCAGTTTTAGTACCATTTGACACCAGGATTAACCTAAGCAGCCCCCACTCCTCTCATTTAACCCTATGTCTGCTACAACTGCTTGTGCCATCTTTGTTCAAGTAGAGCTGATTTATGGCTTGTTCAGTTTGCACACAGGGGCTTGGGGTTTTTTGGTTTTGCTGTAAATCACAAATCAGTTCCCCATGAGCTGCACCGGGAACTCAGGCACAGAGATCAGATTTCTGGTTTTGCTTAAGAATTAGGGCCTTATTTTGCATGTTGCAACAGAAGTCTTAAGCTCCTCTTTGTATGTGGGTTTGTGGAAGTTAGTGTCTTCCCATGTGCTTATGCGCCATTTGAAGCTGTGATGTAGATACTTTGCGAATCTTCATCTTGTATCTGTAGCCTCTGAATGGACGATTTAATTTCTGAGGTATTTGGTGTTTTAAACAGAACTCTTCGTCAAGGCAATCACTCATTTTCTAGGTAAAGTGTGATGGAATCACATTTAGCATGACTGACAAATCACTTGTATCTTCCTGAATCTAGAAGCAGTCGTGGTAGAAAACCTCCAGTGTAATCCTCAGGAAATTAAACAGTGCCACATCTGATTCTCTTTCAGTTGAAGGAGTACTGACATAAAAAATACCCCAAGAACATGAATAGCAATAGCTAGTTCACCTAAAGCAAATTAAACACCTTAGGAAAGTTTTAAAATCTGCAGAGAGATGATGAGGAGTATGTGAGGGAAATCAGATCTAGAGAAATTTTCTTACTCTGACAGCAGGAAGGAGCTTGGAGTCAAAGCAGACAACCTGCTGTTTAGAAAGACAACTCCTTTGGAAAAAAAACAAGAATGTGGAGCTCTAAATGGATACAATCTGAAGCAGTTGAACAGAAGCCTTTTGATTTCCTTGATATATAGGTGGTCCTCTTTCCACCTGAATGCGATTTTAGTCCAGTCATCTCTGCCTTGGCATTCTTCACGTTCCTATCTCCTGCTGAATGTATGTTTGTTATACTACCAGGAGAACAAAATGGTCTTCCTAGAAGCAGACAATAACACTTAGAAAAGTGAGCAGATTCTCCAATCTAAAAAGAGAATTGAACTCAACATTTACCAAGATCTTCTTGCAACTCATTCTGATTATTTTTTATCTTCCAAGTAAATATTAATGAGAGTTTCTGCCTGATTTAAAAGCCTCAACTTATTCAGCGTGGCTTTGATATGTTCTTGAGACTATTCATGGCTAACGGGAGAATTTATCTGAGCAATAAATGTGAGAAAGCCCACAACTGATTTAGGTAAACCTAAACTTCAGTACTCGTGATCCTTTGCAAAGGAGGATGTGGAAAAGAAAACTCTTGTCTGTGTGCAAAGGGAATGGAAACTTCGCAGACTGTGAATGTACTGACCTTCAGAAAGGGAGCAGCAAGATGCTTTTTTTTTTCTTGAACATTTAGGGTTATCACAATGAGTCATGGATGCCCTTAATATCTAGATATTACATTTGTCCCTTGTGATCTTTTTCTTTTTTTTTTCTATATGCCCAAATGCAATTTAAAAAGTTTCATTTAAAAAAAGAAAAAAAGTAATCATTATTGCTGGTGTAGATGTAGGTGCCCTTGTCACCGAAACTATGGGAAAAACAGAAACTCTCCAACAATATCTTTTCAGTGTTAGAGAATCAATGCATTACTTTATTCTGGCCAGGATGTGCAACAGAAATTATTTCATCCACACATGCCTGGCTTGTGCAGTGAAAATCATTCCATCACACATGGTTCTTTAACAGACTTTTCACATATTTATACATAAAAACTCAGAAGAAATTCACGTTCATTGGTCCTAAATTACACAACTCTTAGTATTCCACCTCCAACTGGTTCTTGATCCCTTTGCCTTTGATGCTAACCTGGTCCTCATTCTTTGGTTCTCTTATCGATCTGGTCCCAGTATCTCCGGCCTCACCAGCAGCTAATGTTCCTTAATGTTCTCTAATCTCCTATGCATCTTCTGGCTACTCCCCATCTATGGATATGAAGCTCATCAGGCCTCCCCGGTGAAGAGAGTTTTTGAAGAGAAACTTCAATTCCCCTCCCTCTGGGCAAAGGCGAACAAACCCACGACTAAAGTTACAAAAAAAAAAAAAAAGTTTCTGTGTTTAGTCAAAACGAAGTGGGCAGTTTGCACCCACATAGATTATCAAAACATAGCTTGTCTGATCTCATGTTTACAGGATGTCAGAACTACTCTGCTCTTGGGACTTGGCTTCATTTGTAAATTGAATAGATAATGCAACTTTATATACAGCTGGTATTTTTTGCCTCAAGTTGGCTTTTCCCAAGTTTGACTTAATATTTTTTTTTTCTTATTTCTCTCATCATTATCTTCCCCTCATGTCCTGAAGGAGTTGAGGAATTCCTTCCAAAGTTTTTTGTGGAACCTCAATCACCATCTTAGGTTAGTTCATAAGACGAAACCTCTTTACTGCTGGAATGGGGGTTGATGCTTGCAGCGAAACCAACACTATGGAGTTCAGAATAAGCAGGTCATGTTCCATGGAGGCACTTCTTCGGAAAGCTGAGAAACATGGGCATTACCCAGTGATAACTGGTTTTATTTTTTAATACAGGTTTTACAAGGGGGTTTAGATTTGTGGGAGAGTGGGTACAGGAGTCAGTAGCAATGGAAGGGCAAATTACAATGTGTGTTTTCTCCATCTCTCCTCTTCATAGATGTTTAAAGGTGTGTTACAGAGGCACCACTAAAGCCAGATGTTTTAGTGCTGTGGAAGGTGGTAAACTGGAGAATGCATCAGAGAAGGAGGACAGCGTGCGGAGACTGACATTCAGCAGGCCTTTCAGAGAAGACTTCTGGACTCACAGTTGCATCAGGTACTTTGAGGGCTAGCTGTGCTACTTGGTGTGATAATGCACTCATGCTGCAGGGTCACTGCCTTCCACCTCCAGAAATTTGGTCTCTTACCTTTGCTATTTCAGTCAACAATACCATGAGGTTTATTTTCATAAACACTGGTAATGTGGCAGTGGCACTTTTATTAGCACTTTGACCTCTGCAGTTTCCTTTGGTTGAGGACAGCTTTATCTGAATGCTGCCTTCTTCCCCCCCTCTCCAGAGCTAAGAGTCTGCAAAGCAGACGGCCTTGTTTCACCCCCTCACTGGTTTTTGGGTCAAGACTGTGATCTCAAAAGGTTGCTGCAGTTGGTGAAAGGGCTGGAATAAGGAACAGTCCTAGTGATATGCCACAGCCTGAGAACCAAAGCCAAAGCACGCATTTAGCTTGGGTAGGGCTTAAGCACCACTGCTGTCCTCTTACTCTGCCTCTGGAGACTTACCCTGGCCCCAGGCGGAAGCCGGACACAGAACTCATAACGCACTGTTCCTCAGGAATTCCAGTTCTAAGAAGAACCCTTAAGTTACATTCTTCATGTCCTTTGGGTAAAGGACTATCCATCATTGCAGCTAAGTGGGGAAAGTTCCCTCTTACCTCTTTCTCTGAAAAGCAAAGAAATTACTGGGAACTGGCTGCTACTACACTGAATGAGGCAAAGCAAGCAGAAAGAGCCTGACAGCTCAGGGCAGCTATGCCTCTTTTTCTGCTATCACAAGCATTTTAGCCTGCTTTTTATTTTCTCCCCCTCCCTTCCTCCATTGCGACAGAGGCTGCCAAGCACAAAGGGAGAACCTGAAACTGCTTGCTTTGAGGCCTGGGAGGGGAGGAAATAGCAGTTTATATTGCCAGATTAGCAGGAGGCCAAGGGTACAGAGGGGCAAGGGCAGATAGTGGCTGGGGGTGGAGTGGCATAAGGGAGGGAGGGAGGGATGCAGGAGAGTTAAGGAGGAACACTGGGCTAACTAGTCTTGGGAGAATGTACGGTAAAAAATCAAGAATCTGTTACAATAGATCAATATAACTTCATCTGGGGAGTCCTGCTTCAAGTTCCGAAACTGGGGATAACCAGTCAAAGTAAATCTTTAAGCACTTGCAATTAAAGCCACACACAAATACAGAGCTCAGTTCCTTGTGTGACACCGAACAGCTCCCTACGTCAAACAAAACTCAAAATACCACACCTCATCACTCTTCACATAAAGTATTTGAAGGCCTGGCTCTATTTTTGAACCTTCTCTTCCCCGTGTCAGCAGTTTCCTTAAAACAGTGTATCAGGGATCTGACAACCATTTTAAAATTTAAAAAGAAGTTATTAACTTTCTTTTTTTTCTGCAACTGCTGCAAAGCAAATGTTTCTCTATCATGTGATGTTAAATAGTGTTACAGTAGAAGCTGTATTGTACTAGATGTCGCCACCGCAGTTCAAATTTGACAGATACTATTGTTATATATGGTAAATGTCATCACACATGGCAGGAAATTTGAAAGAGTTTTACAAGATATATTAATGAGTCTCTTGCAAACTCATCTTACTGGAACTCTGATACAGAAAATTACCCACTAGTGTCATAATGCTGTTACACTTCCTTTATTTTTACTCTTCAGTTCTCAGTTGTGTAAACACCCTACTACCAATCTGTCATCACAAAACGGGGGCTTTTTAAAATCTCTTATCTGCTGTTTGTTCATAGGAAATGCCAGACCATGACCGTGCTGGGACATTTTGAGCTTTTGGTCAGCATTCTGGTAGGTGCTGTGGAAGTTTTTCACATTTTGATACGCAGAGATACTGTCTTAAACCCCTCCAGTGGAAATTTATGGTCTTATTTTGTCTTCCTCTTGTTCTTCCCCCGTGACTTTCAGTGACCAAAGTCTTTCATCGGTCATGTCGTTTCCCCTCCTGCAGGCTGCAGCTGCCTATATTAGGAAACGCGGCCGAGCAACTGCGTTTTACGCTGGTGTCAAGGAGCAAAGGTGAAACCGAGGGGTTTGTGGAGAGCCCGGCCCTCGCCTCCCCGGCCCCCTCGCTCCGCCAGGGGAGCGGAGCTGCGTGTGCGGCCTGTGCCGTGGGATCGCGGTGCCGGCATCCGCCGGGCCTCGCCTGCCCCAGAACAGGCCGGAACGGGGTCCGCGGCCCGGGGCCGCCGCCAGCGGGGCCGCCCCTCCGGCCGCCCCCCTTCCCGGCTGCCCGCGGGGGCTGGAAATCCCCGCCCGGGAAGCACACTCGGGTTTCCCCCACCGGCAGAGGAAAGTACCCAAGGTCCCTGCTGACGGGCCGTTCGCCCCCGCAGCTCAGCGCGTCGAAGGGCGGAGCCCCGGCGCCGAGGGGCCCTCCCAGCCGCTCCCGACCCCGGCCGCCGCAGGACAGCGGTGCTGGG
>VZTD01010891.1:2030964-2062572 GCA_013397725.1 Rhagologus leucostigma
CAGGAGAGGGAGCGGAGAGCGAGGCCTACGGGGACCGCGGGGGGACGTGGATCGTGGGGCTGTCGCTGCCGGGGTTGGGACCGCGCTCAGGCCCCGCCAGGCGGGGTCTGGTGCTCAAGAGCTGGTGCCTTAGCGCAGGGGGCTGTTTCTGCAGTGCTGTGTCATCATGACTTGAGTCTTTCCTGGAAAAACTTTTAAAAAACCGATCCTCCAGAACAGACTACTAAATACATAATTTTATATTTATTCATAGCTACATATAAAAAAACCCTTTGAACTTTGTGTTTGCCCTTACCTGAATTGTTGGGGAAGTTCAGTTTTGCTGATGTCTTATGTTTCAAATGTAATTGGATTTACCTAAATAAGAAAATCCAGTACTCTCTAATTGTAAAACTAGGTCTTCATTGTTTGAGAATCTGCAAGCTTAAACCAGTTTAAATGGATGCAACTTCTTTAGTACGGGATCTTACCTTTAGTTATACAGCTTGTGATCAAGTAGCCTGATTAATCCATCTGCCAAAAAATTCTGCTTGTGGGTTAAACAGTTTTGCATATGCGTCAATAACAGGGAAATGAAGTGTGTGAAATCTGCTGCGTATCACAGTGTGTAAAGTTGACTCCCTGAAACTTTCTAGCTGACATTAGACAGGCAGAGAAACTTGGGACTGCTCAGCCTGGAGAAGAGAAGGTTGCGTGGAGACCTCATAGCAACCTGCCAGTATCTCAAGGGGATCTACTGGGAAGCTAGATAGGGACTCTTTGACAGGAACTGTAGTGACAGGACAAGGAGTAATGGGTACAAACTGAAAGACAGGAAATTTACTTTAGATATTAGGAAGGAATTCTTTACTGTGAGGGTGGTGAAACACTGGAACAGTTTGCCGAGGAAGGTTGTGGACACCTCAGTCATGGCAATGTTCAGGGCCAGGTTGGATGTGGCTCTTAGCAACCTGGCCTACTGGAAGGTGTCCAAGGCAGCAGGGGTTGGGACTAGATTACCTTTAAGGTCCCTTCCAACCCTTAATGTTCTATAATTGCGAAAAAGCTCATGTTGTTTCAATTTGTGTAATTGCTGTTTGCATAGACACTGCATGCACCTTATCTTGTGTATTTTAAAACACTCCTCTTTTTCTTCCTTACAGGTTTTGTTCTGCTTCAAAAATTTGAATGATTGAAACTACAGATACTTACAATTTCTTCTTGAGAACAGTCAGTGTCAATATGGAGGCGTAGGCACCTTAGAAGGGACTTCAGTCTTAACTCTGGGAGGTAGTTCTGTGCAGAAATAAAGAAACTAAGGCAGAAATAAAGAAACCAGTCTGAGAGTTCTGCTTGCTTCTGTATGCCATAAACATGGCATACAGAGAAAGCTTAATTCGACATTATAAAGCATCAGAATATCTCAACACAAGGCAATTAATTTATGTTAAATTCAATAACTCTGTATTTGTAACTAAGGCACCAGGTTAAAACTGAAATGCTCTGTTAATTCGGTGCTGACTTGTAGACAAGCCTGGGGCTATCCTGGTTTGTTAATAAAGTTCATCCTTGTCTGAGACAGTGTATAGGATTTGTTTCTCTAATAGCTGAGTATTCTATACGTGTGAAGTTGAGCATAAACTAACTCTTTAGTCTTAACAACTTGTTACAACAATATGCAGAAATTGAGAGGTTTTTTTTTGGAGTCCAGTAGTATCAAATATTCAAGATCAGTTTAGTAATGTCAGTTCAGGGTCTCTATTTTTTGTGTGCCCTTTGAACTTGATAAACCCTTCTTTTCAGCCTCCTAGTGAGGTTTTACAAGCTGAAATCTTTGTGTGTGTATAAGCTACATATTTATCAGCTATCTAGGGTGAAATCTTGTCCTTAAATCACTTAACATATGTTCTGGATAAGAACAGTGTTTTTAGTTGCCCCCCAATTTAGTTTCTTTATTGACAAAGGATTTTGATAAACCCATTTGAGATTTTTCCTCTTTTGATCCCACCTGCACGAGCCTGACAAATTGTTACTGCTCTCCCAGATATACAGAACAAATAAAGCATGTGATGCTTATATGATTCAAGGGAAATTCCTTTTCAACATACTTTCTTCAATTGTTAAAATGGGATTGGGCAGCTTTTGCACTGAAAGCAGTTGCTAAACTAAGGTACAAGAGCTTCTCAAATGTTTAAAGGCTGTTAAATCATGAGGTCAGTTCTATTTATATGCACATTTGAAATTACACTTTAAAGTATTTATTGCTTTTATACAGGTGAGGGTTATTCCAAATTGCCTTTAATGCACACAACTACCTCCCAGAGGAAGACTTGTCCCATTTTTCCCAAAACAGTCCATTATGAACATAGTGGAAGATAGCCCTTTCTTGGCTAGCATCATGAGGCAGAGTGCTCTCTGTGGTGAACTGAAGTATGACCTGTCCTGTGAACTCTACAGAATGTCAACGTTCTCTACTTTCCCCGTGAATACGCCGGTATCAGAGCGAAGTCTCGCCCGGGCTGGGTTTTATTACACGGGTGTGCAAGATAAAGTTAAGTGCTTCAGTTGTGGCTTAACATTGGACAACTGGCAACCAGGAGATAATGCTATGGAAAAACATAAGCAGCTGTATCCTAGCTGCGGTTTTGTTCAAAGTGTGCTTTCAGTTAACAGCCTTGGACTGTCATCTCGTTCTGCCTTTTCACCTTCAGTTACAAGCAGTCTCTCACCATCTCTACATTCCATAGCACTTTCTCCAAGTTTAGAACAGGTTGGATATTTCAGTGGCTCTTTTTCCAGTTTTCCTCAAGACCCAGTAACTACTAGGGCAGTTGAAGACCTTTCATTCTTGAGCCCTAAGCTTCACAATCCTTCTATGAGGACAGAAGATGCTAGGCTACGCACCTTTCACTCATGGCCTCTGACGTTTCTCTCACCCACTGATCTGGCAAAGGCTGGACTTTATTATTTGGGGACAGCAGACAAAGTTGCTTGTTTTACCTGTGGTGGTCAGCTGTGTAATTGGGAACCAAAAGACAATGCTATGTCAGAGCATCGGAGACACTATCCCAACTGTCCTTTTGTGGAAAACCTTATCCGAGACCAGCAGAGCTTCAATGTTTCAAATGTGAGCATGCAAACCCATGAAGCACGTGTTAAAACGTTCATAAATTGGCCAACCAGAATTCCAGTTCAGCCTGAACAGCTTGCACATGCTGGCTTTTACTATGTAGGTAAGAAACCCAGACTTCTCCAGTTTTATTCATACTGCTACGTCAACATTTATTTTCAAGTAAGTTGTGTCAATATTTGCTAGATATTTTGCCTTGTTTTTTTTTTTTTTAAGGTCGCAATGATGACGTGAAGTGTTTTTGCTGTGATGGTGGGTTAAGGTGCTGGGAATCTGGAGATGATCCATGGATTGAGCATGCAAAGTGGTTTCCAAGGTAGCTTGCAAAATCGTTATCGTAATTTGTTCATATTCCTAAATGTTCTAATTTTGACAGATACGTACTGAACTTAATACTTTTATTTAACTTTATTTGATGTACAGATTCACTCTTTCATTTGGATGTATTGCATGCATGTCTAAAAGCTCTGAAGTGCGTAGGTGGGCATAATTAAAACATTTCTGCATTAACCATGGCATATAATGCTTTTCCCTTCGTTATTAAAAGCTGTGTGCATCCCCAAATCACTAACAGCAAGCAATACTGCATTGTTAATGAGCATACTCTTTTCTCTAAGAGAAGCAGTCAGGAAGCTGACTGAGGAGAGCAGGGGCTGCTGAGAAATAAAGTAGAAGGAATATTTAACTCATTGGTTCTAGTTTTGTGCCCATGCTGAATGCTCTTGAACCAGTTTTTCTGCTTATGTGGTTTAGTTTCCTACATGTGGAAAGGCTTGTGAAGAAGGTTTCGGTGGCTCTTTAGTATGTCTCTACTGGAAAAATGACAGAAATTACTTTATAATGTCACTTATAATTAAATGGCAATTTCATACCTAATTGCTATCTATGCCTATGGAAATTGCCACCTCCATTACAGAAATAGCTACACTTAATTTCAGGAAAGCTAATAATAGTTCTTCTCATTGTAGATCTCCAACTAAAGTTTCATGGGCAGTTTATTAGCTGGACTATATGATGTATATAGGTTAAATGTCCCTATTGTTTCTTACTGTGTTAAGTCTGTCAGTAAATGTACATAAGAGATAAACCTATGTTAGTGAAGCAGATCTGGCTTTGATAATGGTGTTGAATTTTGTTTAAGAAAGAGTCTTTCTTTTGAATGATTTGAATAGAAGATAAGAGTGGTGAGATGCAAGATAGAAACAGTTTATCGATGCACATGGTAGTGATTCTGACACAGTATCATTTCTCATGGCATGCCATTTTGATTACAAGTGGTAGCAGAATGTAAAGCTGCTGCATTTATATACATAAGCCTACTGACAGCTGGACGTCATGGAAAAACTTTATCTAAAGTGTCACCGGACACAAGGCTGTACCAAGCTTCCAATTAGGAGTATTCTTTCTCTTCTGAAGGAAGAGAAGTGTATTTGTTACACTGGGTTTAAACTTGTTCATTCTTTGGTTTTTTTTTTTTCCCTTTGGCAAGTAGAAAGTATGATTTGATACACTTTTGTCAATGTTTCAGATGTGAGTATCTGCTTCGTGTAAAAGGAAGAGAGTTTGTAAGTCAAATTCAGGCCAGATTCCCCCATCTCCTTGAACAGGTAAACTTTTACTGTCCTGTAACTTTGGTTTTCCCTTGTTGAACAGTGCTATGTTCTTTTCTTGAGTTCAGTCCATTCTTCTGCCTCATTTTTGCGTATGTTTCTCCTGGGTTTCTAACATCATAAACGCTCTTCATGAGCACATAAAAGAAACTAGTGCTGAACCATGGCTAGTAGAGTTTAACCTCCACAGATTACTTACGGATAGTCCTTTGAGGCAGTGAGCTCCTTTTTGTTAGCAGAGGGGAAATTCTGCTTATACACCGAATAGTGCAGATCAGTAATTATTATTTCAGAAATCAGTTATGGACAACATGAATTATTTCTATTTGTAATTCTTACGGCAAGAGTAGCCAAACTCCTCTTCATGGAAGTTTGTCAGCACCAGCTTTATGTTGATACATAGTTGCACAGATTTGCAGGCTTGTGTAACTGCAGGTGAAATGCTTAGTGGGTAGAAAGCTTAGCAGGATTGGTGATGAACAATGTGTTAGAAAGGTACATAGAGGGAAGAGCAATACTTCAATACTAATGTAGTTCTCTTGTGTTCCACAGCTCTTGTCAACCTCTGATCCGCCTGTAGATGAAAACCTTGATCCTCCAAGTATGTATATTAAAGCATGTTTTTATACTTCCTCAGCGTTTTGCACACTTAATGATTGCTAAGCAAGTTAGCTTTGGATAGCCAATTCTTAGATTTGTTTCCTAAGAGTTAAATCATTTTGATGTTGCATAGAGAAACTCCGAGGAAACACCTCTAAGAGATCTTGTTTTTCATTTTCCTCATTTTCATGCTAGCAGCTCATATTGGCATTTTTGGGTTTGAATGCTTGGTTGCTGTTTTTGTGGTTTTTTGTTCCAGGGCTGGGTTCAGCAAAGCAAGCGTTGAGCTTGGTGGAACGGTTGCTAGAGGGTGTCATGACTGTGCAGTTAAGCAATTCCATCTCTAGGCACGTAGCTAGGTAAATGCTCTGAGTTGAGCAGCAGCAGAGGAAGACGGTAGGACAGGCTGATCCAGTGAAGTCTTTCTAGGCTGGACTCTAGTTATGGTGGAAAAACCCACTCACCCTCTGGGAGGAGTTTATGCTGTCCTAGTCCCTGCTGACTGAGGACAATGAGTCAGAATCCCACATGTCTGGTGTTTACTAAATTAAATGCAAAATACTGATCAGGAGCTGGAATAGAGCAATTGTTTGTACTATAAACTCTGACTTCCCTCCCCCACCCCTGGCACAGTCCTGGGACATTTTTCAAGGCTGAAGTTAGAAATAACTAAGTATAAAAAAAGCTGCTAAGACACAATGGAATTCTCAGTGGTTTCTCTGGATTAACCTAGGTTTTAACAAAGGCCTGACATAGATGTATGTTTATCTTGGATTCAATCCATGACTAAGTGACTAGCTTCCATTTTTAAAACTACTTTAGAAAAAATTCCCCTTTAAACAGTTGAAACTTTTTACTGCTCAGTATTGATGTGTGTAGGTAATGTTGATGTGTCCGACTTCTGGGGTTGTATGGGTATTTTATTCTATATATTATACATGAGGATTTCCCTTTTTGATTAGTTATTCGCTTTGAACCTGGAGAGAGCCATTCAGAAGATGCAATCATGATGAACACACCTGTGGTTAAAGCTGCCTTAGAGATGGGATTCAGTAGAAGGCTAATAAAGCAAACAGTGCAAAGTAAAATCTTGGCCACTGGAGAAAACTACAAGACTGTTAATGATCTTGTGTCTGATCTGCTCACTGCTGAAGATGAGAAGATTGAAGAAGAGAAAGAAAAACAGTTGGAGGAAGTGGCATCAGGTAGGCATCAGGCATAAGTAAAAGTGAAATCTGAAGTGGTTAGTAATATGTATAGTTTTTATGGTTGTTTTTATGCACTAAGTGATTTTGTTTAATTGCTGTTAGGATCAGCTTCTCTAAAAGCATTGTCAGGATATCTGTATGGAACTAGCAGTCTGAGAATTGATTCATTACCTTTTAGGAGAATGTTTCATAGCAGAGGCCAAGGGTTCAGAAACACCTTTTCTTTCCAAAGCCATTTTTTTTTCATTTGCATGCCTTTATATTGCTGTTAATAAAACACTTGGTACACTCTACTAATTTTTATCCAAATTTGCCTGCTCTTTAAGATGCTTGAATCAGAAAGCCACCATATCCACCTCCTAGAGGGGGCCATAAACTTCTACAAATTCAGATTCTGTAAGATGGCCAAAGATCTGCTTTTCTGTCTGACTCAGCCCATGTATGTCATCAATTTAAGGGTTTATTTGATGTGTCTTTAACATCTCCTGTTGCTTCAATGCCATCCAAGTTTTGAAGCCTAAAGAAATCCTTCTGAGTTTGAGTCTGTGAAGCATAATAAATTATTTCAATTATAAATTGAATTAAGGCTGCTTCTTTCCTAGTTGCATTTCTATCAAGAAACCATAGATGGATTCAGCATTAAATCCTACTGGAAATTTTTTTGTTCTTATTTGTGGTAGAGTATTAAGAAAGTCTCCAGAGTCTGGTTGTGCTGTTCTTCTGATTTTCTTGTACGTAATTGTGTTGGACACTTCTTAGAAGAGCTTTCTTTTATCTACAGCCTACCACTGACAAAAGTTAACCTCTTGCATGTTGATGAGTTAGTTTTGGTGTAATGTGGAGGTGCAATCTTTGCAGCTGTCCAGAGAGTGTAAGTCTCACTAGTGTGGAGTTACAATATCCCCTCTGATCATTTAACCTAGAGATGGGAGCAGGAAGTTTCCTTGGTGAACAGGCTTTGGCTCAGAAGCTGCTTGTATGTTTCCTTAAGTCTGTTTGTTACGTGAATACCACTAAAACTTGCTGCGGGTTTTATTAATGATGTGTAATACGCAAACATTTCAAGTAGAGTTTAAAGAATGTATCAGTTATTGTTAAACAGAAGTGTGACTTGGAGCAGTGTATTCCTAATTCTCTTATCTAATTCCCCTTTACATTCCAGATGATTTGTCCTTAATCCGGAAGAATCGAATGGCTTTATTCCAACGTTTAACATGTGTCCTCCCAATCCTCGGGAGTTTACTATCAGCTAAAGTGATAACAGAACTTGAGCATGATGTTATTAAGCAGAAGACTCAGACAGCATTGCAGGCAAGGGAACTGATAGATACAATTTTAGTGAAAGGAAATGAAGCAGCCAGCATCTTCAGGAGCTGTCTACGAGATTGTGACCCTGTGCTCTACAAAGATTTATTTGGTATGTCTGTCTGGTTTCCTTTTGTTTTTAAAGGATATCCTTTTATAGAAGTCTAACCAGTGCTCTCACAGCAATCTAAAGGAAAAGAAACAAACAGATGCTGTTTGAACACAGATTAGTCAAATGATAAGGATTTTTTTTCTTTTATTCTAGTGGAGAAGACCATCAAGTATGTTCCCACAGAAGATATTTCAGGTACCTTAAATTCTACCTTCTTACCTTAAAGACTACTGTGGAACAAACAGCTAACATAAAAAAAAATTACTTTGGTTAAGAAATAGGTTTGGTGCTTTATCCTCTCTAATTCTGCTTTAGTAAGATGGACTTAAAAAATTAACCAAAAGTTAAGTGCATGTGCATACTTGCAAGCAAGTCTATCAGCTCTAAGCTGTATCCTGTGCCTTACTCATGCTTTTGCACATCACAGGATGTAGAGCTTTCTGGAGCTCAGCAATTCAAGCAGCACATGCTGGACTTGATCCTGATACAAGCTCTCATTCAGGCATTTGGTAAAGAGTGGAGAATGAATAGTTGGTTAGCATTTCAGAGCAGGTGTCATCTCTGCTTTTCCAGAGTGGGTTATAGGTGTCCCGAGGTCTCACTTGATCAACATCTGTGCAGATAAAAACTTGTCAGACATGAGATTGAGTTTGCTCTGGTCCTGTAGTTTAATCTGTTACGAGACTGCAGAAAGGTGTACAAGCCTGGATATAGCTCCCTTCCACCAGTCAGGCTGTGTTCTGTGTTTCTGATATCCAACCAAGCAATGTACAGCATTTGCTAAAATGTAAACACTAGTTGGCCTCCAACCCCTGGGCTGTCCAACATCTCACAGAACTGCAAAGTGCAGACTAGTTCTTTCCATGCCACTTTCTGAGCTCTGAAAATGTTCACTGGCATCTATATTTAGTCAATACAGATAGGGAAATAAAAGGTGAAAAGGGGCATGGCCACACTCTAAATATATTTTGATATATTCACATATATTCAGGCTGATAAAAAATTAACTATTTTTTCCAGGTTTACCTATGGAAGAACAATTAAGAAGATTGCAAGAGGAAAGAACATGTAAAGTTTGCATGGACAGAGAAGTTTCTATTGTTTTTATTCCATGTGGTCACTTAGTGGTGTGCAAAGAGTGTGCACCATCCCTTAGGAAATGCCCTATTTGCAGGGGGACAATAAAGGGTACAGTCCGGACATTTCTCTCGTAAAGAGGGAAACTTGCAAAATGTCTTTGTGCCTGCCATCCTCCAACTGCTGAAGCTTAAGACAGCAGTATCTTAAGAATGGAAAATTGTGGTACAGAAGAGGATTAATCAACTACCTAACAAAGTCTTGTGATAGTAAAGTGTATCATCATTATGATGTGTGTATGATTATGTATAGAAGGCCTTCAGTGCCAAAGACTCTCTGTACATAAAACTAACTCAGGGTGAGGTTTGTGTGACGTTCCTTTCTGAGTACGGAAAGTAGTTTCACTAGTGTCACTTTTATTCAAAGAAGTTTTTGTTTAAGTTCCTAAAATGGAGCATAACTCTTCTCATGGGTTTCCTCCGTGTGGATGTGAGGAAATATACTAAGATTGCTGTTATTAATAGTTAATGTTAATTAACTTCAGCTACTTCTGTTTTGGCTTTCTTGTCCACTTAAGGAGAAAAGAGGCTACTGTTGCAGGAACAGCAGGACTTATGAAGTTTTTTCATGTCTTGACACTTGTGTAATGTATATTACTAATAGTTTTTATGAAGACTGAATTAAAATATTTCTACTTCTCAAACTTGGGCTTGTTTACTCTGTTGCCATTGTTGACTTTTCTCTGTAGACTGCAGTGACCAGAATGCTGTCTTTTCCTGACAAAAGTTTGGGGTTGTTTGCCTGCAAAAGTACAATAAAAAATTCCATTTGTCTTTCTTTCATTTTTGAACAGGGAAGTGAACTTCTGTACTGTTTGGTGATTTCCTCTTTATTTAAAAACAAACAGTGGCCTCCCAAAACCCCAACAGCATCTGATACTTTCTTCTGAATTGATTTTCAAATGACAGAAAGCCTGGTCCTCCTGACCTTAAGATGTGACAGAGGGTAGCTATACAGTCTTTGTGCTAGGGATTAAATGTAGAAGCTACTTTTCTGTGTTTGGTACTTTATAGGGATTGTGCAGTTCAGTAATACGATATCTCAGGCACCTCTGAAGTCTTGGGTCTTGTTTTATAAGCTGATAATTTGGGAGCTCCTATTCCCTTACTGGTTGACTCTTTACCGTTTTCAGCTTTTTATCCCGAAACTTGCATGGTGAATACCTACAAGGAGAGGTGTTCCTAGGTAGTTTGCAAGGATTTCATGTCAGACAGTGGAAGAATACTGCCAGGTGAAGGGCATCAGGTCCTGCAGTGGTGGAGTCAGTTTGTCTGACTAATTTAAAGTCAGTCATCTTCAGTCCACAGTTGCCCAACACTTACCGCTTGAGTGTGGATGTCCCAGTCCTCAGTCCAAACCTGGATTCTTTACCTGTAGATCGGTTTGCTGTAATTCTTTTAAATGCAGACTTTTGTCTAACTTTATTACACGTACATATCTTCCCTTTATTTTTGTTACTAAAAATGTAAATGTTTCAAACCTAGCATGTAGTTTTAAATAGCTTTGATTAATGTGCTTTTGCTTTTCTGGTTTTGAAATGTCTCTAAAAACTCTTTTGTCTTGTGTAACAACTTAAAAAGCTGTCAAAGATTGTGAAAGTTTCTTAAGTAAGAAAGCTTAGGACTTGAAATTTTATTAATTTGTTCCAGGCCAGAAATTAGTAATACTAGAACCAAGTGTACTTTCTACAGGTTAAGATAAGCCTGCAGGGGGAGCTGGCGAGGCCAGGCTCAGCTGAAGAATCAGGACTTGCTGCCAGGTACACCTTGTTTCTCAACAGGGAAGAGGATAGGAAAAAACATAGTGGCAGGGAGACGTTTTAAGCAATGCATTTTTCTTTAAAACTCTTTGGGGTGAGAGTTTTTCAGACACTGCAGTTAACTACATATAAATGGGATGGGAAGATACACAGGGCTTTAAAAAGTGTTCAGTGTCATTTGTGATGCCTGTGTGTATCTCCCTGAGGACCTGCAACGTACCAGTCAGCCCGTCACTGACTGTTTTGCATATCCCTTCAAATAGCTTCAAACAGCACTGGCTCTCTGCACTAGGCACGTGAGTTGCTTTGAGAAGTGGAAGAACTTGATCTAGAAACTAGTGGGTAAAACTCTGTGACCTAGTTTTGGCAGGAAGGCTGATACAAGCTACGACTTTCTGCTACGCCCTGCTATAATGACTGTGTGCCCTGACTGATCATGCTGTGCATGTGAGCACTTATGCTCTCCTCAGTACTATTCCAAGAAAGTTCTAGTCAAACTTGTCTGTAGCACATTGGAAACAACCCTGGCAAAAGGTTAAACTGTGGAGAACAGTCTGTTTAGTGTTTCACTGGGAGAGGATTAAGTGACTTCTGTCCCTTGTGAACCAGCTGACCATGCTCACACTTCATTCTGCATCCCCTTCCTTCTTTGAAAGCATTTTCCAGAGCTTTGACTGGGTTAAACAACAATGAACAGCCCCCCTGCCCCCAGCATCCTGTGCAGCTCTGCTGACTGAGCAGCTCGAGTTCTTGGATATCAGTGTTTCAGGCCCATGGCTTGTCATGAGCTGACAGCATGTGTTTGCAAGGCTTCGAGAAGGATGTGAACTTGGGTACCATTGGCGTTCAGGGGTCAGACTTGCTGTGGGATGCAAATAGAAGGCAGTATTCCCAGCTGCTGTAAATGAGCAATTTCTTAGCTGGAGTAAAACTTACCACATCTGCAATGGATCTAGCCTGCAGCAGTTGTGGTTTCTGATACTAGTTTGAGATACGGCAAGATACAGAGGCTTCCCAAGTAGCAGCTGTATATTTTGTGAAGCCACTACCATACAACTTTAGTCTAATTAGCAGTTTCCTGAATTTTTTTTTGTGAGTACTTCTTTTGACTGAATGCACATCTCTTCTGTTTGCTTTTAAGCATTGACCAGGAAACCCTGTGTTCTTCAAATTGAAGACATCATGTAGTTCTAGTGCCCACAAGTGATCAGACTGCCACCAGTCATAACAGCACTGCTTTTACGTGCCAAAATGAATTGACATGTAGGAAATACCTAAGAACCTCATTAGCCTGATATAGAAAAAAATCTTTCTATTGCTGCTTTTTGTGCCTGAACGAGTGGTTGTGTAGTATCTCCATAGTACTGTGCTTTCAGAACTTGATTCTTTGCTATATCCCTCACAGGAACACCGGAAGAGAGGCACATGAAAATTGTAGTGTGTTCATCAGCCTTTAATTCTGCGTTGTGGCTGTTGTAGTGTAGTGAGCCTGGGCTGTGCACTGTCATGTTTAATGTTGCAGATGGATTGAACAAGCAAATTCAGTTTTCTGAATATCCCACCTCAGGTATTGTTATGAATGGATGATGTGGGTTTAAATCAGCTCCTACCTTTTGCCCAGGCCTCTGGCAGCAGGCAGTCGTGTTATTGAGGTGGCCAGCACCCCAAAACCCACTACCATTCGCAAGTTCTGATTCGGTCTATTAGAAAATGCATTATTTATTAATAGACACAAAACTAACAGACATAAGACTTAAAACAGACTATTACTACAGAGGGATAAGACAAAAAGGGATACTAGTAAACACATGGAGTTAAAGGTACCATTAAATTTACAGCTAGCCAAGAAACAGTAAACTTAGGATCCAGTGTTTCTTACCATCCAATTCTTTGGTGGAGTACACATCAAAAATACTTTCCCTCAATTTCCGGAAAAGTAGCCTCAAAGTTGCATCCAAACTTTGGGGAGAAATCTTCACACACATTCCCAAGGAGTGTGTAAGAGACTTCTGGCTCTGTGATAATTGTGTGGGCTTTTAGAGACATAACCATGTCTTTTGGTCACTGATGTTTATTTTCCTTTATCTCTTTCCACATCTGCTCTCATACCAAGATGTGTAGTGGGGCTGGCATTTCAGACTCTCAAGCACCTGGGGGGTGACTCCCTGCAGCTCTCTGACCCCTCCCTGGGCTATTAATCTGGTCCGAGTTATCTCCTCCAAATGCCCCAGCCGTGAGAGAGGGCATGTCCTGCCACAGGTATGTGAATTCAGGCAGGAGATGTATTCTGGACACGGAGGGTGCTCTCTGTTCTGTTGAACTACTTCAAGTGTAACTGTTGTTACTCTTGCTCCAGAGGTTACTGCTGCACAGAGTCAACTTCCTGAGACAATACTAAAGCAGCAGTCCCGCATTCCTGTTTCTAATGGAACATCTGATCAGTGTTTACTGATGCTCCAGCCCAGCTTCCTCGCTGCTGCCATGGAACCCTTCAAGCATAAGAGTCTGGGGTCTTGCATACATCCTGCATTTGGAGCACAGCAGTATTCCCAGCTTGGAGCACAAACATTTTTTGAAAATACCACAGCAGCTTTGAGGACCACCAATTGGGACTCCCTTCAGTGCTGTCTAGAAAATGTGTTTACTTTCTCCACAGGTCCATTCTCATTCCCTCTGCTTCCATATCACAGCTAACTCAAGAGGTTAAGAATTTATCTAGGCAACTTCAGTCTCTGATGCCCTTCCACTTTGCTTTTGGCAATACTGTCATGGTGTTGCTTACATCTTTTTTAATAAAGCATGTTAAGAATGCTATGTAACTTTTCAGGGCAAAAATAGAGTGGCATGAGTATGTAAGAGCTCTGAACAAAGAAGAAAGGTATGAAGTATCTACAAGAGGATAATGTTCAAGTTACTAAATATTATCACAGCAACATGATCTTGCTTTAACAGTTTGGGGTTTTTTTTAAATAAAAACACAAATACAGCACTGCAGCATTTCCAGACTGCTTTGAAGCCTTTGATGCCGAGCCCCATCAAACCAATTAAGCTGGAAGTGCTTTGATTTGGTACTGGAATACAGGCTAAAGGAGAGTTGCATAAAAAGGAAAGACCTGTGGGATGAAGGCAGAATGCTGCAGCCCTGAGATGACTGTAAGGTTGATCTTGTGGTGTTTCAAGGGCAAAAGTAACATTTACAACAGCTGACCTAAGGTGGCCGTGTTCTGTAGTCAGTGACTGACTCCCCCAGCCTGTAGTATTAAATGAAAAACACTTTACTGTGAAGCACAAACCCACGAATATGAAGAATAAAAGGTTTGCACAGGGTTGTGTGAAAGAGCTGTAATGCATCGAAGGCTGGTGATGGGCTTAAAACATGACCCTGCAAATGCAGTTCCTTGATGTGTCACCAGAGGGGCTCCTAAGGCAGACAGAACTAGGAACTGCAGTGCTCGGCCACCAGCACTGAAAGAGAGCCGACACACAGTCCTGTGAGGTAATGGACGAGAAACAATGGAATAATCTTCACAGTATTAGTAAGCTCAGCTAAGGAAGGGCTGAATGACCGTAGCACCAGCTCCCTTTATACACGGGTAACAAGGCTGGGGTTTCACTTACCGTTGGAAAGCAAAGATAAAGGTAAAATTTATCAACTGCACTGCCCTTTGTCTACATTCCAAACACCTGAAAGGAGGTCAGGTTTTATGTTTGCACTGACACTTCTGAAGTCTTAAGCACATACTTTTGCTTTACCGCAGTAATGAGAGTACAGAATAAATCAGAAATTATTAAACTGGGCAAAAATGAACTAGGTCTGGTATTCTAGCATTTAAAAATATATATAGTGAACACTTCTTATCCAATGGCTATGAATGGGAATTACAAAACCAGCTAATAAAACTAAAAATTCAACTGAAATTGATGTAGTAACTCCAAAGATTTAATTTATCTGTACAGCAGAGGTGAGACAATCCCAGTAACTGAGTTGCAGTTAATTATCTTAATTTCTACAAAGTAAGGAATTACAGTTCTATGAAAAAATTGTTTCCATAACTCTTCAAGTAAAATCCAGTAATTTTTCCACCAAACAATACAATTTAATTAAAAAGTTACTTCAAATCACTCTCTCTCCCCCTGACCCTCAAAATGAAAAAGCCCTGTTACCCCCTTTACAGGTGAGTAGCTGGTGCTAGCAAGACAGCTCATTAGCCATGGTTTGCTGGAGTTGGCTGTGCCTTGCAAACAACAGTTTTACTACTCCATGTGAAAAAGGAAAAAAAATCCATACGGCCACTTTAACATTGCATGTCAGAATAAACTATTGCTTAACAAAGTAAGTCTGTTCCAGAGTAGTTACATTTCCCTGATGAGTTGTTCCCCAGCCCCCAACAGACCTATGTGCAGTTCCCACTGTGACCTTCCTCACCTGTCACCATTTCCTCTGTGCCCAGCATGGGGGACTGGTGCCAGCAGTAACCAGGACAGACAAACCCCACCACACCAACCCTCTTAGGGGATGGGTCTACAAGCGAAGCCTGAGCAAGACTGAACAATCATTCAGTGACTTAAAGAGATGCAGGCCTGTGTTTCCTGATCCTTGTTCTAGTTGTCCTTACAGCAGTGCAAGTCAGGAGCCCATCGACTGAAGTCAGCAGATTTACCTGAGTGTGCCTGCAGCACTGACATGGGAGCAGCAGCAGCCATCCTGCACAGGACCCCCAGAGATTTGTGCCTTCAGCTGAAGGTCTGCTCAGAGATGCCCCAGTGCCTTCAGCTGGGCTTTTGACCAGACCTCTGTACATCTGTGCAGCAAGACCAAGTTCTGAAAAAATGCAGTTTATAGTCTTCTAAAATGCTGTCTTAGAGGTTTTCCCTTCTCTATATAACTTTGAATGATTATCAAATGCTGCTAAAACACTGCAGACAACTTTGTAATAATAAAAACCAAGAGCCAAGTGATTGCTACCTTCAACTTCAAAGCCAATCTTAGAATTTTTTTATATTTATGATGGCAAAATTACTTTTTTCCATTTTTATTAAATCTTCAATTGCACAAGCTTCATTAGGACATGCTAAAAAAAGAGAAGCTTTTATAGAAAAGGGTTATGGATGGATATCTCCATTCTGTCCATGTTTCCTGCAGCTGCTCTCCTTATACAGCCTATTAAGTAAAGTGTCTGCAGGTCACTGGTGAGCTAATGACTGACATTTAAAATACTCATTATCACCTTCTATACAGTTATCTAACCACACCTCTTTTATAGCCTATTAAAAACCGAGTTGTTCAAAATCCAAAATTTCTAAACTAAAGTTCACATCAAACTTCAAAATAAATACAATTTAATACAAAACTTTAGAAAAAAACCCTGAACTTACTTAGAATTGCATTGATGCAATTGCCTGTAATTAGCTATTAGTAATAGCTAATTAGCTATTTCAGAGAGCTGTGTGTGTACCTTAAAATGACTCAATATGTGATTTTGCTTAAATCTGGTTACTGGTACTGGAAAAAGAAAATACTGTCTCTACAAAGTGCTGAGTTCCTCTTATGAAAGCCAGTGTAAAAAATCAGGATGTTTTAAAAACTTCTCAACATTCTGCAGGATAACACCCAAGACAGGTTTAGAGACTGCGATCATCTTTATGAAAGAAACTCTTTCAGAAGTTACAACAGTTGTGACCAGGTGGGTTTCCAACACTGTCTTCACTGAAGTAAAGTCTCTTTAAATGATGGCATCATGTTCATCACTGTAAAAGAAACACAGTAATTACTGTTCTGCACTACAAGCAACAGTCAACATGAGAAAGAGCCACCCAGCTGCTGCTGAGAAGGTTATTTTGTGAGCAGAGGCCACCTTGCTAGGAAGGGGTACGGGCATATTGATCTGGGAGTTAAGAGTCCTCTCTGAGCCAAGCCTCAAGTTAGCTCAACAGTTTTGTTTTGTCAACACTCCTCCAGCTTCACTGGCCTCATTCACATCTTGTCTTCCACATTCCATTCACGTGTTCTTGTATCAGCTGTTGCTCAGGCCTGTTTATCCTATCTGTCTTACCTATAACCAGTAGTAACAGTTCATCAAAGCCACTGCACAAGCTCAGCAGCAGGTTCCCTTTGTTTTGAAGATGCTGTTGATGTGAATTTTACAATACCCATTCACAAACACCACTGTGGGTAAATGTGCAGCAGGGACTGGTTTAATTCCCATGACCTGGTTTAATTCCATAAGCAGGAATCAAGATGGAGAGAAAACAAGGCCTGAATACCAGTATCCCAACAGGTCTAATGACATCACCTCACTTAAAACAAGCTTCTTGACTGAGATGGATGATACTGAAGAGGAAAAGAAAAGCAACCTGGTTCTTAAACTAAATGTGGGCGAGTCCTGAAGCCTGGTAGAAAACTGAGTAGAGCTGAGTATAAACAGCAAGATGGTACAATTTTGATTAGAATTCATTATAAATTAATGGCAAGGGAGAGGAAAACACCAAAGAGTGAATAGACAAACAGAATCTAGGAGAAAGAAGAAATCTTGCAAACTGCAGAAAAAGTTTCAGTGAAATGTTAACTATTCATGGACTAGCTAAAAGACAAGGATCCTTTTAAAAAAACAGTTGTTTTATATAATAGATCAGAGAAAAAAACGCACAGAAGAGAGGCACAACACTAATAAGGAATGGCAGAAGTGGTGAAAGACAAAACATCGGAGTTAAATCTCTTCAAGATATTAATATAATGTACATTAAACAAACGTATCAGACTTCATTCTGGCCATGTGTTTCTCCTTGTTCCCCTCAAGAAAGTAATAAATGGCCAAGGAACAATCCCTCGGGAACTTACATGGTTCTGTACTGAATGCCTCTTCTAGAGTGGTAAGTTTTGCATCCAATGTAGAGAATGACTAGGACTCCGAGAGTCAGCACAATGCCACCTACAAAACTGCCCACATCAAATCTGGAAGTTTTGGCTATGACAGCCTCCGATTTTGATGTGGCTGAAAAGAAGAAAACAAAAGGCACATTTTACAGAGCTTGCAAATTTGTGTTTTGAGGGACTCCCCTACATCCTGCCCTCCCCACTGACATATCACCTAAAGGCCCAATTAGACAAATTTAATGTAGATCAACTGACAAGATACAAGTCAAGCGCACTGAAACCTAGGGCTTAAAGTGCCATATTCTAGTGACATGGGCACAGCTGATCCAACTGCTGCTGTCTCCTAAAGACTGACCGCTCCTTCTCCTCTCCATCTCCCTTTTCCCCCTGCCTTTTCTCTCTCCTGCTTTCCCCTCCTTCTACACATGGAGTTCCTGCCCTTCATAGGCCAGCTCTAGTGTTTTTCATACCCTCCATGAGCCACTTTAACTCACTAAGCTGGCCTGAAATTAAGTCAAGCATAAAAGGAAGTTGCTTTTAGTCAGATGAGCATACTGAGTCACCCTGCAAGAGGGGGTCCAACAGCCACCAAGTCAGTCAGCGTAGTTACATGGTGGGAGCAGAACACTTGGTGGCAATGAACTGTTGGGATTGCTTTACTTTGTCTCCTGGAATTGTATCCTCACTGTCCCAAGTGAGACCAGCTCCGCAGCCCAACACAAACATTGACACAGACAACACGACCTCAGATAAGCCATAGCTGTTCTGCTGCTAGAACTGGTTACATCTGCTACAAACTCCCACCTCAAGACCCAGTCTGTGCCCAGTACTTGCTACATAACAGAGTGTTACACGGTCAACTACAAGTTCTGCAGGTGACAGCTTCACCTACCCAGTGATGCTTCACTGATACGTGAGCACTCCTGATGTGTTTCGAAGTGCAAGCATTAAGTGATGGGAACACAGCCAGGTGCAAGGAAATACTGAATTCTGCATTCACTGTTTTTGTATTAATGGGTATGGTTAAACTGTAATTGACAACTTTTACATAAGGGATGACTCATACACAGTCATGCTCTATTCTGTTAGGGTAACATTCATTACATTGCTAACAGAACTCAGTCTTTTACCAAGCCAGTGACATATTTTGAGATACAGGTCAGCTGTGAAAAAGGAAGTGTTAGAGATGAGTTCAAATAAATTGCAGAAAGGAGAGCTGAACAAACACAGAAGTTGTATTCAAAATATTCAAAATCAAGGCTTTCTCTTTTACATTGCTGATCTGCTTGCCGATGGCTACTGGATCAGACCACTTGCACCTTTTTTTGCCCTAAATCTGTCAGGTGTCTCAGGTTAAGCGAGTCCTTACTTAGGTAAGCAGAGTGCTCAGAGCAACATTATTGTAGCCAGCTTAGTAATGAGACCCCACTTTAGTCTTGCTTTTCAACATGCAAATACCTTCTTTCTTCTTTTTGTTACACTGCTGTAAAACTTATTGTTCTACAACCCGTGTGAACATGCATCCAAGCCTTTATGAGCTTCCTGAAGTGTGAACTCACCTGTTACAGAAGTGGAAGAAGCCTTAGAAGTAGTCACCACTGTAATAGTGGCTTGCGGCGATGTGACTGGTGAAGCTGTGGTGGGTGTTACTGTCTGGCTGGTTTTGGTGGGCTGAGTTGTCAGGATCACAGACATGGTGGTGGTGTTGGGCTGACTGGTACTGGTCAGATGAGCAGTGGTGGTGGACATACCTGGGAAATTTTTATTTGTGATACCACACAGAAAAATACATAAAAACAATCAACTGCACACTCATTGAGTAAGACAGCACTTATTCTGCTCAAATAGAGCAACAGAGTGACACTGAAAATCCCACTGCATGGTATCCAGGCTTGCATACAGACTTGCCTTTGGGAAGACCTAATTTCTGATTTCCGGGCCTCAAGGTCAACAATTCTTTAAAGGAAAGGCTGGAAAGAAAACCTGGGTAAGATATGATAACTTTTAGAAGAGTCAGCTTTTTTTTTCCTTGGATAACACTACCCAGTTCCATAGAATCATGCCTAACTTACTGTATGTTAAGATGCAATAAAATTCTGGATCAAGAGTTACTTTCTGTGTGAAGAACCCACTTTTTCCGAGAACAAAGCTCTTCTGATAAGAACAGATTTTGCACAAAAATGCCCCCGCCTGCCTCCCCCACCCAATTTCAGTAATGATTTAATCTTTCATTTGCTTTTGAATGAAACATTAGCATTACTAGGGTTCCATATACATTAAAACTTGCAACAGAGAATTCTGTATTTATGTGAAACTTTAAGTTCTAGCTGTTTTCCACACATGATAAAAGTTCAACTAAATTAAAAGTACTGGCTTAAGTAATTTATTTAGTAGTGAGCTGTCTTGCCAAGGTTGCAACAAAGATTGGAATGCTGTTTCACAAGTTTCATTGACATGCAGTGTCTTTTACTTTACTTTTACCTAACACTTCCCCTTCCCTCCTCAGAAAACACTAAAAAACTGTTCAGAATAAAAATACCACAATACAAAACTCAAGAATAATAGGAATTGATATTTACAGCAAAATCCTTAGAACCTTCATGGAAGGCAGCCAGACAGAATTATTGTAAAACAATTACTTATTTTTCTAAGAAGGAACTAACAAGAAATATGACTCTGTTATGCAACTAACATTTCTCTAAGTAGACAGTAGGATGCAGATAGCTTTTATGTATGAAAGAATTCTAGAGAGCAACAGCTCCTTTGCAGCTGTCTACTTCTGTATTATTTCTATAGCCTCATACAAGCTGGGCTCATTTTAAACACCTCAAAAGCTTTTCAATATGGAAATTAAAATATCTAATTGCATCCATGTTTTCTTGAAATTGTCTAAAATTAGAATAATTGAAGAATAGATAGTTTCATCTCAATTCCAGAATAACCTTGATATTCAACTTCTGCCTTTTTTTATACAGCATCTAAAATGCTTCTGCAGAATAATATTTTTGTGTGATGTAAAACACGAGAAACTACATACAAAGCTGTGTCTTTGCTAAGATTTATCACAGCTTCCAGTACTGACACGAGCACCAAAAACTTCAAAAAATTCAACAATATAACAATGTAAACATGCAGAAAGGAACTAGCCTACACAACACTTCTAAGACATTTAGCATTAAAACTATTGAAACAGCAAAATACAGTCTCCTTTGTAAATGCTATTTGATTTCCTGTTCTTTGATGTTATAATTGTATTGTGCCATAAACCCAGGAAACCCTTTGAAATGAGCATTCATTGAGGTGGAAGAATTGAAACACTACATTCATTTGCTTACCTTGTTACAATTACGAAAATTCAGTTCCTCTATGAAGCATGCGTAAAATACATCAGATAAAATTCAGGGCACATTTTAATACTGACAGGTAAAACTCCCCAAAGGCACAATGATCCATAAATATCAAATGGTTCCTCACTGTAGGAAGTAAGCAAGGAAATGTCTACATGGAAACCATCTACAGTTACATGACATGAAACCACACCTGGTAGCTACATTCCTAATGTAAGTGACACCAAAGAAGGACAAATCTGGATGCAAGTGTCAAGCAGTTTTCTGTGGGTTGTTTCTGAGCCAGGATTTCTGAGTGTCAAAGAACCTTCTGTTTCTGAGCAATACAATGGCTAATTGTTAGATGTGTAACATTATAAAACGATGTCACACAAAGTTGGTACTTATTCCATGGGTATTAAATTACTCTACAGAAAACCTGAGTCATGACGAAAAAAACCCCAAACATATATGAGGAATTTCAGCACATTTGCACATTACTTTTCTCCCTTCTCTTTTCTAGTAGCAATCCCTTTTTTTTTTTACTTAATCAAGATTAAATAAATGTAACTTGGTGATGTAACTTTAACAGTAAAATCTGTCTAATCTCTAGACCAATCTTTCATGATGTATTTAGCATCAGTCATTTCAAAACATCAGCAGGAGGCTATCTGAGGCAGCTGGAGAATTTGGGAAGCTGACATGAATCAGGCATGAATCTGTTCTTCTCCATCTTTAAAAAATCTTACCCG
Source organism: Rhagologus leucostigma (assembly GCA_013397725.1). Taxonomy (NCBI): domain Eukaryota; kingdom Metazoa; phylum Chordata; class Aves; order Passeriformes; genus Rhagologus; species Rhagologus leucostigma. The sequence goes on from VZTD01010891.1 coordinate 2,052,757, forward strand.
TACTATTTTACAAACAGAGGGAAGATGAAAGAATATTTGCTAGCAACATCTGTCCTTTTATCTTTTATTTCCCTAATTACTTTCCCCCCAAAAGACCAGCAGGGCTTCACCGAACACTACACTAAAAAAATCCTGACTGCCTGAGTTAAATTTTATCATTTAAAAAGGATGCATGCCAGTAATATAGTTGAGGTTTACGATGCTTTGTTTTTAAAAGAGACAAGTACTTTACATAGTTTGCTACCTGTGTTTAAGCATTAAATAGCTACGCTATATCCATCAATAAAAGAATAAAAATATATATATAGCATGCAGGTAAGAATTCTTAGCAGTATGTGCTACTACTCCCTTAGTGTTCTAACTCAACAAGAATGAGCACAAAACTCAAATTGCGTAAGCACTGTGCTAACATACAAAGTCATTACGGCATGCTTTTCCTAAAATAAATACTTTCCTTTGCATGGAAAATGATTGAATGAAACAGACTTGCTTTCTTCACAAAGAGCTTCCTTCCGCTCCCCTCCCCTCCCCCCCAAAAAAATAATGTCAGAGACCTTAAGGAGATTAAGTACATATACCCAGCAGTCTTTATTCTGAAGAGGGTGAGACAGATAACCAAAATAGATGAACGCTGTATTAAAATCTATGACGTTTCTAAGGAGGAAAAAAAAAACCAGAAGGATGGGAATTCACCAAACCTTGTGAAGCAAGGCACAGCTATCTGTTCGGTTTATACTGTGCCTAACAGTAAAGGGCTCAGGCCTCTTTTTACTGTTATTATCCAAAACTAGTAAAACTCAGACCTCTCCAAGAAACCTGCAAGGGCTGGAGCAGAAGTCAGAAGGAGCACAGAGTGGGTGAAACACTGTGGTTAACAATGGTTTTACACACTTAGAGGAACAAGGCAACAAGGAGATTACAGAAACCTCTGGACTTTCCAAGTTAGACATGCTTGAACTGCTACACTGCAGGCAATGGAATGAGACACTGCACCACTTACTATGAAAAGGAAGGTCTTTGCAAAGGTGGGGGTTTTTTTTCCTCCTAGTGAGCATTTTACACTTAAATGAAAAAAAACAACCAACTTCTGAGTGTGGTAGCTCACAGCTTATCTGGAAATTACAGAGACAGAACATAAGAGTTGTACTAGAAATGAAATGACATAGCTGGGACTTTATTATCAGCATTAAACTCCACAAATACACAAAGCATCTTAAGTAGACACAACCTTACTGCTCTACTTTTGCATGGCTCTTAGCACAAAGGGGACCCAGTTTCTAGAACTAGCTTCTCTCAGATGCAATATTCTATCTGTGCATCACAGCCTGAACAACTGCATGACGTTAGCTCTTATCCAGTCCTTACTAATGCAGTGAAATCTGCCTGTGCAAGTTCTTCCAGAAGATGAATTTTTTAACTCCCTTTTTTAATAATCTCATATTGACATAGCCAACAGTTGGAACATTGTGGATGAACTGTTTGTTTGTGTCCCAGGTTAAATATCTGCTTTCAAACTCTAGTAGTTGATCCAATATAGGTATTTCTTCTTTCTACAAAGGTGTGTTTTATTAAGATATTACTTATGTTGGAGCATCATGAATGCAACACTGCTGCCTTGGGAAATAATTCTTACTTACAGTTCTTCTGCCAGGTTGTGAAGTGAAATATGGTAGTGCTAGAACAATGCAAAAGTACCCATGACAAATCGTTCCACTCAACTGATACTGGCTTAACTGGCACTATTTTGTGCTATGAGCTCTCCAAGGATTATTTTCTACGGTATTAAGTGCCATGAGGTTGTAGTGAGGTGGGGGCCGGTCTCTTCTGCCATGTCTCAAATGAAAGGACAAGAGGAAATGTCCTCAAGTTGTGCCAGGGGATATTAGAAAAAAAAACTCACTGAAAGAGTGGTCAGGCACTGGAATAAGTTGCCCAGGGAGGGGGTAAAGTCACCATCTCTGGAAGTGTCCAAGAGGAGCCTGGATGTGGCACTTGGGGATATGGTTTAGGGGTGATTAGGGTGGTGCTGGGTTGATAATTGGACAGATCATCTTGAAGGTCTCCTCCAACCTTGAGGATCCTGTGATTCTATGAATCTTATGTAAAAGGAAATGGAGTCCTACTCTTGAAACTCAAGCTCCCAGGATTTCATTATACCCAAAATCTGGTTTTGCGAAATAACATTAAACATATGCACTGTTTGCACAACAACCTATTCATCTTTACACTATGAAAATGGAAGAAGTTTGCTTAAAGATGAAGAGTGCACATTAAAAAAACCCAACTTCTTGCAATTCTTCCTTGAAGATAAATTTTGATTCCTGTGTTTAAACAGCATCACAAATGTAATTACTGATGACGTATGGTACCTAAATTTGAAAAACAATATAGCTTCTTTTCAGAGTTGTTTTACATGCTGCTTTCCAGCCCTAAAATGGTAACACCTGTCTCAAATATCCACTTTTGATGGCCTGTTCTTTAGAATTTGGTGTGATCAGGGTTAGGTTTGGAGATAACTTCTAGGTTCATAATAATGGACAAGGGAACAGATACATACCTCCGGTAGATGTTGCTGTAGATCGTGTGGATGATGCAGTGACAATGGATGAACTGCTATTGTCTTCAAGGAAAAAAAACACAAAGCAAGAAAATCAGTATTATCCATTTTAATTTTAACATATTGTAATTAAAATACCCACAGGGTATTTTAATTTCCTCAGGGTATCTGTGTCTGGAAACTACACTCAGAAATACAGCAGAGAGTAGGCCATCCCAAAGCAGATGGTTTTTATCCCTCTGCAAAATGCTTCCAGATCTCAGTGCAGCAAGAACATAGTTAACACTGTACGCACAGCAGTGCCCAAATGGTCTGCGTCTGATTCTTTGTAAGTCCTCTGTTTGTTCTCTTCCACTTCTATGTCATGTTGTATTCCATTTGCTGTAAATAGCCATACTGTCACTAACTTTCTTAACCTACTTATGCACTATGNGTGTAGGGCGGTTTTGTAGTATTTATTCTTCTACTTCAGTTCCATTTTCTGTCCCTTGATCTTTTCTTTCATTTTGTTGCCTCTCTGTTGCAAACTGGGATGATGCTGGAAATATACTGTAGTCAAGCAGGGGCAGACAGATAGTCTGTGAAACATTCTACTGCATACTTACGTTCTCTACACAAAAAGGGTCCTAGGAATGTTTCCAGACATAAAATGTAAACCAGTTTTAGTGGTTTTTTTCTTTCTCTCCTTTGTTTCACTTCTCCTTTTCCAGTTCTCTTTTTCTTGGCCCTCCTTCCTCCTCATGCTACTTCTAGGTTTCTCAGGCACTCTCCCACTCTCACTTCTGTCCTCATTGCTGCATCCCTCTTCTGTATTTCTCATAGATTAAGTGTCTCTTCCTCCTGGCAAAGATCTACTGGGCTGTTCCTGGGAGTATCACTGCCCACACTTTCCTCCCTTCATTCTGCACTGTTGCGAATGTCCATTCTATGATCATTCTTTTCTCTGAAGTTAAGTGATCTTTTACAGCACCCTCCCACACTGGCAGGGTTATGTGCCTTGCAGCAGCTCTGCTGCTTTTCAGCATGGCTGAAAAACAAAGCACATAACCTCTGAGATTTAAGAGGAGAGCAACACAGCTACTGCAGTCAAGAAGCAGACCTATACCTATTTCCTTTGAATGGTTCTGCTGTTCTTACCACTGGAAAAGTGCAGTCTAAAACTCTTTGCAATTGCATACATGTTATGAGCAAGTTCAGGCTAAGAACAAACGCACCAAATTTACAGATCTTCATACCACCTACCAAAAAACGGGACAGCGGGGGAGAAATCACAGAGGGAATTACTTTGCTCTTTCTTTGGTATAATCACAGCCAAATAGCCCCCCACACTGTGTACTGCACACTCAACCCTTATACTGACATAACCGGGACATTAGGTTGCAGATTTAATCGCCTTTGAGAAAGGGTCTATGATTGTACAATTACAAACACATTCCTTCTTGGATATGTTGACTTTTATCCCAGCATAAGCCATGGATATGCCTGGGGTTAAATCTTTTCCACATCAGCCCAATACTGTAACCAGAACATATCTTTGTGTTTTCCCCAAGTTCTAAGTGCTTACTTCTGCAACCCTGGGACAGCTCTGGATGTGGACTGCATGTTCATACAGGTAAAAAGAAGCCACATCTAGTGCCTGGAATTTGGGTGTGAGTCAGTATTGCAATTAACACAAGACACAGTGAGTCAACGAGCACAGCATTGTCAGCCAACAGCAAATGAGATGACTGAAGTAGTACAGGGCAAAAATGACTCAAATGAAAAAATGCCTTGCCTTTATCTGAAGATCACTGAATTCTCATCAAGCAGACTTCTTGGTTCTCCTTTTAACTGTAAATTGATGTTGCCAGGTGTTTCTAGTTCTATACACAATATTCTCCCATTTTATTTCTCCTCTCACTGTTGCTCTGGGGTACCCAAGGATATGAGAATTGATTTGTGTTCTACTGTTCCACTTAAAAATCTTAAGTTGTCCTAGAATAGATGTGACAATCAGAGTACCTCCCTCCTGCTCTACAGCTGCTCACAATTCAATAAAATAAAATAAACGGCAAATTTTTACAAGATAGTTTAAGGCATACAATAATACATACTGCTTTTCTCGATACTACTGAGGAACAGCAACAGAAATGCAGTAAGTATTACCTGGTGACCTATTGCCTGGAATCGGAGTATAGGATGCAGTGCTGTTTGTGTCTTCATTTCCTACATTAAAAGAAAAAAACCAGGATTAATATGATAGGTTTAGGTGGAAGAAGAAAAAAAAGAAGTACAGCATCTGCGACTCGCTTTGGGCATATAAATGACTAATTTACCATGGACAAGAGATAGTTACGATGATGATATAAAAGCATGTCAGCACAACATCCTGCTCTGAGAGCATTCAAAGTGACACCATTTATACTACCCAACCACCAAATGAACTCCTCTCATCCTCTGTTTTATCTTCCCTATCATCCCCATCCCAAGTTTTCATCTTCCTTGAGATGAAATGAGACCAAAAGAGGCAAAAAATCAGGCACTTTCCTTCAGTAATAACGTCTGAACTGCATCACTCACAGCAGAAGAGAAAGAACATCTCACTTAAATCTTTTCCTGTAAAGTTTGCCAGGCCTTTGCAGGCAGATAGGTGCTTGCTCTGGCACTACATGGACAACGTGACAACACAATTAGCTCCACTAAGAAGCTGCATTATTCAGCTTGAGACTAAGGGCGTGTTAATGCATCCACTGAGCATTTGGAAGATGGGGAATGGGACTGAGAAGGATCACACCTCAAAAGAAGTGGTAAAATTTAAAGATAAACCACAGAGAATGAACAGTCTGGCATTCACACGCACAGAAGAGGATCAGTTGTGGATCCTGCCTTTGCCAAGCAGAGTTTAATTTTGATCACCTAATACTGTGCAAAAGACAAGCAAATAACCTGAACTGAGTATCACAGAAATAGGGCATTTTCTTAGTGGTTACAAAGCCTTAGTCAAGGTCTCAAAACAGTAAAGTTTGCAAATACAAATGGCAAAATAACTCATTGTACCTCACCCCTGCAATATCAAGACTGAGGGCAGCACTGCAAGGTATGTTATGCTGTTTAATTAGAGAGCTTAGGGAAAACAAACAAACAAAGGACAGGACACTGTTAAACTAAGCTTCTCCAGAGAGGACACAATCCTGCAAAAACTGTTCTACATCACAGAAAGTTTCCCCACATTAAACAGTGATCTGATTGGAAAAGCTAAGCAGACACAAAACTGACATTACCTCCCTCTTCAACAGCACACAATGTTTTTTTCTGCACAGAAGCTTTTTAAATAGCAGAAAGGGCTCCCTATATAATTAGAGGAAAGAGAGGGGCATGAAACAGAGGTGGAAGTGAAGGCAGGACTGTTTTAGTTTAGGTTAGATCAACTTGGACTGCACACCTTCAAACATGTTGAGGACCTTATCCAGCTTAAAAGATACAACTTCCAACTCTTCCTTCTTAAAAACCCCCAAACGTTGATAAATTTCTTAATCTGAGTAACACACACTGGCTTCAGAACACAAACACTCCTTAAGTGGGGTTTTGCAGAAGCATATGCCACACTGGAGCATATGGCAGTGAATGGGACAGGGGAGATATAAGGAAATCTTAAAATATCCCCAAAGCGTTCTCTATTCTGAGACTGTGCCTTTGCATTTGAAGCTGCATGTATAACTGCAGAGACAAGCAGGAGACTTCAAAGAGGAGGCAGAAAGGACTCCTGGGTAAGCAAAGGGAAAAGCACCACAGGTTTCATACAGTGATAGCTCTGACAAGCAGAATCTCTCATTCCAGACCACAGGCTTCACAGTTCAATTGTCCCAAAGCAAAACCGGGAGGGGTTCTGGCATTCTGCGGGAAGCAGAAGTGCAGAGGTTAGAAATCCACACTGAGCCAGGTGTAGACACACACGTGTTGGTACAGGAAGGAAGGGGGGACAGAGGCAGCAGCCAGCTGCAGCATCCTGTGCACGAGCAGAAGCAGAGCTCTTGGGGCCACAGCATCAGCTGCAACACTGGGCCTGCGAATCTTGAGCAGAGAAACTCTGTGCTGAGGCTCACTGTCCCTGTGACCCAGAAGAGAGGAGAAGGAAAGAAAGGATCTCTTTGTTTTCATTTTTCACGATGAAATGGAACCAGCACAAGGGTATATCCAACTTAAAACTGGATCAGAGCACCACATACTGGAAAAGGACAGGGAAGGGGGGAATCAACGTGATTTTTGTCCGACAGCTCTGTTTTGCTCTGTTTAAGGTCAGGCATAGATGCAGCTAAAAAACCACAGAACTGTGGCTGGCTGGGGTGTATCTGAAGGCAAGCATGCTTCCTGTGAAAGCCCCTGTCAAGAGTCTGGCATGTCGAGTGCTTTCAGGGCCTCTTGTGGTTTTGTTGCTCTAGTGCATCAAAAGCCGCGAGTTGGAGGCAATTTGGATAAGCAAACTTTCGAAAGGCCAAAATCAGTCCAGTTTTTCCAGCTTTATAGCTGGAATCGGGCTTTCCTAAGCGGCAGAGACTGAAGATTTGTGCTCATGTTATATACAAATACACCCAGGGTGAATGATAGGGATGGCTCTGATACTTGCTAAAAATGAACAGGACAGGATGTTAAATGGACTTGATTTTGCCAAATCCCGCAAAAATCACCAGAGTGGATAACATTCATGTTTGGAATCTGTAGTCTCCAGCTCAGACACATACCAAATTACTATTCTCCATAGATGAACCCTGGTAGAAGAACCCTACACAAATGAATGGCAATACTCATTCAACTACCTGCACGTGACAAAGGCCAATTTGCTCACTCCAACCTTCACAAAAAAGATAAACACATTTCTAAGGACTCACACACTTTATGTCTAGTGTAGCTAAACCTTACGCTGCAGGAAGACGTTGGTATATAAACCCTCATTTTTACTAAGCACAACTTTACACATTCATTTTGGGGACATGTCAAAAGTGATATATAAAAATTTCCTCTGGGCATTTTCTCTTTTCAAGCTTGATGCATAGCAGGCACAAGAAGGGGGTTTTATGCCCAAGTCATTCCGCTTTTGTTGGTTTAAAAGCCCAAAAGTACAGAAGCACTGACAATGAGTGCTCCATCAGAAAGATCACCCACTTGCTCAGTAATCTCTAAGAAATCCAGACGAGTTGCTGGAATGGTTAAAGCAGAGATGTTAGAGCAGCAACATGAATATAACCATCCCCTAGATAATCTCCACGGTCAGCATACTCACTCCTTTCAGTTGAAATGGATAAAATTAGAATTCTGGAGATTGAAATAAAAGCAAGCCCCTGACTTCAAATCTATTGTAACACCTGCCAGGCAATTTTGACAAACTATAATTTCAAATCCCTGCTTTCTGGGGATTTTGCTTTCCTTTTGATTCAACAAGGTCTTTTGAGTGCCTGTTTTTGAATTGATGCTCTTGACCCACCAAGAAGGTAGGTCATCCTGAGAGAGAGGTCAGGCAGGATTATTTCAGCACCATTTTGGACAGGTCCTCATGCTTTAACATTGTGAAACTACTCCACAGTCTTGCACAGGAAAGCACAAACACCACTGCATGGATGGAAACAACACAGACTATGTAACCAATTCTCAATCCCCATCAGCTTGAGACCGAAACACTACGCCACCTTTTGCTGCCACCCAGGAATCTAAGAGAAGATGATACACTAAAATCAAAATATCATGCCTGTTTTCAGGCCTGGAGGCTGCTGCTGATTTTTTTAGTGTGAGTGGTTTTGTACACAAGTAAGCTCTTGGAAGATGTCGCTAGCTATCCTTTCTCAACACAGCAGGAAAGGGGTGGGAGCCACTTCCTGACAGGGAGAGGGGATTCTCCTCACTCAGGTACCAGGAAGCCAGATGGATTTTACATAACAGTGGGAAGGATTTTTTTCTAAACCATATTATTTTGGTAATGTTTCTTCCACTGAGTTGACTGACACATAGAAATAAACTGTCCAGCAGAGTAAAAGAGCAGCATTATATTGAAATAACCAGTCTGCACAAAAATCTTAACCAGAATGAGGACACATCTACTGCCATTTTCACTTTTTGCATATCAGAGATGGGCTTCACACTTCCTCCTGTAGTGTTGATTAGACAATCACAAACGTCTGCTGAAATCAACACAAATCTCAGCAGTACTTTCCGGAAGTTTCTAGGTAGACAGAGGGGGGTGGGGGGAAAAAAAGCTATTTCAGCAGATACATTAAACTGAGCCTTGGAAGGGCACAACTTCTTTCAACATTTCATAACTGAGCTCTAGACAACCAATGCACATACAGAGGAAGGACTACATCTGCGTGTCAGGAGTTACACGAGATCACCCCTGCCCCAGGATACAGCACTGACTGCACCCTGAGTTAAATCAGCACATGCACTCAGGAAGCAGCATGAAAGAAGACAGATCAGTGCAATCTTATATCACATGAAATGACAGGCTATTGTTGCTAAATGGAGGCCATAAGATCTTAGAAAGCAAGATCTGGTTACCTGTAAACTCCTTTAAAAAAAACCTTGCCCTTCTTTTTGGAAGGGCAATTATAAAGCTGTTTACATTTCTCATTCTATTTTTTTGGTATCAATTTATATTACAACTTCACCAGATTAAACAACAGCATATTAACACAGCTGGACTGACTGAGATTCCTCAACAGTATTTACAGCAGGTTAATTCTGGTACCCATCATCTTTTGGTTTCTTTACTTTGGAAAATTGTGTGGCACTGTATGGGGCACTTCAGTCTTCTGAAAAGGCAACTCCTGCAGCTCAGACCTGTATGTTTCTCGCTTCATTTCAGTGCCTGTCAACGCTGATCCCCTGACTGTGGTGTTCTGAGCCGGGGCACGAGGTTGTGCATTTGCTAGAACCGGCCACTACAAAGGGGCACTGCTGCGAGCGCCTGACAGAAACGCGACAAAGCACAGCGTGTCCCATCCGCACCGCCACCAAGAGCCCGAAGCCCCCATTAAAAGCCCCCCGCCCCAAGCACAGCCCCAGCGAGCAGCACCCAGCAGGGGCAGGGAGCGGCCCTTCCCAGCGCGGCGCCCCGGGCCCCCCGCGCCCCTCCGGCCGGGCCCTGCGGGGCGGCCCTGGCTGCGGGTCCCGGACGCTCCTGCCGAGCCCCCGCTGCCGGGGCGGAGCCGCGCCGGGCGCGCCCGCGCATCCCTCCGGCCGTGCGCACCCCCGACCCAAACGCTCCTCGGGGGGTTCTTCTGTAAGTGCTG
>VZTD01010891.1:2062774-2114065 GCA_013397725.1 Rhagologus leucostigma
GGGCGCGGTCTGCGCGCTGCCGAGCGAGGGGCGGGCCGGGGCGGGCCCGCGGGGCGGGAGGCGGGCCGGGGATGGGCGCGGCGAGGTGGGCTGCTCTCTCTCTCCCTTGTCCCGCCGTTTTCGGTCAGGCTGGGCGGCAAAGCGCTGCGGTACTCGTAAGGGGAGACTAGTAATGGGAGATGTCCGTGCTTCACCAGGTGCCACAGACGTGACACCCGAGTGGCGCTCCGTCGGTCTGTGAGCACCTGTGGAAACGGGGCCGAGCTCCGGGAGCACCGCCTGCGAGCAGCGCTTACTGCTGGTGATGTCTGGCGATCGGTTTTCCAAATATCATTCAACAACTGCCAGCAGAGCCTCAACTGCGTGGATTTATCCTCCTTGTTAATAACATCCACCTAACCAACACCTGAGTTCCCTGCGCACGCCTTCCCGAGGTGCCACTGCCCAGTCCGTGTGTGCGCTGCTGAGTGTCACACAGGCTCTGGTTGTTGTAGGCTCTTAAGTCACCAGCGCTAATGCCATGGAGGCATCCTGAAATTTCCGACGTGCTTAGAAAATTGTGAAACCGACTACAAAGGTGATAGGGAAAAGTGAAAGGGAGCAACCATGTTCAGTTCTTTCCGATTTTCCATGGATACTTCTAACATAAAATTGGTGTTGGGTGTTTATCCTTCAAGTGAAGTTTGTTATTATTATTATGTTCTTAAGAGTGAACACAACTTGATAAATATTTATCAAAAGAAAGAAAACTACACATTGATGCAAATTACTTTCCAATAAGTTAGAGAAAACTCTTTTTAATGTGGATAATTAAGGATCACCAGCAAAGCTGCAGTAGAATATTTCACGTGTACTACTACATTTATATTCACTGCAGCACGATGGTGTTCCCATGTTAAGCCGCGTATCTGAGCTAGAGGGGATGAAGTGCCTCACCTGAGAGCTTACAGGCAGGTTGTGAAACTGTACTCTGGTACTGTGTGAAACCTAGCTCCCTTCCATACTGCATTTATTCTGTAAGTCTGAGCAAGTGAGTGGTGAACTGAAATGGTGAATAAATATTTCATTTTTTTTAAATTCTAATCAGGCCCCACAGTCTGCAATCAGTGAAAATAGATGCATTCGTTATACTTCTAGCATTATCTTATGCCTTCGTTCTGCAGAGCTTCTTGTATGGTTTCCATGACTAAGGTACCCAAGGATCAGTATGCACCTTTTTACTGTGAATTTTCTGAGATGATCCTCCGAAGCTTTTTTTTATGATGGCTGTAGGAGTAGTATCTTTGGCTAGCCTAATTCCAGAAAAGCTTAGAAATACTAGTAATCCATATGTTACTAAGTATAAGGGCCTCTGTTTGATTACAGAGGCAAAGCTTATAGTGAGGAAAAATGGTATTTTATTAAATTTATATATCTTTAGAGGCTATATATCTCTCTGGATAAGATATATCTGTATCTTTAACATATCTAAGTCGTTCAGCTCTTGCACAACTCCAGTGAACATCAGGCTTAACCAGATGGGAAACAACTTATTTGGGAACATCCTAATTAATGTTGCTCAACTTGCGTATCTGCAGGAAAAGAGTAGTTAAGATACATGGAACAAAGAGCAGTCATAGGGTTGTGGGAGATAGGTGTGTAGCTAACCTAGAAGTGATGAGTTAGCAGGCACTCAGGCACCATGCACTGCTGCACAGGCTCTTTGCTGTGTAAAGGCAGTGGTGGTGGAAGTTCTTGTGTTGATTGCTTTGGTGTGGTCTTGTTTCATTTGGTGTTTGTTGTTCTGTGGGAGGCAAATTTCTGGCAAAGTATTGGGGTGGCTGGAAGTTGTTCCTACACTGAGAAGGAAACATTCTGGGAAAATTTAGTAGGACTAATCATGCACTTTTGGTACATGGCATAAATAATGATTTCCCGTATAGATTCCCACATAAGGATAAGATTGATGATAGGATTTTTTTTCCCCCCAAATTTTGTGTGATATCCAGTGTCAGGGAGCAGCAAGAATGGGTGCTGAGGGTAACTGCAGGAGCTCACCCGGTGCAATTCCACAAGACTTGAGCAGGGCATGGTGGTGGTAGTGGCTGGGTCCACCAGCAGCCTCAGACAAGGTGATGAGCCTGATCCAGGGAGTCCAGTTGGGAAAGAACAGCAGAAGAGGGCTTAGAAACAAGGCTATGTTGTAAGTCTAATGCCATTCCAGGGGACACGATATATGGCTATCACCTTTGTCAGTCTGGAGTCCCTTTAGCGAAACCTAAGTCTCAAAATCAGGGCAGCTGGGGACAGGCACAGCTATGCTGCAGCTCAGGCAGGGACTGAAGGCTCAGGCAAGAGCTGAAATTGAGCTGCTGGATGAATGGGCATAGACATGTGGATGGAGGTCACAGGTGAGGTTGGTCAGGGCTTGTTATTACCAGTTAAGGCTTGCGAGAGCACTCAGAGCCCTGACAGGAACTGCCTGAAGGCAGTTCTTTTAGAGGTACAATCTGACCTGCTAGAGGAATGTCCTTGGTTGGTAAGAGTTGTTCTTATGTTGTTGAGGTAGATGTGTAGCTGCGAGGACATTCACACAAGGATTACAAATTAAAGCCTCACAACAGAATTGTCAAAATCCATGGATCCTAGGCATAAACGTCTCAGATCCATTTTATCCATGAGAAGTTAAACTGGCTTTGGGGAGATGGTGAAGGTGAAACAAAACAGGTCCAGCACAGGGTTAACTCACAAGGACAATCAATGAAAAACCAGAAACATTGAGCTGGAAGAAGGAAAGCTCTTTTTATTCATGTGAAACCTGATCCTCAGGAAAGACCTACAAAGGCAACCCTGGGCACCCGAAGTACCAATTCCAGTCAGTGTTCAAAACTGTGGACTCGGGATTTGCTCAGTAAAAGTTTTATGAGCGCTGTAGTTTTCTATACATCTCGTCAGTTAGTAACCCATTGTTGTGCCGTGGAAGTTCACGTCTATAATCTGTCATCTCTCCTAGCTGACATACTTGATGAGCTGTCTTACTCTCTTAAGGAACATTAATTTGGGTTGCAACCAGAGCAGTCGTTCCCAGCCTGTACTTAGCTTGATGTCTGCTCTGTACAGATCCCACTTTTAAATTAGTTTTTATTCTCCACCCCAAAATGCCTTATTCCAAACATGATAGATGACACCTTGCTTCACACCTCATGTCATTTTTATATTCTTAGTTGTCAGAGTTAGAGCAACACTGCTATCTTACAGCGAAGTGTTTCAATCAGGGAAAGACAGGAACATGCAACATGTTTTGCTGAAATACTAGCAAGGGCAGCTTTAATCCTTGCTTCTTGGCAATGCAAAGTTAATGCTTGAGCTTTTTAAAAGGAGAGATATGAACACGTCTTGACCAAAGTGTCAATCTCCTTAATCCAGGCCATTAGCAAATCTGGGTTTCTTCATGCAATTTTTTTTAAAAAGTAAGGAATTAAGTTCTAAATTATATTGACACAACCAGGATTAGCCATATTTTGTTAAGAATCAGTGCCTACATGCAGCATCAGCACCTTAGAGTGTCCATTACTAAAACTATCCTGACTTTCTTACCAATCTGTTGGTTTGCCTTTGCATTATTTGAGTTTCATCAGCTCAAAAGAGCATGCATGACTGCTGCTGTTGCAAGGAGTATTTGGCTCTCTTGTATTTGTACTGGGGCTGGGGCTGGCTTGTGCTCCCTGACTTTTTTAAAATTTTTGGTTTCTTTTTCTCTTGTGTTTGGGAAGGAGGAGGATCCTAGTGCTCTCCTTGTTTCCTTTACACATTCATCCATGCCTGTTATGAACATACTGCTGTGTTAATTTTCGTTAAAAAAATGTTCCAGAGTTAAGTAAGATCCCAAATAAAACTTCCATTTGAAGACATCCTGGTCCCAGAGACACTACTCTGACCTCTTTGCAAACCTACTAGAAAATTAATGACATCAAGGTCATTTACTGAGTAAAAAAAAAAAAAGCTTTCAAATAGGGACTAGAAGAGTCTTCAGAGGACAATTCAATAAAAATTATGCTTTCTTCGTATTTCTGTTTCTAGTATATTCTGGAAAACAATAATTGTCTTTTTTCCCCCAGCTGAATATTGTGTTGATATTGGGTTGGGGAGGATTTCTCCTTTTCATTTCTTGAGAAAAAACACATAGGTTGAGGAAACAGTAGATATAATAACTCATTAGTTATTATTATCATAACTACTAACAAAATAATATTAAATGATGATGATGTTATTTAGAAAGAAGTGGGGCAAGCAGCTTTTGCTGACTGATCTTGCCAGAGTCCAGAGGCACTGGACAATGCAAATGGGTGCACTGCACTGACAGGTTAGCCAGGTAAACTCTTTGCTTTGGGATGGATGCTCTTAGTTGAATATGATGAGGTCTTCCTGCTACTGCTTCTGGCCTCTATTTGCACTGATCCTAATAAAAAAATCCTGAACCCAGTCTGATTAGGTGTGGTGCATTCGTTAGCTTAAGCTTAGTAGGAGCTGTAGTATGTGTCATCTCACAAGCTGGCATGCCCTTGCGACTAAAAAGGTAAAAAACTATTTCAGAGTGTGGTTTGGAAACATGACTAATATTTATCTGACAGATCTTTTTACAACAGTCCTTCTATGTTTCATCTCGTTTCTCAACACTTTGAGTAACATGAGGCTGTCACACTCGGCTTTGAAAAACATGACTTTTATGCACTTCTTTTCTATGCATTGACATTTCTGGGAGAGGTGTGCCTTCAAAAAGCATAGCAGAGGGCAAGGAAAGAATACCACAGATGTTTAAATTCCCAGTGTAAGTCTATGAGTCTCCTCTAGACAGTATTCTCTTCCTGTGCATTAGTTGCATTGTATTATCTGATAAGCAGTGTCTTTTATTCAAATGTTTCTGTTATTCTTTTTATTCAAATACAAATAAAAATAATCATAGAAAGATGGCAAATAAGATTCAACTAAGCAGGAATTAAAAGAGTGCTTTGCCAGCTCTCAGGACATAGTCTAATGCAGAGACACCTGAATCATAAAAAATTGTCTTACATGCTTTGTCAAAATTTAGGTTGTACCATGACTTTGGGAAGTTACCAGGATATTTTTATAAGATACCAGTATTGTCTTGTTGTCATTGACTTAGATTTATGAGTTTCTGAGAATTGGAGGAGGGTTAAAACCTATATAATGGAATATTGAAGGAAAACTATTTAACTATTTAATAAACTCTGCGCTGGATTTCATGCACTATATGGTAATGCAATTAATAAATCCAGAATAGCAGCTACATGCATCTTCAGATGAATCGACAGGGAATTCCATGCCCAGTGGGTGTTTTCTAGGAGAAAAACGGTAAGATGGTGAAATGTTTTCCTTTAACAGCCTTAGGTGAAAATTTGCAGAGACAGAGAAGAGAACATCCCAGCTGTGGACTTGAAATGAGATTACCCCTCCTGCCTCATCCCACTGACCCAAGGACATGGCTCTTGGCCCTTGTCACAGCCACTACCAACATTCTGCCCAATGTGACATGGCCACCTCAGCACTGGAGGAGCCAGGGCTGATGGAACGCCCAGAAACTTACATAATTTCTTTTAAAAAAAACTAAAACTCCACAGTTAAAGCACTCAAAAATTCCCAAGATGAGGTTTTCTCTGCTGAGCCTGGCTTGCTTTCTCTGATCTTCACTACCATCCCTGTCTCTACTGTTCAGACTTCTCTTTTTTCTATTTGAAAAGAATCTTTATATAATTTTTTTGTACGACAAGTACGTTGTTCACAGTCCTATCTAATAAGCTTGCTTTGTAGTCCTTTTGCATCCTTTAAAAGTGTTTGCTGATTAGTATAAGATGTAATTGTTTTTATTTCTAAATAGCCAAGCTTTCTAGATCAGCTGCAAAGAATTCTTAACTTTAGACTGTATTAATTCAGTGCCTAGTGCTCTGTGATGTTGCATTGCAAGGAAGGCAGCATTGAGCAGTCTACTTCAGCTATGGGGCTGCCAAATTTTATTCCTTCTTTTCCCTAATTTTTAAAATTTTAATATTACTGAGTATCCTGAAATAAGACTGATTTTCTAGTAGGTTGCATGTATGTTCTTGTTTATTCTTACTTCTGTTGAGGAAAAACAGTTGAGACAAGTGAATCAGTCCTGATGTATAAAACACAAACCAAACTCTTTCTGAAAGCAAGAACTGCTGTTTGTGATTTAGCAGCTGAAAAAATCTGTAAATGATGTCTGTCATAGAGTTCCATGCTCTCACTATTGATGGTCTTAAAATGCTTTCATCCACTTTAACTGATCCTGTTTCCAGGTAGTAATTATGACTGATGTCTTTTAAGCAAAGACTGCAGATATGTCTGTTGTTGTCACGAAAATGCATGCGAACTAGGTCACTGCTGCAGTATGCTGGAATGTGAGTCTTCATTTTGTAAATGTTTCAGATTCCAGAGGATTCTGCTTCCATTTCTTCTCAAATCTACCATAATAGTAAGATGAAATATTTATACTGAAATTAGTTTGGTCATGCCATCATTTTGTTTGGCAGACTGGGTCATCTTTAGGGGAATTAACAGTTTGTGAGCTGCAAACTCGTTTGGAGTTTTGATACACTGCTCGTTGTGAACACCACAATATTGGCACACATGGGCCAATACTGGAACAATGACACAAAGTAGCTGGAAAGCAAATTCTCCTGAACCAGAGAGGGTGAAATATCAGACTTTGGTCCTAAACTGAAAAAATGTGCTGCAGGACTCAAGAAGACAAGAACCAGTATCACAAGAGACTGTTTTCCATCAGTAACTCTTGGTACTTTGAGACAGCTTTTCCCAGTATCTGAACTTCTCGCTGTGATTGCCTGGACATCCATCTTCTCTTAATCTCATTTTTTTTTCATTTAAGTCATTTGCTGACACAAATTCTTGGGAATCCTCTGAGGTTGACAACAACAAATGACAACAGTCCTTTGCATCACCTAATGGGGAGCTCGAAGGTTTTGAGATAATGACAGCTTTCATTGGAATGTGCAAGATTGAATTCATAGTTCTTGCTATTTAGCTGTTGATTGACAGGCCCCTGTGCTTGCTTGCCTGACTGTATATTAGAGCCCAGTGCTCATTAATGGCTGCTTTTTACTTTTGCTGCTTGCTGTAGTATTGTGCTGCTTATCATCTCACTCTGCTGTGCCTGGGAACAGTTTGATAACAGCAAGGGAAATGCGTCTGGGCTGGCAGATGGCCAGGGCATCACTGCTGTGTGTATTGCTGTGCTGGACAGGCTGGAACTCCAGTGGGAACTCGAATTGAAGGGACTGTGACCTGTGGATGAATCCATTCAAGAGCAGGACACCCCAAAACACCTGTGGCCATGGCCAAGTCCCCACCAGCTCATATCTCAAAGCTTCTGTGCCTGTGATTATGGAAGGGACTGTGGCCCATGCTGAAGAAGCTACACTTTGAAGCATCTGTGGCTGTGAATGATGCGCATCGTTCAGCTTGTGAATGCACAATTTATGTCATCTGATACCTGAAATTAAATTTGAAGTAATTACAAAAATTGTATTTTTTTCTGTGCTTTGTAGACATAGCCTAGAAATAAAATGCCGGCAGAGAATAATGTGACTTTCACTGTTTGTACCTCTCTCATAGCACAAATTACCAGATGATGTTTCTGCTTCAACTCTTTAAATTACTGCTTGAAATAAGAGATGCATTTAGGCACTTAAGGCTTGATTTATAAAACTTCTATTTACTTTTATGCAGGTTCTTTGCATCATTTGCTTGATAAAAGAAAACTTTGATCTCAAGAGTGATTAATGGGATTGAAGATGTGAAAAAACTGTGGTATTCTCAGAATGGATAAGTAGATTGCCCTTCAATATATTTTATTCAAATAGAAATAGTGGCAACATTTTACATGGGAAGTACAGAAGCTACAGGTGCCTGGAGGAATGCCAGTCAGGTTGACAAAAATACACAGGATCCTTTTAAAAACAGTAGGTTTGGTCTGATCAAGCGCTTCCAGGGTATTCACAGTGAAGTTCTTGCTAGGTGATTTTTTAGGTTGTTAAATAAACTAGTGCCAAGGTACTACTTCTAGCATGTAATTAATTTGTGGGAGAGTGGTGAATATTATTTTTTACTGCTTCCTCTTCTGTAATAACAAGGAGGCCAAACAAACAGAACTGAGGGCCAATCATTTTAGATACCATATAAACATGATGGAAACACAGCTAACAACTGAAAGATTTACAACAGAAATTAGAGCTAAAAGATAACAGGGCAATAAAATTTTCAGGATGACAGCGTGCAAAGGTTAGGATTAGTGCTTTAAGTGATAGGTATGCTGGATTCCTAAGTACCTTTTTGTTGAAACCCGGTGTTAAACCAGAATGTGAAGATGGGCAATGTAATGGGGGGTGGAATTTGCATGGGCTTTTCTGAAGGTTGTATGAGAGAACATGGAAAAATGATTGAACTGACCTGGCAAGCAGTTTAGATCTGCACAGCTGGCAGACACTTCCAAACAGATGGTCCCATTCCTCACTTTACATACACGGAGTGTGTACAAAGGATCCCACATCCACATTTCTGTGCTGTAGACATCATATAGTGGGAGCAAACAGCTCAGTGGAAAGTACTGACGATTATTTATCCATCATCTTGATGATGACTTGCAATGTGTATGAACCCTGAGCTGCTGGAACTATGGAAGTAGCCTGATAGTGACATGATACAAACATTCTGCTTCGTAGCCATAGCAAATATGAATAAGAGAAGTGATTTCGTCCTTATTATCATAAAGTATTCTGCTCACTGCTAAATTAAATTTGGACCTTTTTGCATCAGGACTGGATAATCACCTAATGGTTTGGAAAATTATCTCAAGGAGAACTCTAAGTGGTTGAGTTTTATTTGAAAAGCTAAGGCAAATATTACAGTAATGCCAGCATTTTGACTTCTGCTCAAATTATTACCTGACTTTTCGCTCCCAGGAGGTAAAAGCTTAAATCTTTTTACGCAAAGCATCAATCCTCTTTCCTCTTTCTGGCACTGGAGGTAGGAATAAAGAAAATAACATAACCAGAGAGATAAAGTTAAAACAATTCTTCAGCACGTTATGATTCTTTCCCACCTCTTCTACTGCCCTTTCTATCCATATTTGGAACTGCTAGAAAATATTAAAAGAATTTTGAGGCAAAAATGTTTCTGATAAGCCCAATTAACAACAAAAGCACCATTACTGTATACTGCTCTGCTTCAAAACAGTGTCAGTTCATACTGCATATTCCCCCAAATATTTAAAAATAGAGCAGCACTGGGAGTGTTAAAGTAACACTAGGCAGCCTCTTAGTGTATTTTGCAATATTTTTCCTTTTCATCCTTAACTGCTATGAGTTGTTGTAACAATCACGAGAAAGAAAGGCTCTGCTCGTCATAAATACTATGATTATAATGAGAATGATTGCCTTCAAGGAAAGATGAGACAGTACTGGTTCAGGCTGTTCCTGATCCGATGTCAAATCACAAATGAGAAGAACATTGCTTTTGATCTTTTCCCCATCTCATTTTTGTAATGAACAAATTGTTTTTATGTTGGGAGACCACTGATCTCAGAGTACTTGTTGAACCTTGGAGTGAATTACTTGTCAAAAGTAGTGCACAGTCAGGAACACTTCCATGACACTCTCCTGTAATTGAAAATAAAAGTTATTTAATATTAGAGATTTAATTTTATCTTCTGAATTTTTGCACAAACAGCAGTTAATGGAATGGACAAATGCTTTCGGCATTCCCGTGCTTTTGGCATTCCTGCGAATATGCTTACTCATACTGTATTCTGTAACTCATGCCTGAAATGTGTAGATTGGTGTTGAATGCAAACTGGATTTTTGGCACCACCTACTTTGCTCCTCCTCTGCTTTGAGGCAAGACTTCATCTAGAGAAAGCCCACAGTAGTACCACAGATCCCTTTTAGCCTCATTATGGCCTTTAGAACAGGGTGGTGTGCCTTGCTGGTGGGACAGTGATTCCGAAAAGAGCTTAAAATCTTAGTAGATAAGTAGATCCACATGATCTTCTAATGTGAGGCAGTCAGTAAAATGTTAGATGCAATCCTTATCCTGCCTTTGTAGTCAAGGTGCTTCCTTTTCCCTACAACAAGTCGTGCAATGTTAGCACAACTGGGTAAATTTGGATTGATTCTTCCTTTGGCTTTCAGCAAGACATTGAGGCCACATTTGCCACCATGCCCTCATGTTTAGTAGCTGTTAGGCTACATAAATGTATCTTAATCTTCCGAATTCCATTTATGAGTTTGGGTCAGCACTGTCATGGAATACTCTGTGATAATGAATTCCACAACTGAATTGTTTGCTGTGTAAAAATGTACATCCTTCTTAATTTAAAACCTTCCACAACATTTAACTGGGAGTGTGTTGCTTTTTGAGATGCGAGAAATACTGACTCTCTCACTACACTCAGTATAGCAGCTCTGTCAGGTCACTTCATGTGGCCAAGTAGAAGACCACTAATGTTTTCTGTTTTCCTGATGTGGATAGACTTCCATATTTTTCTATATACCTGAGCATCCTGCTGCTTTTCTCTATGATTCTTGTTTTATTGTCTGTAAACTTTATTTTTAGGGCTGACAGAAAACTCACAATTTTCACCCCCTAATAATTTTCCTCAGCCTTTTCCAACAAACAGTGCTTATCTGTAGTTCTCTGTCTTGTGGTGGTTCCTGCTGTAAAAATAGTCAAAACAGATAATATTTTCTCTAGTCCTTTGCTAACATTTTTACTTTAATAGATAAACCCAAAATAATTCCATTGACGTCGGTGGAGTTACTTCATATTGGCATTGCTGAAACTGAAAACACCATAATCATGCCATTAAGAGCATCCTGTTTGAGGCATGTTTTGTTGAAGATATAATTTTATAAAAACAAAAAAGAAAAAGGCATCTTCAAGTGCTTTTAATTTGAAGATTAAAGATTTGGGGTTTAATTTGCAGTTAGCACTGTGAAGAAAAAGTTGAGAGGACATTACTGGGACAGGGCATACTTACACTTTGGCAGCTCATCAGCAAAGTCCCATCACATATCTGTGAACTTCTTGTGTGTTATAGCTTTAATATGCATTGCTAAGGCTGCCGATACAATTAATTTTGTTCTTCTGAGATCTTGTTCCCGTGTTGATACCAGATATTGCAGGTATTGACTTTGCCCTCTCAGAATGTCACTCTGTGTTGATGGAGTGGGCTCAGGGTACCTAAATGACTGGGTAAGTCCCCATAATAGCTTTCCTAGATAGTAACTCTGACTTTCTTAAAACAGGAGTAGAGCTTATCCTTTACATGTGTCAAAGGACCCATCGGAAATGTTAACACATTTGAGAATTCATTTGCTGCTCGTTGTACTATCTGGAACAGCAAAGATGCATTTAAATATACTTTTATTTAAAAGAACAGTAGTAAAAGCAACTAAAACTTCAAATTTCCAACAAAACAAAATATGTTGTGGTTACCTATTTCTTCTTCTGTATGGAAAAGGAGGGACAAGATGCTACGTGAGTAACGTAAGGTGCTTAGATGTCCTCAGATAGGTATTAGAAAGAGCATGTAAAAACTGACGCAGAATGCAGAGGATAAAGTGAAGAAGGAAGAGGTAGCAGCACCCTTGCTAAATCTTGTCCCTAATTTCTGCTAGCGATGGTGTGTATGGCAGTACCTCCTCAGCTGTGTGCTTGCAGACGAGTAAGACACACTTCACAAGAGGGTGCAGAGCCAGTGCAGTTTGCCGAGCTGTGCCACTAGATGGAGGCAGATACTGCGCATTCACACCTGCTAAGCGGGGTTAGGTGTGCCGGTGGCAGCAGTTTTCCCCAAAGTAGAGTCCTGTATGGGAATGGAAAAGCAATAGGAGCTCAACAAGAAGTAAAATGCTGCTGGCAGCCTCACCAGTGGTACCTTTGCTGTCTCTGAGAACAAAATTCCTGGCTTTTATTTTATTTCACTTGCTCTGGAGATGCTAACTTGGCACTGCTGCCTCTCTTGAGATGTATCTTTCAAGACACAAGGGTGCCTCACTGCCACCTGTGCTGGCCCTACTGCAGGCCAGTCGCCTCATGTGGTCACAGGAAGCTGTCTCCCAGATGTGTCCCATTGTTAGGACAGTATTTGCAGGAATACACATCTGGGTTTTATCCCATTTGTCTTAGATCATAAGGATATTAATTGTACACTAGAAAACAAATCTGCTACTTTCTGTCAAGTATTTGTTCTCCTGGCCTCATTTGTCACAGTGCCCCCTCCAGCACTGTGCATGGATTGTTCCATGTGGCCTTAGGAGTGGCTCTTCCCGCACATTCTCATGAAGCCTGTCTTCTATGTCTGCTTTCTCTTTATGCAGCATTAACAAGTGACTTGAGCTTGATAAAGAGCATGGTGTGTCTCTGTTTTGTGCTTTGTTCCCTGTGGGGACTTTGGCCAAGGGAACAGGGTACTTTCTGTCAACACTGCATCTTTCCAGGACCCCCCAGGTCAACTCAAGTTGATTGAGCATCCACACAGACCATAGACCCCTTCTTCATAGCCTTTAATACAGATTGGATCTGACCCTCCATTCTGGGGCTTCAAGTTTTTCTCATACCTCAATACAGCTGTGCCCTCAGAATAATATCCACTTAGCACCAGCTACTTCATCTTTGAGCTTTGTGTGGAAGAAATGGCTGGTAACCGATGGCAGTGTTTTCAAAATAACATTGATATCCCACTGATTCAGTTGTTGCTCAGCAGCCTTTACATTAAGTAAAGACTTCAGCTTCTCACACCACCCCAGTGGTGAGAAGGCTGGGGGGCATAAGAAGCTGGAAGTGGACCAGCTGGGACCCAGACTGGCCAGAGGGCTATTCCATACCACAGGATGTCATGGTCAGTGTATAAACTAAGGGGAAAGCTGGCCAGGGGCTTCTGCTTGGGCAATATCCGGGCATTGGTCAGCAGGTCGTGAGCAATTGCATTTTGCATAATTTGTTTTGTATATTCTAACTATTATTATTGTTGTTTTTGTTGTTGTTGTTTGTTATTTCCCTTTCTTTTCTGTCTTATTAAACTGTCTTTGTCCCCACCCACAAATTTTACCTTTTCCCCCCCCCATTTGTCTCCCCCATCCTACTGAAGGGGGCAGAGTGAGTGAGCAGCAGTGAGTGTGGTGCTTAGTTACCTGCCAGGTTGAACAGTGTCAGTCCTTTTTGGCACCCAGTGCGAGGCATGAAGGGTTAAGATAACAACATGACCAGAGCATGTTAAACCAAATTTGTTATATTTGTATTAGTTTAATAGTCACTGGTCACAGCGTTGGTTTATCTGCTCTCAGAGTTGTTGTGCGTGTTGCGTTGTTGTAAGCACCACGTTCCCTGCTGTGCTGTCTCTCCTCTGGGGGCTGAGTTAAGGTCGTTCCTTGTACTGGGTAACACTGGTTTAGGAGATGATAAGGATGCTGGCCGTGACACTGAGCTGGTGTTTGTGCTCCGCATCTCTGTGCGCAGGGAGCCATCTGTTGGAAACTATTAAAAATACACCTTCTACCTTGCTAATTTTGACGATTTTGAATATCTTCGGGAGAATCCTTGTGAGTTTTTTCTTTTTTTCCTTTTTTTCTTTTTCTTTTTCTTTTTTAGTTTAAAAATACCCAGGAGTGTTTAAATATCACAGAGGACAGTGGGAATCCCAGTCCACTGCTTCTCAAACCTACTTCTCTGGGATGCCAGGGAGGACATGGTGATGAAAAGCTTTTCCCTTTGGGAAAACCTCCCAGCCCATACTGAAGGAAGCACTGTGGAGACCTCCTCTAAGTGTGAGCCATACGGGAAGCACACTGATTCTGAGGAGTCAATACGGTGAAGTGCCAGGACATGCACGGGAACTGGAAGCAAGCCAGGAGCAGGGTTTGTTCTTACATCGGTAGATGCGCACAGGCTTTTTAGGTGCCTATAAATCTATTCACAAAGATACTTGTCTGACTGTTCATCATGCACACAGGAGTAATTTAATCCCCAAGCGAAATGCCAGAAGAAAGAAGAAAACATTAGAAAGCAGAGTATACATTTTTTTTTATTATTGTTAGGTGAAATTGTGTAAAGTGCAAATAAATCAATATAAAAATTCAGGAAGAGAAAGTGCAGCCCAGGAATTTACCATCTTATTTAGCCAGAGGATTAAAATTGTTTTGGAACACCAGAACAATGAGATGTGAATTCTTTGGTCTTCGTTAACCACTTCCTTCAAAACTTCGATATCTTTTCCCTGTGGAAACGAAGCATAAAACATTGAGACCCTACTGAAAACTGACAATGCAGACAACTATGTTTTATTCCTAGTGTTCATCTAGCATGCCCTGAGGAAGGCGGTGCCTAAAGAAAAGCAAACCTGACAAATTCTGTTCTGTGGGGTCAATTCTAGTTATGTTCCCCTGCTGCTGAGGAGTTTCTGCCTTTACTGAACTTGGTGAGTGGCACAGTACCTCTCCTTTCCTGCCAGTATCCCCACTCACTGAAACAGCTCATTTGCAGAGCAAGGGCCACAGGATTTGCTTGGCAGAATGCAGGTGTGTGGAAGGACAGTGCACCAGGCCGTGCACCAGGCCATTCACTGCTGCTTTGTCACCTTTTGGTTACAGTGGGGGCAGGCTACAGAGGAAACGTAGCGAATGGACGGCGTACGCAGGAGTGTGTTTTTCCCAAGTTTGTTCTCTTTCTTTCTTTCTGGTAATATGATGAGGCCCTTGCGATCAGGGAGAGGGAAACCTGTACCCCAGTAGGTTTTGCCTTGAAAAATCCAATTTCATAATGAGTTTACCATATAACTTCTGAATTCCTCGCCTGTCGTCTTCTGGAAGTCTGAAGGTTTGTGGGTTCTGATATGAGTAGAGAGGATACATCAGAGCTCCACGGACATTTGAATGAGCAAGCCCCAAAGAATGGCCAAATTCATGAGCAGCAACAAGGAACAAATTGACATCTGCAACACAGAAGCACAGAAGTGTATGTTAAAGGTATGGCATTTTTTAAAAAATACAATGAATTGAAATAGCAGGAGAATTTGTATGTTTCAATTCATCTTGGAATGAAACCCTAGGCTTTTGATCCATTATTGTAGACCTTTCTTATATAACTATAATATTTTATAAAAAAAACTACTGATTCCCTGCACATGCATCTAGAGACCCTGAGTCTCTTTCTGACTCTGCTTTTAGTCAACCTTATACCTAGAAGCAAGACAATTTACCTTTTCAAAATTTATGTAGAAAACTGGGGCTCATAGTCCTTGTTTAGCCTGCAAAATGTGCTTTAAAATGTGGACAGAACAGGCATTATGTAGCTGTTCATGGTAATGAAGCACAAGTACTTAAAAAGGTAGTTGAAAAGAACAGAAATGTTAATACTGAAGTGGTAATGAAGCATGAAGAGTCATTGAAAGCACTTCCTGTAGCTCTGTTCTTCCAACATGTACAATATTTTCCTTTCCCTTTCGTATACACGTGTGAGCTTTACCTTGATTGATATCTGACCATCTTTCATCATCATCAAAATGAGCATCTCCACCAAGCCCTTCTCCGGGTGCAAACGCGTGGGCCAGCGTGTTACCTCTTCCATCGAAAGGATATCCATCACCATGCTCTGGATTTGAAATAAATCAATGTCATCAGATGATATCAGTTGTCATATTTAAACTCAGCAAATTGAAGCATGTTGCTGGTTTGTGTTAGTTTTTCTGGTTGCCAATCCTTAAAAAAATCTTACAGTGGCAGCAAGGTTGTGAAAATGAGAAGTGAGGCTTAGGAAACACTCTTCAAATTCATGAAATAAGTTCAAACCTTGTATTTGATAGTTCAGGCTGCTGCATGTTTCAGAAAGAGCTGAATATTGTTTTCCTGAGTTTTTGTCAGAAGTGTGGTTCTGAGGCAGCAATCAGGGATTATTTCAGAATAAATACTTAATGCTTGGCAACATTGTTGTTAGCATCTGAATGCATTCGATTTTGAAAAGTGCTGGGCAATATTAGTTGTAGACATTCTCACTTGCACTGATTTTAGTGTGAGACAGTGATCTGGGATAGATAACCACGTTTCTGAAGAGATAAGTTCATTTATCCCCAGCCTTGAGGTATGCTCTATTACCTACTTCTGTCATAGTGTAGGTGAAATATTACTGTTTCCTACCTTGACTGCAAGAGCTGGATCAGAGTTGTACCAACTTTGAAAATTTCCCCTTCCCTTGTAGTGAGTCTCTGATTTGATTGAGAAGTAGTTGGGAACTCAGATGCCATCCTGTGGTCTTTCCCCCAGACCATGTGGATGGTCCTTAGGGCACAACTAACACAGGCAGAAGAGAGCTAATCCTAGTGTGTGACATGGGATTAAAACCCATTCCGGCTTGCAGGGTCATTTCTCACTTTGACTGAGACATTAAGTCACCTCTTTATGGCAACATAATGTTCTTCCCATCAGTGACACATAGGCTTTGGACATTTTGGTGTTCATATGCAGTCACCTGCTTGCAAGCCAGGTGTCTGATCTTCACTTGCAGTCAATGGAGCTCTAGTAAACACTATCAATGGATCTAGAGAACAAGTCAGATAACCTTAAAGTAGGCATTTAGTTTGTCTAAGCTGAGTCAGTTTAGATGCCAGACACAAGTTAAAGGTAGGGATACGTCCATAGACTATTCCAGATCACAGACAGACTTCTGAAGTGACTCTTCTGGTCATCCCCACTTACCAGGCTTTGGCCTGCACCTTGGTGCAACCTTGGGGTGCAACATGTGATTCCTTCTAGAAGCAAATCAACCCAAAGACACTCTCTATGGCCAAACATATTGCAGCCCAGCTGCCAAAGGCTTTTTAGTGTGGCAACCAGATTAGATCCAGGCCTAAGTAAACCTGCCTTAACCTGCCTGAATCCAGCCTGTGAAGGCTGGATCTTCAGAAACTGCTGATTTGCTCTACAGAGCTCTTCCCAGTAGTTTGCACTATTCAGCAAGGCAAAAAGAGCCTTGAACATCTAAATTTAGGTGTCTCATTCTGGAGCTGAATCCTCCCTTCATTTCACAGCTGTGACTCTGAAAGGATTTTTCTAATGGTTTTATACAAGTAAAACTGAATCATAACATACAAATTTGGTGACATGGTATAAAGAAGATAAAATATATGCGGGCTTTGATTTAATTCCAAACTCTTTGTTCTTTCTTAAAGCTATGGCTATAAAAATACATGCTTTGAGTAAAATATGGACCATAGTATTTTAAAAATGACAGGTATTCTCACCACGACGTGCAAATCTAATCTCAATGTCTGCATGGCTCGTGTAGACTCTTCGGAAGTGCAGTGGAGTCACATCACTCCATACCATCAAGGCCCTTTCAATTGCATCGTCCACTTTCTTTCTGGGTAGATCAGATGTATAACTGACAATCCTGTCAGCAAAGAAAAACAGGTTAATATCATTTAGGCCATGAAGGAAACCCACCTGGTTAAATACAAAGCAATCCCTTTCTCCATAAAACCTGAAACATCACTTACTTGTAAGTTAAATGTGTCTTTCTCCATACTGGAGTTCCAGGAAATGTTTGGTATTCTGCTACATCGGGCAAACCACATCTGGGAAGTTTCATTACTTTTTCTGTTTCTGTGTCTAATTTTCCAGTTACAGTCAGGTGGAAAAATTTCTGCATTTCTTTGATCCTTTCTTCTATGCTTAGGTTTTTTGTTTTTGTAAAAATTGGAAAGAATTTATCAAGATATACCTGGAAGAAGAGAGGAAAAATAAAAATTACTACAGATATCTGTGATGTTTTGGTAATTGCATTTTACATTTGGTTGAATTGTTTCATCATCCTGCAGTCATGTCTAGTTTTAGTTGTATCCTTCCATTTCAATTTACCAAGCTCTGATCTCTCAGTAGTATAGACCAGCATATATAAAAATAATTGTGACAACAATGAAACACTGGAAGTAAGAAATCCTAATCCTTTTAAGTTACCACTATTTACTGAGCATTCAGATCTACAGCCTTCAAACACAGTACACATAAAATTTTTGAGATATTTTAAAAATTACATGCTCCCCTTTATTTACCAGTGGGAACTTGGTCTCTTTTTAAAGTTGGTCTTAGGATGTCTAAGCTAGTTAGCAAGTTTGAAGTGTTTTATATCACCTCTGCCAAAACTGTTGTGGTAATGTAAGACAAAGATAATATAAACAGATAGGAAAGGAATGTAGAAACTGAATCAAAAATCAGATTATTCATAATGTAGTTGTGTTTCCCCCCATGTAGCATACCTTTACTTTCTGAAGGTCTATGCTGGTCCATGATTCTGGTTTCAGTTGTACTGGAAAAGCGGGAGTCTCAGGTAGGAATATGGCAGCACAAAGCAGGAAGTAGTACCTGGTGCCCATCTTTCCGAGGAGCCTTGCTGCAGCAGAAAGGGTTTGAGCTTCTGTCTCCCAAGAGCAGAGCTAAAACCCCTTATATAGATCCTGGTAGCTCCTAGCAGCAATTACATGTGTGACTCACTTTTTGGTGTTGTTAGTATAATGTCATCACTGCTCTAAGAAGTAAATAAAAGCATGTTAAACAAATCTTTCCTGTAACTTCCCTGTTGATGTCACATCACAGCTAGCAGCCAACTTTGTCAGGCTCTTTTCATATTATTCCAGTAGTGAAACCATAAGGTCATAGGGAAGTTAACTTTCTGTAACTTTATCGGTACAGTTACTGTGTAATCACTTCACACTGCGCTTTTCCCATGTTCCTTATACACAAAGGCATTTTGCAACAGCCCTTTGGCTACCTGCCTGTATCAGTTGATGCAGAGGCAGGGAGGAGATGGATGCGAGCACTGTCTCACTGAAACCACTGCCATTACCTAGGAAGCATGAACAGCACTGCCCAGTTCAGTAAACTTTAAGAGGTTCCTGCAGTTTTTACAGAGATCAGAAAATAGCTCTTTAAAAGTGCCCTCTAGAACGAGGCATAGCTTACAAGAATAAGTGAAAGCTCCCAGGGAAAAGACAGGAGCTTTCCCTAGCAAATATGGAGCTATCTTAGACCTCCAGCTGTACCAGTGCAATCTGACAGAGGTTCACGAAGCACTGACAGAGCAGGGCAGCTGTAACCTCCCTGGCCCCCTGATACCAACACCAGTCTCAGCTTCACCCCACTAAATTCTACTGGGTAGTTTTTGAGGCCTGGAAACACTAGTCCACAGGCTGGTTTATGATTTTTATTTCAGGGTGCACAGTTTTGTGACCATATTACCTCTAATCTGAAAGGCAAGGTGCATAAATAGGAAAAGAACATTGATAGTTCTCACACTAGGACAGATTTTATGGGTGTAGCTGAACATGTATGGAAGCATTTGTGGATTATTAGCTTATTTCCCATGTACTTCTGACTGACGTGATGAGAAAGAATTGAATTTCAGAGAAAGATGATCTATACTTGACATTGCTGAATTTTGCAGGAGAGAACTACACAGCAATGTCTGAAACAGTTTCTAAGGGAATGATGCTGTCACCTACCAGTTACCAACTTGTGATAATTTCTGTATGTTTTTGGACCTTACAGAAAATCTATCCATGTCCAAATGTTAAGGCTTGATGAGAAAAATCCAAACATTTTATTGCTAGGAGCAAGTTCATCTTTTTCTTCCTCAACAGCTGCCTTTATGTCTGACTGATGCCTTTCCCTGGGCTTAGAATTAAAAGCCAAACATGGCTAGAGGGGAAAAAGGGTTTTACCTCGGTATTTATTTAAGGATCCTCTGGTGCACCACATCCAGGTAGAAAGCACCCCCGAATGCACACCAAAAGTGCACACCTGAAAGATGCACACCAGGATGCCAACCCCAAGATGCACCCCCAAGATGCACACACACAATAATTCGCGTATACAGTTATAGACCTTGCACATCAGCATATCTATCAAAGGTTCCCCAGTGAGAGGCTCAAGAGAAGCCCCCGTCCTGAGGAACCTTCCCCCTGGATGGGCCTATCTTGGTTTACAGAATGTGTTCTGGAGAGGACCTTGGTGCCTGGGGCTTACTGACCCAACTTTGGGGTTTTCAAGATGTTCAGTCTCCTGGCTTAATGGAACTTTGGATCTAAGCTAGTTATCAGACTTGGGGAATTACAAGTATGTGGGCTAAAAGCACTAAGCATGCAAAGCTGTGTAAAAGGGTATGTGAAAGGGTATATGAGAGGGGTATATGAAAAAGCAAAAAATCATCATGGCATCAGACTGCAGCAGTAAAGTTGGATCTGGACCAGAGTCTGGGTTGCAGAAGATGAGGATGTGTTTAAAACACTTTGAACTCCATGACTCCAGTGTGTGGGACTGGTTATTTCCTCATAGACAGAAGAGGAATCTGAAGAGCTTCAGAAATTATGTACTATTGAGCAACTCGCATATATCTTTAACTGGGCCGTGAGCAAAACTAAAAAGGAGGGTTTAAACACAAGAGCCTGATGAAAAAGAACAAGCTCTATGTTGTATTTCATTTTCTGCTGGAAGCTTGCCAACTCAGGTCTTTTTTTTTTTTTCCCAAAGAAGAGAGAAGATTTTGAAGAACATTAGGCTTGAACTGAAATAAAAAAAAATTCAGTGAAAAGAATTTTCATTTCTTTGGGCTCAAAATCAGCATGGATCAATCTAATTCTAATAAGATCAATATCAAAAAGGAACGGATTGTGTTTCTTTAGATTTAGCTGTGTGAATTTGCAGCTTTATTGTTCTGTCTTGGTCTTGAATGGTAAAAAACATTATGGATTAGGAAAAATAATTTCTTGCACAAAAATCATAGTCATATAACTCACATTCAGCAGAGAACCTGTGCTTATGTTGGAGAGTATGGCCTGTGTAGACAAAGATCGAGGAGATCAGAAGTAGCACTGTAGAGACATTTAATAATAGAAGTTGCTGTAGCCACATGGTGAAGATAAAAGTATTCCATTATGTTAATTCTGTTAAGAAAACTCACAACATTGCCAAGGGAAAGTTTACACTGTGACTTTTTTGAGGAGAGTAACCCTGCTGTGATCAAGGATGCTTCATGACACTATGTCCTATGTGGAACTCGTTGACAGATGCCAGACCTTTTGAGTTCTAGAGAAAAATACTTCAGTAAAAGGTAATACCAGAGCCTCCTTTGGGCGTGACTAGGATGAAAAAGTGAAGTATAACTGAATGATTCAGTAGTGAATGATCCCTCTGTCTTGGTCATTTGACTTGGGCAGAAGGCTCAGCAGAATTCTGCCCAATCTGAATGCAGACAACAGAGTTCATACAAGTTGAGAGCTGCTCAAATATCTTTGTGCTATGGATCTATCTGGGATAGACTAGATTTATTCATAGCAGTCTGTATGGTGCTGCATTCGGATTTATGGCTTAACCAGTTGTTGATAACACCCTCATGCTTTGGGTATCGGTGAACAGTGTTCCCACAATGTGCAGACTTTCTCTGCTTACACTTTGCTCTCACAGTGTATGGAAGGGGCTGGGTGGGAAAGCAGCTGGGAAGGGACACATCAAGGACAATTCACCTGAATTCTCCAAAGGAATATTCCATATGATATAATGTCATGCTCCGCAGTAAAACTGGGCTAGCAGAAGAAGAAGGTGGGGTGAGGGTTGTCTTCCAAGGCAGTTATTGCCTGGAGATTGGTTGGACATCAATC
This sequence comes from Rhagologus leucostigma, assembly GCA_013397725.1. Taxonomy (NCBI): domain Eukaryota; kingdom Metazoa; phylum Chordata; class Aves; order Passeriformes; genus Rhagologus; species Rhagologus leucostigma. The sequence continues at coordinate 2,084,511 of VZTD01010891.1, forward strand.
TGTTTGCAGCAGGTGATGAGCCTGTGCAACACTTCCCTCCACCTCCACCCCGTCCTTTCGTTTATTAAACTGTCTGCTCTTCCTAATCTCTCCCACTGGGCATGGGGACTGAGTAAGTGGATGTATGGGTGATTAGCTGTTGGCTGTTGTCTACCCACCACGGTGAATATCAAGCGAAAAAGAATTGCCAAAAATTTCTGAGAAATGTCTCGTTTGGGTCACTTGTGAATTATGCAATATTGTATTTAAAGTCCTACCAAACAGGATAGACCTGTTTTCTTGGGATCTGCAGGACACATGATTGGTTTTGTTCTGTTATCTGGGTATTCAGTTTGACTAACTAAAAATAAAATTCAAACATGGCAAATAGTTTTGCAGAGTAAAATGGTGTTTTTTGCATGCAATTTCCAAGGCTAAGTCCCACGGGGTGCAGTCTGATTCAGAACCTTCCTGGCTTCTGCAGTCCATTTCCATAGATTTTATCCCTGAGGGTACTCTCTTCAAAGAAGTACCTTGGCACCTGTGATACAGGGCTATGTATCGTTTTTGCAGGCTGTGTGACGGTAAAACCCTCGAGTCATTCCTGCCTAGGCACCAGGGTCGTGCCAGGGCCCCTCAGCAGTGCGTCAGCTCGTCTCAGGAGAAAGACAAGCCAGTTCTTCTCTTCTGTTTGGCTGGATCAAGCTGCACTGAGCTATTTCTCAGCAAGATCCCACTGCTTTAGGGAAGGAAAGGCCCGAGGAAGGGATTAGATGCTCAGATTCAGCCCAAACAATGTGATGACAACTAGCACATCTATGTCACTAATAATTAAGCAATCAAACTTAACACATCTCAACTTGTGGATTTACCATCTTCTCACAGTGTCTAGAATTGCTTTGCTTTGTTTCTCTAATTACTTTTACAACAGTTTAACTGGGACATTGGGTGGGAATAAGATGCAAATATAGAGATAGTACAGAGATTATTTTACAATAATAATCTTGAGCAACAAACCACAAGGGAAATGGCTTTCCTGTAAATGTTACCTACATGTGTGACCTTCAGACACCCTCAATTCTTTAATTTTTCTGGTCCTTTGGTCAGTGATAAGGAGTCTCTCTTTCCCTCCAGCTAACAGACATGTGGATCTCTCAAAAATGGCTACATAAGAATTGAATTTATTCAATTTAAATAGAAGTTACAACCTTTATTTGTATGCAGTTTTTCTGTCTTCCATAAGCAATTCACAGAACATGAGGAAGGGCAGAGGGCCAGAGATCAGTCAGCTGCATTTCACTGCAGTGTGATTCGAAACCTTGTTGGGTAGGAAAAGTCACATAACCTCCCACAGTCAGCTTTCATTTTTGAATCCACTTTTTGTAGCTGGCTGTCCACATCCATTTGTATGTCTGTCTCGACACTGTCTTTAAATGACTGAAACAAAATGTAAACTAGAACACTGCATACATCTTGTCTTGGCAAAACCATATTACTTCTTGTAGGAAACCCCTAACTTAGCATTTGGACTAAGACAAACTCAGACTGCCTGTGATCCTGCAGCATGGTGAGTTTGAGCTTTGGTGATTATGGAGATCAGGGTTTGAAAGACAGGATAGACACAGCAGGACTTGACCTGTGCTGAGCCTCATGGGCTTGTATAGGTCTTTGGAAAAAGTGCTGGGAGTATAAATGACATAAACCAAAATTTTGCATTTAGGCTGATTTTCAAAATCCTACTTTTATACAAAAATTCAATGGCCCTGGAATACCAAAGAGTTGATACAAGATTTCATTGTAAATTGACATGCAGTAAAGCAACTCCAAAGGAATTACAGGCTTACCTCAGTGGTGTTATGCTCTAGTATAGAAGATGTGAGACTGAATTTGAATGTAGTCAGTATAAGACCAGTGCAGAGAAACTTGATTTATCTCATGCGTATCAGAGCTGAGATTTGGCCATGAGGGTTGCAAAAGACTGAAACCAGATGTATGTGAACAACTAAAATAATTTGTATACTATTTCCCTGGAAGTTGTCAGGTTTGATCATGTTATTGTCTCTATTCAAATGATTCCTGATTCCCAGCACTGATTCATGTCTGGAAGCTGTTTGCTGCTCAGGCAGGTACTCCAGGTGTGGGACAGGTCCTTTCCTACTACCCTGTCTGGTTTCCAGTAACTGAGTAAAAAGACAATAACATCACTTTGTTGGTAAACCTGTTTATACTGCTGAGGTTTTCTTTCACCAAAAATTTCCTTCCCTGAGCAGAGTTGCAGCCTCTGTGTCCCACAAAGCAATTACACTGAGTTTTCCAACATGGTGGATTTTGACTTCGGCACCACTGAAAAGCAACCCAACCATTAAAAAGCACGCAACCAAATAAGGACTGTTAGCACTGGGATGGTGAGGAGTGAGTCACAAAGAAACCTTGCTGACTTTAGAAAAGTTTTCACGCAGCTGCTCACTAGCCTGTGTGGTTGCTTAACCAAACCCTATTTGAGTAAACCAAAGTCTATGTCTGTACTAAGGAGTTAAGTGGCAGTGCTGAGGCCTGGGTGCCCATGTGGGAGGGGGATGTCCCAGACCGGTTCAGGTCGGGTCCAGCAGGCTGAGCATCCTCAGTGGAATGCTCAGCACCATCTGAAAGGGACACAGTTGGCTCATGCCCAGCTGATCCTGGTGTGAACTCAAGTGCAACAAGCGCAGATGGTTACAAGGCTGGAAACACACAACTGGCTGGAGTGGAACACTCCTGGAGGCACACCCAACACCCTGGCCCTTTACAATCGAATTGACATCATTACATTTTCTCCAGAGGCAATTTGCACTGCCAGGTGACTATGGCTGATCACAGGTCTGGAAAAATAGGCTTTTGTATCTATTAATCCTTCATTATCCATTTCATTAATGTGTAACAACAGGAGATTGCACATTGAAGGAAGACTCACTCCAGTCCTCATTCTGTGTCCCAGAAGTTTACTGTAAATCAAATTTGTGTTTTTACATAATGCAAGTTTAAATTTTTATGGAAGGAGGAAACTACCGTACTTGCCTATGCTTTTTGGGAGGGGGGGTGTGTTTGTTTATTTTTGTTGTATCTTCTTTTTTTTCCCCTACAAATGAGCAGCACCTTTGAAGGTAAAATTAATTTGCCCCAGCCTGCTGTTACTCTGCCTTGCTCTGGAAGTAGTTGTCATTTACTGTTCTGCAGAGGATGAAGGAGTTTGACTCCATCACGCTAATAACAGATCCATGGCTGTACCACGACAAGGAGGAAAAGAAAAGCAAACCCAGTATGCTTTACACAGTTGCAATACAGCTGTTTTTCTGTAGCTTACAGTTAGCTGAATTCATCTCTTGTGTACTGCGAAAGCAGCAGTGTTTCCCTAGGGACGTGCTCTCTGTCCAGGTCAGCCAACATCTGTTGGCCCTCTGTACTGGCTGTTGTGCCTGTTGTGCTGTGGATTATGACAGCTTCCCAAATCCTGGGAAAAAAATGTAATAACTTCAATAATGTGAATGTTTTTGGCAAGCAAGGATGGCTTTTCCTCCACTTAATATAGGCAACAGAGCCAGATCTTTAAAGCACAATTGCATCATGTCCTTGGTGACACCAGTATTGGCAGAATTAATAGACTTAATCCCTTGCCTTATTATCATAGTTCCTTGGAAGAAATAAAAACTTCTTACTGTTCTAGTTTCACTTAGGACATCTGACTTAAAACACTGAGGACAGTTACATTAATTGCAAGAGCAGGATTAGACTTCTAGATAGTTCTGCCATGGTTTGCCATACCTGCCCCCAGGCTTCAAAAAACCCCTGAACCATGCCCAATCAAAAACTGCAGCTGATCATAAAACAACTCTATAGATGCCCACCAAGCCAAATCTGTGGGCACTGTTGCATGAAAGCAAAGTTCACATGTTTGTGCTAGAGGTCTTTAGGATGCAAATTTGGTTTAATGTTCGATCAACTTTTTTTATGGAGACTGACAGATTTTTCTGTTGCACCTGTGTATAGCTGGCCTGTTCTATGGCTTATAATGTCTTTTTTACCCCTACAGAATTTGACTCTATTGCAGTAAGACATATTCCATGATTCTTTTGCTTCTACATAACATTTTTATGAATTTATATGTGCCTTGTTTCTTTGCAACTTTGTCTTCTAATACAAGCTTAAACTGAGGAGAAACATGTGAAATTAGAAGACATGATTGTTTACTTATTTTTTATAGAGTACATACGTGCTACCACGTAATTTTGTAGTGGCACAACCCTAACTTGCAAGCCAAGCGTAATGGAAGAATGTAGAAAGACATTCTATCATTAAGGACTCTATACATAAGGGTCAGTGAAATGGGTAGATTTTAATGCTATGAATGGAAGAAAGTGTGACAGGAGCATACCTCAGGATGGCAATACACTTTTCATATGGTGAGCAAGCAGCAAATGAAGCAGCTAAGGGGATATTATGCTACTTGAACAGTGAGATGTTACGGTTGGAGATACACAGGAGGAGAAATTGTTGAGAGAAAAGAGTTGAATGTGCCTACACCTAATGAGAAAAATTTCGTTGTTAATTGTGAAAAGGAAAATTTCTGTGATGACGCTTGAAACCAGTTTCTGCTGGCTTCTAGTCTAGGGATGCAACCTTATGCAACTTTACTGACTTGCCAATTGAACTGTGTGAAGGCTTCACTTGGTTAAGCCACCATGGGATGTAAAGCATCCTTACGGAGATCAGGAAGTTATTCCCACTTCCTCAGTGAACTGGGAAGGCAAACCACTTGAACATGAGTGTGTATCTTTTTCAGCAGTTTTGCAGCCACCATCAGACAATGACACTACAGTATCATTTCCTTGTGGGGGGAGGAGTGGTTTGCTTACTTCATCTCTACTAGGCAAGTGTACACTGCTGCCACTAACATCTTTTGAACATTACCAAAGAAAATAAAATACAGCTTTCATTTCACTGTCATGAATGGGAGAACTTTCAGACTAAGGTCAGTGACTACCTATCAGATGCATGTTTCAGACAGCTAAAGGTGCTCTCAAATGTATGAATGAGATGACTTGGTAATTAGAAAAAGTCTGTGGATTTGTAGAAGCAGAATCTGAGAGACCTCAAAACCACGGATCTGCTCTAGTTTGACAGGGAGCACAGCTGTGGCCTGGTGGTAAGGCAGGAGCAAAACTGGTGCATTTTTCTAGGACTCTCAGTTGTTTGTTTGGGGTTTTTTTAAACACAACAGTCCGAATATTTATAACTATTTATTCTCAAATCATGTTTACCTTACAAACAGAGTATGGTTATAGCACGATTATTATGCTGCAAAGTGGGTGAGGATGGACAAGCAATTCACACAGGTCCGCTGGGCTAGGTTGGTGAGAACTGCAGTGATGTACTTGGAAGCGGTCTGGTGTGAACTAGGACTTTAATCAGCTGCTTCACAGCTTCCAGAATCTTCCCAACAGCTGGATTTCTTTCCCATAGCATGCAAAAACCAACAGAAGTTACATTATCTTTTAATGATTATAGAATATATATATCCCTGTGGAACTGAAAGAAGAGAATCCGACAACAGTAGATAGCTGGTATGGAATCACTGTAACAGAAAATAAGACAATAATAAGTTGTCAAGTTCTGAATCAAAATCAATTAGAGAATTTTTTAATGAATAATGAATTTTTAAATGAATAATTTCATGTGAAGTACAAGTATTGTGAATAGAAACAGTGAAGCCTTGAAGAATCTGCTGTTGCACTTTAAATCAGACAGTGATACACATTTTAGTTGGAAACCTGTCCTTTGACCTCCAAGATCCAGCCAAACAATGCAGTTCAAAAAGGAATTAAAATCATGTGCTGTGATTGTGGTTAAATATTGCACATCACCAGGCATAATGAGTAACTGGTTAATAGTTGATCACAAGCTGAATGGGAGTAAAAAGAGTATTTGGGTCTTTTGAAAAAGGCAAACATTATCCCGGAAGTGAGACAAATGAAGTCATTGTTCTGCCCCAAGAGGTGCTGGTACATCTCTGAGGAGAGTTTCACACACAGTTTTCTAGCCTATACATCTGTAAAGGTGGGAACCAAGGTAAGGGGGCAGAGAGCTGAGCCACAGGAATGTTATTTTAAACCTAACTTCTGTGAAAATGATCAAGACAATGGGCTTGCTAGATCTAGAGCAGAAAGGGTTGAAGAAAGAGGTGATATCACCTCACTGCTACACGGGTCATACTGGCAAAGGGGAAGGAAGTGTCTGCTGTGAACAGATTCAGCTTAGCAGATATGGCAAATGCCCTAACACCAAGATAGCTGAGTTTGTAGCAGATTGCTTGATGATGCTTCAGAATCTCCACAGTACTTTTAAGAAAAGCAGGTTAAAAGACACCACTCATTTGTCTACCACTCTCTCTGGAGAACTGGATCTTCATTCCTAAGGGCCAGTTGGGTTTAAGGCAAACAGAAGCAAGATAACCAGAATTACAGTGTCTGAACTTTAGACCTGTGGTGCAAAAGAAAACGAGTGATTTTTCAGGTGCTATCTTGTGTGACCAAATGTACTTTGCATGCTTCATTTTCTTGCAGTATAACAGGTGGTAGTATCCTGAAAGAGCTTGTGCAAAGCACACAAGTGCTCAAAGTTGCATGCATGCACGTAAAGGAGTGCTCTGTATTCTGATCAACAGCTGCAGGCTGACAGTGTCCTTGTGATGCCTCTGGACACTAACATCCAGGCAGGACCCTCTCCTATTTGTAATTGTATGTATGTTCCTGAGAGCCAGGAAAAGGGGTAAATGAAATCTAGAAAAAAATCCAACCAAACCTTAACTGATTTTCACTTGTTCATAGTTCCTATGAATTATGTAAGGCTATGAACATTGCTGAGGTTAAGAAAATAGCACGTGTGCTGGACCACAGCCAGCATTGTTTTTCTGGACCACAGACCAACATGATATCAGTGTAAATGGCTGAGGAGCATCTGCTTTTCCTTCCCTGTGTTCTGTAGAAATAATTGTGGCATGTTAGTGGCCTCAGCGGACTCTGCTTGTAGTTTTAAGACTCTACAACCATGGTTTTGTTCCAAGCACAATGGAAGTAATTTACAGGGGCTGTTGGCAGCTGACTGATGGAGCCAGTTAGTGTATTCTGCAAAGTGAAGTGTACATGTAAAAAAATACTACACTTACACCTTTTCTTTTCTCTCAACACTACATTTGCCAACCAACTCCTCTTTCAAACCCTGTATTTTCTGCTAGTCCCAGAGAAAAATTACTGTGTGTCTTTGAAGCACTTCGTGAATTTCATCAGAACAATGAATATGTCTATATCTATTTTTGCTTGAGAGAACTGGATCAAAATTTCATGAAAAAATCTGATTCAAATAAGCAGTCAGTAAATATTCTCATGGTATTACTTACCAGCAAATCACTGAAGGGATCTTAATATCATTTTTATCCTTCATTCACATATTACTGGGAACATTCCTGCAGTGTTAGAGAGGGCTGCAGTAAAGTGCTGGGGGCTCACTGAGAGGGTTGATGCACAGATGACATGAATAATGAGATCCCAGAGGTGTGAAAAACTTTGGAACAGGAATGAAAATCCACTGACAAAACAAAGCTTTGCCCTAAAAATTAAAAAAAAAAAAAAATAGGCCAGAGCTCACACATCTTTTTGAGACCCTAAGACAATTTGACCAAATGCAGAATGACAATTTATAATTTTAGATCTAACTTGTAGAGGTGGCACATTGCTTGTCAACAGTTTATTGAACTATCCCTTCCCGACAGTGTATAGTAAATATTCTCACCTAAAGGGGAGGTAGAAGAAACAGAAGAAAGTAATACTGTCAAGAGGAGCGTGAACTTAACCGAAAGGTTTTCAGTGAGGTCACTGTGCAGGTAGTCATAACTGCAGGATTTTTTTTCTTGCTGGAGCAAAAATAACTGTATATAAATTATTCACTATTCTGCCTTCTGGGTTTTTTTTGATCTGTTACATATGTACCAAAATACTTAATTTTTTTCAGAATGTTATGCAGTGAAAGGTGCTCTTCTTGAGCTAATTTTCCAGAGGACATGTAAGTTCTTCTCACTAGACGAGTGGGGCCTTACTATTTTTTTTTCTAAATGATGACTAATATCCTTAAAGGATATTCACATATTCCATTTACGTATCATTATTATATTCCCTCCAGGCCTTGGCAAATTATTAATCCAATTTTAGATTAGAATAAATGCTATTATACTATGATGTGCTCAAGGGAAAGAGAGAAGTCTAGCCATACCCATGGGGAGCATTTCTGTTCAACTTGCCGTACAAGACCTGTATTCTGGCCCAAGGGCACAACAGAAAGGGTAGAATTCCTCAGAGCTGGAAAATTTCTGTATTGTGAACATGCCCAAGGAAATGGTCAAATTCTTGAGTTATCTTAACCCACTGAACAGATCATGTCCTAACAAAAGAAAAAAAATACATTAGGATTAATATCAGATTTGAAAGTATAGTTTAGGTTTCAAAAGAAACTTACATTGTTTTGACATGAAAACAATTTTTGCATTCAGTGATATACTGTAGTAAACCAAACACATGGAACTTAGGATTTTTAGATCAGAAGGTACAGTTTTGATAATCTATTTTGAATTTCTTCATAGCACAAAGAAAATATATTATTTAACTTTTGTCCTTGGATTTTGTTATGTTTTTGATTGAAGTTTCCCAGGGTACTGGCCCTTCAGTCATTTACTTGTGGAAATGAGGAACATTTCCTGGCCTGAAATGAGGAACACATATGGAAGAGGGTTTGCCAGAGGAATACGTTTCAATGGTTGGTGATACAAAGGAAATGTATAGTCGTTTTCAGGGGCAGCAGCACTGTGGATGGAGAACTGAGAGGGGCTAATGAATGACAACTGCTGAGAACATGTGCAGCAACCCTAAACCTTCCAGGTAAATAAACCTGTTCCCCATCTGAGCACGGAAAGAGAAGGGAGCAGTAGAAACTCTTCATAAAAGGATTCTTTCGAATTTATTGCTCTTCAACCCTTTGGCATGTACCGCAGTACAAGATCCTTGGTGGAAAGCCCCCAGTTTTGATTGAAGGTCAGTGTGGACCTGCCCGGCTTGTTAGCTGCTGCACGCAAGTGGTTTTGGATTTTCACACTTCCTGGTTTGCCATTTCATAGTCCTGGACAGGATCCAGAGCTCATGGAAACCATCAGAAAGGTTTTACTGGTAGGAGGTAAATGACTGAGCTTGTGGGACATAGTCTGTTGTCCGAAGTTCCTCTTCATCTCAGTGAGTATAATCTCCAGTTTCTTCTCCTTCACATCCTTATACATATGCTAGCACAACAGGACATCCATAAAATGGAAAGAAAAAGTTCTCTTGTTGTTAGTAGCAAAATGCATATCGGATTTTAGATGGCAGTTCTTGTACTCAGTTCAAGCAGAAACAAGTGTAACTTGAACCTAGAGGATAATAATCCTTGTATTTTTCTTCCCTGTTAACTTTACTTACTTTCAAATCACCTGTACATGCTAAGACCAAAACAAGTTGTCCTTCCTCTGCAGTGCTTGCATGAGAAGGTGACGTAGCAGGAAGATTCTCATCACTTGTCTAAGAAGAAAACCTTCTTTTTGACAGCTGATACACAAAAGAAAAACCCCAACAAAACAAAACCAAAACTAAAATACCAAACAACCAAACAACAGAAACAAACCACCAACACAGAGAAATCAAACACCTTTAGAAACTGTTATTTTAATAGTGGTGTCCTCACTTTGCAGTTACAAGGAGTTCAGAGGTGTTACATCCCTTGAATTCCTTAGAGTTCCTTTTGACTCTTTGTCACCTCTTTCTGATGTGTCTGTATCATTGCATATAAGGAAAGTTAAAAAATATCCATATTGATATACAAATATTTTATTCTCCAGTGTAGGAAGTTCCGCTTTGCTTATAGCCTCATAAAAATAGTACTAAGTACATCCAAAGCTGTTGACACTGGAATTTCCCATTGTTCGAGGGATATCATCTGCAGGCATAAGGAAGCTACAAGTGTTCATCACTTCCTGAAGAGTTACTGTAATCTACCCTTCGGTATTGTTTAAACAGAATGACACCAAATCTCTTCTTTACCTTTTCTTTTAATATGAATTTATTGATCTGAAGGTAATGGTGCATTACAATCTAAAATCAAGGGGACAAAGTTAGAGACCACTGCTCAAAGTCTACCCATACCAGAAAGAAAAGCTTACAATCTGCTAATAGGCAAAAAAAAATTGGCGTTTGGCCACATGCTTTGAAATCCTATGCGTGTTCTGTAGTGACTGTAAAACTGAGTGTTCTAAAATAGCATCGCCTAATGATCTAATTTCTCTGAGCAATGAAGGTTGATCCAGGATGGATTTTGACTGACTATGTGGCTTTAGGAAGTAGTTTTTAAAAAAAACTCAGAAGCCTTTTTTTCCCTAAAAATGCTCAGCATCTGTATCTTTTACTGTTCTTTCTATAGAAGCAAAATTCTCAGATTTATTTCAAATGTTTATTTTGGATGATAATAATGGCATTACGCTAGCTAGCAGAGTGAAAGGGTTCTTACTTTTGAATTACATGCAGTGGTATTTTATTGTTCAGACAGTTCTGGAAAAATTTCTGTGTCACTTTATGGATGTTTGGAATAGTATCATCATATTATGCTTTCGGAATGAAAAGTAAACAGAGATACTGTTAGAGCGTCACCATCTCTCTTCTGACCAGCACTTTTGAGGGTCAAAACATATATTCAAATATTTGGGCTAATATGCTAAAGGAAATATGTGCTTTTGCAATGCAGGACAAGGAAGTGATGCTCAGGTTGATTCTCAAGAAAATAGTTCTTGGGAAATTCTTGGGGAATAAGAGAGGCCCAAGCAGAGGGCTGTTCCTGGGTATAGCAGCACAGCAATGTCATCACAGCATGAAACTGCTGACAGACAACACACTGCATAGTGCTCACCTGGATACCATGGTTATTCCTTCCCTTCTCACTTCTTTTATTTGATGTGCAAGTATGTTTTTACCACGTATTAGTTGACGTTTCTTTGAAATTTTGAAAGATGAGAGGTTATGTGAGTATGACTAGGGCAATCACACTGACAGTGCAGAGGTCAGAGACCATATTCAATTTGTTGAATAGATTCTTTTGTTTCTAAAATTTTTACTTACTAAATTAAATTTTCATCAGGGTGAAGCATTCCAGGTATTACCAAAAGAAGACACCTTTCTACTGTGTTACAATTCTACAACTCTAGAGCAATGCAGCCAGTATTAGTTCTGCAGCCAGTGTGTAAGGATGATAAAGCAAGCTGTCTCATTCATATGAAACCAAGAGGAGAGAGAGAACTGCTATTTCTCCACATCAGGAATTCCACACTGAGACTGTTTATCTTCTTCTGAGCATCCAACTTTCCAGGAATATGAAACCCAAAATAAGTTTGCATTAATTTGATCGTATTTCTGACACATTGAGCATAGCTCTTAGCTCTCCCCAAAGAACTATCTATGAACCTGCGACAGATATTGCTGTTTGAAAACAGCAGGCTCAGAGGTTGTTCATGACAGGAATTAGACAGCCAACACAAGAGGCAATATGCCTAGCCTCTGAAAGATAACCTAAGAATGATGATATTTTAGACAAAAAAATTCAAATGTAAATTCAGAAGCAAATATAAGTCTTGTCATTTCTATTTTCCATTAGCCCTGGCTGAGTAGTGGTGAGTAAGGAAGGCAGCATGAATGAAACTGCTGCTAACACAGGCTGGGGAACAGAGGAAACCTCATGTCCAGACCACACATTTTCCTCTCCAACCACATCTCAGGCTGTCCTGTTGAAAGACACAATGCCATTTCTGGATGTGAGTTGTTGTTCAGAATGAGCATTGGAGGGAGCTGAAGGACACTGCAAGTACAGGAGAGAACTGACAGGAGCCAGTCTGCCTCAAAGTAGGCACATGTTGGGGTTAGAAGACACGGGAACCAGTCATTAGAGAAAATCCTACCTCCCAAGAGCTTAGAGAGTGGTTTGGGTTGGAAGGGACCTAGAATATCACCTAGTTCCAGCCCATCTGCCATGGGCAGGGACACCTTCCATCCAACCAGGATACTCAGACCCCCATCCAACCTGTTCTTGAATACTTCCAGGGATGGGACATCCACAACTTCTTTGGGTAACCTGTTCCCTTGTTTCATTATCCTCATAGTAAAGAACTTCTTTCTTTATCTAATCTAAACCTCCTCCCTTTCAGTTTAAAGCCATTCTCAGATGTCCTATCACTATGTGCCCTTGTAAAAAGTCCCTCTCCAGCTCTCTTGTAGCACCCGGTAGGTACTGGAAGGTGTCTCTAAGGTCGCTCCAGAGTCTTCCCTTCCCCAGGCTGAACAGCCCCAACTCTCTCAGCCTTTCTTCATAGGAGACGTGCTCCAGCCCTCTGATCCTTTTCATGGCTGTCTTCCGGACTCACTCCACCAGGTCCTTATCCTTCTTATGCTGGGGGGCCCCAGACCTAGATGGAGATCTCTGGGTGGGAATGGAGAGAATCACGTCCCTTGTCCTGCTGGCCATTCAGCTTTTGATGCAGCCAAGGATCCTATAGTACTGAAGGTTATTCTTGAAAATAAAATTAAACAAAATCATACAGTGTATATCAATGGTTATTCCAAAATCACCCAAAAGGATGATCAGAAATACTGTGGCAGTACAGTCTGAAGGTGATGCACATGTTGTTCCACTTTTTCATTTCTGTAACCCAGCCACAGACTTTGACTAATGTGGGCCTCAGCTGTCTTTCTAATAGACCTAAAATAACCTAAAATAATTTGGAGTCAAATCAGTTCCTGGAAGCTAATTTAGGCCCCTCTATCTCCTGAAGGCATATTCACCTTCCATCTGGAAGGAGATAATCTGTCTGAGTAAGGACTACATGCATTGCTTCATAGGTATCATCAGCTCTTGCTGATAACAAACAACTACTTTCTCCACCCTTTCCCACTAACTTGACTAGGGCTGTTTGCAGTCCTGCAGCTTAGCCAGAGCGCTGAGATCAGCATCTGGCCCACAAAGTCTGCAGCAGTCCTCGGAGCCTCACACAGCCCCTGTGGGATCCAAATAGCCTGCCTTCTTTAATTTGGTGCTTTCCAGGTTGTGAAAGAGTTTGCACCTCCTTTTCTGAGGAAAAGTCATAATAAGTTATTCCTTCAGGCTTGTGTTGCAAGGTTAATCAAAACTACAGTCCAGAGTTTAACAAAATGAGGAGAAGTGAACTACTAGCTTTGTATCTTCTGACAGAACTTCCTTCTCACAACCAGTTCCCCGCACTGTCTTTCTCCGGATCAATGCATGTGATTCAATCTTCAATCTTCCTACTAGGTGATTTACACCTACTTGTATTTTGTATAAGCTGGAGTCCACTCCTGAGCCCAAGATTATTATGGAGATGGCAATACGATAATAGATGGATCAATTATTTTAGGAAGAAAGTTGTTGTGAGTGTACTCAAAGACTGATGAAAAAGACACTTGTACATAACTGGTGGTAACTAACTCCAGTGATTATTCTGTCCAGTCCAATTTCTGCTTTTTCTCTTGTCACTAACAACTGGAGGCGTGTGGATACACCTTGTGCAAATGTACCTGCAGTGCAGAAACAGGGGAGGGTGCATTTTGCTAACACATTTCAAACGGTGGCAGAAATAGAATGGACTGAACTTTTCCAGGGAAATGAGTCATCTGTTAAAATAATGTGCTTTCATATTGAGTAGAACAGCTTTGTGAGCTCAGCCCCAATTCATTACATAATTTCAGACCTTCTCAAATATTTGGTTGTTTTGCAACTTTGAGATAAAATAGTTTTATGCTACTGATGATATTTCAAAACTACAGTACCTAAAATTTTAAAAGAAACAAATAAAATATTTCAGGTCAAACAAAATATTTCCTTTGACTAAAACACAAGGAGACTTACAAAAGTGGTTTTTTGAGTATTGAAGCAAACCTGTTTATTTGTAATATGGTGACCAAATACAAATTTCTGTTACTGAGAGACTTTAGTGAGATATATTGCTCCAAACACTTAGTGCTGATCACCCTATCTGGTAATATTACTGCTAATGCAGCTACCCTGATTGTAAATATTTGCAGGATTTGATTCTTGGGCATTTGGATATTTTTCTTGGAATCAAGATGTACCTTCAAACGTGTTCTTTATGTTTCGAAAAGGAAGGTACACAATTTTTCTAAAGGGATCTGACTGGGACAATGGGTATTTTGACTGGGAAACTGAGGTTTGTATAACCAGTTCCTTGTCTTTGAAATGAGATAAGGTGAATGTCAAAACTTTAAAAGGCTACATCAAAACATGGCTTGAATGCTTAACTCCTTGTGGCCTTACAAGGTCATCCCCGTGCATTAACAGGATGTACCTCTGGCATTGTCTTAAACCAATAGGAGGATAGTAAATGCAAGACTAACACCACGCAAAAGAGCAATTTTAAGTTGTACCTGGACAGTCTGCCCTACCCCGTACTCTCTGCAGTTCGGTGTATTGGATGTACTGACACCCTTTCTCTTCTATAGCAATTAATTTTTGCAATGTTTGCATTTACCATTTGTACTGGATGTACTTACTGTGGCTGAATGTGTTTCATGGCAAACAAGTGCTTTTGTTTGAACGTTCCTCTACTCATTATACCCAGACCAATCTTATTCCCTACTTTCTGGATTGTTGCCAGGAGAATGTAATCTACAGAAATTAGGACACATCAATTTAGTGGGTTTAAATAGAAATTTAGTGGAAGAAGAATAACAATGCTTTCATCTTCTACTCTTCCTAAAAGCCTAGCTAGGAGGAAACAAAAAAGAAATGATATGCCAAAGAGTTGTTCATTAAAATCCAGTCCAAAAAATTCAATAGATGTCCAGCTATTTTATATGAAACAGTGAAGCAATCACTTCCTCCAATTAGGACCTAATCATGCAAAACCCTGTTCCCTCCTGAGAAGTCCCAGAACTTCTTAAGTTAACCAGCATTTAGTGAGGATGCCAGCCTTCTGTAGTTGAAAGAATAGATTTCTGAGTTGTATTTCCCTCTGTGAATCTCTTCACATTCTCAAATCAAATTTTCCAGCCCAGTTCCTCAACTCTAGATTTGACAAGAGTTACACAAACATGAGACTACGAAGTTCTAAATGACCTTGTTATGGAAATGGTGTCTATACAGACCTGCAGTGTACTTAGGCTTGACCATTAGATTGCTAATGAATACATTCATTCTTCACAGCTTGTTGAAGATGCAATTTCAAGCTATGTTTGCTTCAAAACTGTTTACTTTGACTAATCTGAGTTTGTCAAGTGTGATTTGTCACACCGCTCATAGTGCATGAGCTGTGCTTCCTGGCTTGGCAGCAAAACTTTTGCATAACACAGGGATCCAATTATGTTGAGTTTTGTGTTCAAAGATGCAGAAGCGTAATTATGTGCAGTGTCTGATAAGGACTTTGCTGAACTCAAAAGCAATGAAGAGAGATACTTTTGTGTTCTCTGATTCACAGGACAGTTCATTAAAAATCACATTATTTTACTCTTCAGGTGTCCATCCTTCTTCGTGTGGGGTGAACTTTGCACAACGGACAGCAATTAGTCTTTGAGCAATAACAGATTTACATTAAGCAAAAGGAAGGATCAAGTAACTATTTAAAAATGCTAATTATAATGAAAACCTATACCTTTTGACAAAATTATAACAATGAACCAGAGATTACCATTTTCTCTCTAAATCTGTAGTTTCTCATTTATGGCAAATTACCATGACCTCATCTCAGATCTACAGGGTCGCTGATCTTCACATTCCCTGTCTTGTTGAACCTACTTATGAAACACATGGAAATGTTTTTCTTCCCACTCTTTACAATATTCAATGAAATGAGCCACTGAGTGTTGCCCCTCAGTCCTGTTGCCCTCAGTCCTGTGTGGTTTGTGTCACACCTCCATTCCTAGCAGCTGATCTTCACTCTCTTCTCCTAGAACCTTTATTCAGTTGCTCATAGGCAGTGTCTGAGATCCCTACAAGAGAAATCCAGAAATTTCTAGAATGTTTAAGTTTTCCCAGTGGTCCCTCTCGGTTATTGTAGTATCCCTCCATATTTATTCTTCAAAATACATTTTTATTCTTCTCTACACTCTCCACCAGGCATTCAGCTTTATGCCAGTTAAATTTGCATACCTTCACGGGTTTTTATTTTGTTTTCTTTTGTGGATACATCGGAGGATGAGTGGGCAGATGAGTATGAATCAGTTGGATGGGGAATTTCTCCATGTCTGATTGCTACATCAGTGTCTACAAGCTCATGAACAAGGTAGCCCTCTAATATTAGCTGGTCACGTGTGCTTTTCCTGTTGAAAAGAATGACAAACAAGCAACACTAGGAAATGATTTATTCTGTCCTAAAATAGGCAATAGAAAATGCTTCAGTCAGCTAAAACAAACTGTAGAAAATATTAAGTCATGCGTCCTGCCTTCCTCCATAATGGGGATTTTATAATTTATTTCTGATCCTTAGTTCAAAACTTTTTCCAAGATCATGACACCTTTCAGCTTCCACTACTGAAGCCAAACTTCGAGAGAGCAAAGCGTTTAATAACTACATTTTTTTTGTGAAAGAAAAAAGTTGCTTATTTTCTAGGGACTTCCTTGCCTATTTAGGATCATTTAGGTTGGAAGACATCATAAAGTACAACCATTAATGCAGCACTGCTGTGTTCACCACGAAACCATGTCCCTAAGGACCACATCTATATGTCTTTTAGTTACCTCCAGGCCTGGTGACTCCACCACTTCCCTGGGCAGCCTGTTCCAATGACCCACAATCCTTTCTGTGAAAAAAAACTTCCTAATATCCAGACTTCCCTTGGTGCAACTTAAGGCCATTTCCTCACATCCTATTGCTTGTTACGTGGGAGAAGAGAACGACCCCCACCTGCCCACCAGGAAGTTGTAGAGAGCGATAAGGTCCCCGCTGAGCCTCCTTTTCTCCAGGATAAACACCCCCAGCTGCTCCTCTGGACTTGTGCTCCAGACCCTTCCCCAGCTCCGCTGCCCTTCTCTGGACACGCTCCAGCCCCTCAATGTCTTTCTTGCAGTGAGGGGCCCAGAACTGAGCACAGGATTCGAGGTGTGGCCTCAGCAGTGCCAAGTACAGGGGAATGGTCACTGCCCTGGTCCTGCTGGCCGCACCATTGCTGATCCAGGCCAGGTGCCGTTGGCCTTCTTGGCCACCTGGGCACACACTGGCTTCTGTTAAACTGCTGTTGATAAATACCCCAGGTCCTTTTCCACTAGGCATCTTTCCAGACCCTCTTCCCCAAGTCACAGAATCACTGAATGAACTAGGTTGGAAAAGACCTTTAAGATCATCTAGTCCAACCAAGTCTCTAGCTTGAGGAAGTTTGAGACTTGGTCATCTGGTGGTTTTGATTCCATTCCGCTTCACTAGAAGTTACTGCCAGATGTCATTTCACCGACCTTATTCCGTCTCACATCAGCCTCTTCCATTTTAAAGCTTACCATCCATTCCTTCTTCCTTTTTCTTCCTGCAAGTTCTTTAGAAATTGCTACGCTAGCCACAGGCTCCTTAAACAGATACGTGTTTTCCTCGTGTTTCCCATCCTCTTTATCTGCCTGTTCTGATAGCCTAAATATTGGCATTGTTAATGGGCAATGAAATAAATGAGAAGGCGTGTCTTCAGGTGCAACATTCTGTTGTGGTTAAAACATTTCTCCACTGAAATGAAAATCACAGTAGTAGAGTAGTAGTCAAAATGTTAAATTGACCTAGCACTTGAATTTTTACCATTTTGATTCTTTGCTAGTAGTGGAGAAAAGCAAACATGAAACACTTAGATGATGTATTTTACTTCAATCACTTTTTTTTTTTTCTCTAAAAGGGCATTTTGGAAACTTTTGCATTGCTTGATCGTTTCTATTCTACAGGGATTATAAAAGGCATGGTGGAATCCTTGTATTCAAAAAAAATGTACCTTAATATGTTATATGTTCTGTAAGTTTCTCAATACAGCACGCTGAAGGTCACTCTCAATAGGCAGTTGTTTATGATACAAACAATAGACAGATTTTATCTGTTTATTTAAAGTCTCAGATAAGAAGAAATAAAACGACATCCTTTTCTTTTTGTCTATTCTGGACACAGATGAATTTGGAAACCTTCACTGGCTGATGAAAGTTGTAGAACTTTATGAAGATCAGAGAAACTTCTTAAAAACCTTCATCAGATACAAATGCACGCAACTTAGCATTGAAGAGGTATCCTGTAGCCTTCTCCTGACTGTTGGACTCTGTGTTCAGGGGAAAGTTCAAAGCAGGAGAAGGAAGTTACTTCTCCTGTAAAGCACGCTCAGCTAGAGATTGCCTTTTCTTCCTCGTTACTGGTAAAAATAAATCAGAATGCTGGAGTTAAAGTATTTATTCTTCTCTCTGCTTTCCAGAAAGAATGGTGTAATATTTACTGCATCCATTTCTGAAGAGTACAACATTTTTCTCCCAGACTACTAACAAGATCAAGGTTAGTTCTACCTGAGGACTTGGACTGATCATTTCTAAGTGACGTAAAGTAAATGAAATCTTGAATATATTTGTCCAAACACTAAAGTTATTTGCCAGGGCAGGGCCTATTGTTTACCTGCTCTGCCTTGTACTTTCCAGTGGCTGTCGCTGGCTGTCATGGAGACCTTGAATCACATCAACTAAGGTATTGTCATTTGTATCTTAAAGTCGGCGTCAGTGTCCGTGGAGATTTTCAGTGGGGCCAGGATTTCAATGCAAGACAGATTTGATTTCTAATGAGATCTATCAAGAAAGGGGAAAAAGATTTCTTGATGACACATTTCCTGTTGACTTTGCACAACAGCCAGAAAGGGTAGGGGGTGTCTGTCATGCTAATGTTAAATAAATTGTGTTATGTTTGCAGCCTGAGGTGTTATGCAGAGGATCTATGGTGGTTGGGATGTTGAGAAGAAACTGTATCTATTGAATTTGACATTTGTGTCCATTTTAGGTCTTGTTCTTATGGTGGATTTTATTCTTTTGGTCACTTTCACCTGTTTTATTTCAACTCCAGAGGGTATGCATGAGATTTACAGTGCCATAAACAAAGTGAAAATTAAGACAGTGTTTAAAAGAAGGTCTGTGTTCTTCACATTTCCTTGTGCTTGCTTAGCTTTGCACACTAAAGTACCTTCAGGGAAAACAGCAAGACTGCTCTGGGGAGACGTATTTTCTCTGTGTATGAACATTTGCAGAACTGAAGTCCGAGAAAGAACACTCCTCTACTTGAGAATGCATGTATAAAGAGGTGTGTATGAGGAGGGATTTGCTGGGTTTGGCACCCTTTATGCCTTCCTCAAATTTCACATTTGCTTTCAGAATGAAACCCTTGGGTTCACAAACATTAGCTTTGTATTAGCATTCCATCCACCCCTTAATGCATCTTCCCATTTCCGTATTAAACCAGGTGATGCTGTTGGCAGCAGGCCCTGTTGGGTAACGTGAAACATGCTTTAATGCACGGAGTGCAGGACTGTAAAATGGAACTGGTTCATTCATGCACGTAGAATCACAGAATCAGAGAATGCTTTGGGCTGGCAGGGACCTTAAAGAACATTGTACTCCCTGCCATGGACAGAGACACCTTTCATTAGACCAGCTTTCATCCAAACTGGCCTTGAACACTTCCAGGGATGGGACATCCACAACTTCTCTGGACAACCTCTTCCAGTGTCTCATCACCCTCACAGTAAAGAATTTTCTTTACTGTGAGGGTGATGAAAGCTGGTCTAATGAAAGGTGCCCCTTTTTCTATCACTACATGCCCCTGTGAAAAGACCCTCTCCAGCTCATGTGCAGATCCCCTTTAGGTACTGGAGGGCAGCTATAGCGCGTCCCTGAAGCCTTCTCCAGGCTGTACAACTCCAAGTCTCACAGCCTGTCTTCACACCCTCAACGGAAAGTGGTAGCCCAGGAATGCTGTGATTTTGGTATGTGGACATGTGTTGGTTTAACACAGCCTGTTTTTTGGTGGGGGCGGGAGAAGCCACAGAGGTGGCTTTGCGACAAGCTCCTGGAAGTTTCTACTACGTCCAGCAGAGCCAATTGCTGAAGGCTCTGATGATGCACAGGTTGCTGGCCCAATTAGAGAAGTTGGTAACGCCTCTGTGATGACATATTTAAGAAGGGGAAAAAACACAGGCATTCTTTTTCTTTGGAGGGCTGGGGGGCCACGTGGCCAGAGCCCTCCCAGGGCCGGCAGGGGGGCCACGCGGCCGGGGCCATGCGGTCGCTGCTGTTTCGGCACGGGTCTCAGCGAGCTTTTCCTGCTTAGCCATTTTTAGCCAGCCGTGCTGCGAGCAGAAGGGCAGAAGCAGTGACAGCAGCTTCTCGTTTTTGGCACCCCGCATGAAAAGAGGCGCTGAATGGAGCCAGTGCTGTGGCGACCAGCCCCACACAGGCGGTGGGGATGACATGGCCAGCGACGAAAACTTGGCGAGCAATTCCCCAACATGGAATCTGGACAACATCAACTTCTCAGCGCTGAAAGATACCTATGGACAATAACTTTATTCTGAGCCAGAGAAAAGTTAAAAATGAAAACACATGAGGAGAACCAACATGGCGGCACCAAGGTCAGTGAAAAGAAGGAGAGGGAGGAGGTGCTCCAAGCACTGGAGTCGAGATCTCTCTGCAGGCCGTGGTGAGGACTATAATACAACAAACTGCTTCCCTATAATCCATGAAGTGCGTGGAGGGATGCAGAAATCCACTCGTAGCCTGTGAGAAAAAGTGCTCAGGCTGGAGCAAGTGGATGCTGAAAAGCTGTAATCTAGTGAGAAACTCGCACAGAGAGAGATGACCCTTGCTTCCAGAGATACAGAAAGAACCCTTGTTTACAAACTAGATCAGCTTATCCTTAAAAAACTTCAGCTTATCCTTAAAAGACTACGCCCCATGAACTAATGACCCACACGAAACAGTTTTGCAAAGACTATCTCCCATGGGAGGGACTCACATTACAGCAAGTTGGGTGAGACTGCTGCTTGTGAAGATTAGAACCATGCTAGAGAAATTCCAGAGAAAACTGTCTCCCATGGGAAGGATTCCACGGCACAACAGAAAAAAGAACTCCTTTCCCTGAACGAACTGAATAAGGTTTTTTAGAAAGTGAAAGACTGACCAAAACCCCATGTTTTGTCTCCCTGCATTGTTGGTGGGAAAGAGGGAGGGACTGGGAAGAAAAAGGTGTTCTAAAGGTTTATTTTAGTTCTCATAACCCACTTTTAACTTGTTAATAATAATTTTTCTTTATACTGTTTAAGTTTTAAACCTGTTTTGCCTTAGAGTGTTTTTCCCTTAATCCTTATCTCAACTCATGAAACCTTCATTTTGTTTTCCCCTCCTCTGCTTAACTATAGCAGAAAAAAGTGAGTGAATGATTTCTTGTGAGTACCTGGTGCTTAGCCAGTGTCAAACCGTGACAGGGCACTGCAGAGGTACTTGTTTTTGAATGGCAAAGTCAGAGTAGTACAACTCATGAGCAACAGCGAAGTGCAACTTCACGCTTGGATTTATCAGTTTTGAAAGCTGAAGTAAGAGTACATCACAGGGATGTAGAACATGGCTATGATCAGGAAAAAATATGAAGCAGTATGTATCTGCAGTGTGTGTTTAGGAAGAAATGAATGTAAAATTCAGTAAGTTTACAGAGTGAGGACAAAACTATGCTGTCCCCTTAAATACCTTTGGATCACTTTTCATTCCAAAGTTAATCACTGTAGCAGCTTGCCTGGTATGGCAGAAATATCTGTGGGGTAAAATCAGTCAAAACTCTCAAAGCTGAAGAAATGAAGTCTTATACAGTATATTTATCGATATTGTGTAAAAAATAAGACAAATTCATAGAAGACAAAGAAGTCTAGAAGTTTAGATCAAAAAGTAAAAAGTCAGAAAAAAGTTGTAGTTTTGACTAAAGGAAGACATGGCACTGATACTAGTGATATCACTATGCCCATTAGTGATAGCTAAAATACACATTGCTGTAATTAAAAACTGTAGCCTACAGGTTATTTATATGCCCAAGTTTGTTGGTAGTTAAAGATGATTCATCTACAATGTATTGCAAAGTAACTGAAAACTGCATAGTTTTAACACACCTATTAATTCCACAGTTGTTCATCATATATTAAGCTGGACTTCTAGTTTCCTTCACTGTCATCTTTACTGGTGTTAGAAGAGCTAAATCTGCTGAATTTTGACAGAAGGGGTTTTTTGCTTTCTGCTCTGGAACAATTTTGTGTGTCTACATAATGGGAGAGCAGCTGTTAATCTCACAACTAAAGTCCAAACTGCTGACAGTTGACAGCAGTGATTTACGTCTTTTCAATGAAGAGGAAACACAATTATTTTATTCAAGTACATCTCAGGTTAAACCGGAGGGAAGAGAACTGAATTTACAGGACATAGAAATTTTTATGGAAAAAACCCCAGAGAAATGCCAGGCAGGTTTCTAATCACCAGAGGAATGAAGCTCTGGAACAGCTGTCTTGTGGGAAGAGCAGTAATTGGAGAGTCTTCAAAAGGGATCTTGGTAAATTTTTGTGGGGGACTACTCAATGTGTTTTCCAGACAGCTCTGAACTCAGTGAAGCAGAATGTTGTTCACATGGGCCTTGTCCTCTAAGTTCTTCCTTGCTGGGTGTGCTCAGGTTGCATTAGAAATTTTTTATTTTCAGCATTTCTCTTTCTCGTTTGTGATAAGTTACAACAGAAATAGAAAAATGAGGGTGACAGCAGTGACAAATTCATCTGTCCCAAAATAGACCTTTCACTGGAATGTGGCAGTGTGAGCTTGGTGCCTGATTATACCTTGCCTTTCTAGATAGGAATGTGCTGCGTTGCAGCTCGACTAGAGAGAGGGGAAACATTGAAGGGAGGGCCAACACCAGGTGCCAGTGCTCACCTGGTATCGCCGTGTGGGTGTCGATGGAGAAGCTGCTTCTTGTTCCACGGGGAACCTTAGCTAAGGAACCCCTGGCGGTGCTTCTTGGCACCTCGCAAGTCAGCTCTCTCACCCGTGCGATGGATACACGCAGCCACGCTCACACTGAGCCAGCTAGCTCAGGCGACACTAGAAGTAAATGAGTCAGAGACAGCCCCCGCCTGGAGCACCGGAGTTTATTGTTACCTCGATGCTGTCCTGGACGAGAAGGGGTGGGTTTCCCATCCGTATACACTCATAAAGGGGTACAGGAGGGAGCCAGGGTAATATGAGAACCAATGGGGATAAGGAGGGGGCGGAGTGGGGGCTGGATTACATCCTCTTCAGGGATACAAGGGGGTCTGGCTGCTGGCCAGTCCGACAGATCGAATCTCCATAGGGTCACAAGCTCAATGGAGGAGGCCTTTCTCACTGGGGTAAGGAGGAGTCTTACACTTTGGAGCCTGTCCACCAGCGGGCCCCCTCTGTACCTGGGCTCTTTGGCCCCCCGGCCACAACAGCTGTTGGTTCAGCCGATGCAACAACCTGGGACAGTGCAGAGCCTTTTTGTGGTACCTGAGTGGAGGTAGATTGCACAGTGCTTTCTTAATTTTCTCTGAGTTATGCAACTTTGTACTACACACAAATAACAGAGGAGCCGTTATTGTAAACCACAGGTAATGAGAAACTTCAAAACAAGGAAAATACATACATAATAGATTTATTGTGCAGTATTTTGGTTACATAAGCACAGTACAACATATTTCAAATGACTATAACTTATGTGTGGGAGCAAGGTTTTGGGATCCTGGATTCCACAAGTCTTTAGTCTCGGGGGAAACCTCTGACCCCTTGAGGCCAATGATAAAAATCACTGATTTCGGTGAGGCCTGCATTTCCCTTCAGATCTCTTTACCCCATTCTCACCAGCTGTCACCCTGTCACAAGCCATAGAGAAAGAAGGTAAAGAACTGTTTCACTGTAACCTTTCCGTACATCACCTTTCATTATGGAAAAAGCGTAGCTCAAGTAGCCTGTCACAGTTTCTTTTTTTAACTCTACAGAAATTAGGACAACTTAAAAAGAACACACTATATTTCTTCAAAGAGACAGTTAGGAGCAGCACAATTTTTTTTTTCAATAAGCAAGAATCCATTATCCTTCTGAAAACAGTGGTGGTAAATGGGACCCTTTTTCAAGCTGAAACTGTAAAAAAATTCACCTTTCTAGACAGTGTAGCTAATGTGTCAAAAGATTTCCATTGACGACATTAAATAAGCTTGTTGCTATTTTCATAAATCATGCATATTAAAAACCAGAACCTTTTCCATGCTCCTCCCAAAACAAAGTACCATGGAAAGATGTATTCCTATTGTGCAAGTCTGAATGTTTCGCAATCTTCTCCTTGATTCAAAAATTTTAATGTGAAAATAAATGGAAAATCAGTATGTCTGTAAGCTTCAGATCTGCTATGTTATGTTAAAATTCGCAAAGCTGCACTGAAAATCCCAACAAGAAACATTACATAACAAAAAATAGATAGCTTCTAACAGCCTTTTAATTAGAAAATTTCTATTTTCGATGAAACATTAAAATTCAGTTAGCCCTCAAGTTTCTTGGCATATTTACAAGTCCATGCAAAAATACTTAAATACTGTGATTTAAATGATATGATTCTATGAATACAAGAACTATAGATGTGAACTAAATGTTTATTTATAAGTCCACAAATAAATGTTTTCTACTGTGATAGTAATATCACTTAGAAAATGCATTTTGATAATTTGTAATTATAACACACATTTTTATATTTATTTTGTTATTTATTTTAGTGTTTTAAAATGTTTTTATTCAACAACCTAGAATATGTACAAAACCCAAATCAATTATTTTGTGCATATGATCCCAGAAATAGTTTTATTTTCGTCCACAGAGTAATTACTCCTTTCCTTTCTCTATCCACAAAGCCAAAATCTGATTAAATGTCCTATTTTCTTTGTCTGAGGGGATTCCGTTATGGTGGAGATATGGTGGTATGCCTTCTCCACATTTTCATCTAAGAGGTGTGTTACTGAAAATAATCAGACTCTCAGTTGAAGATTTTGATGTCATTGAAAATTCACCTGTTAAAATGGCACCTGCTTTTCTTATCTTGGGAAAAGTAGTCTGCCTTTATCTTAGCCAGTCTTTTACAGATGCTGATGCACAGAGTTACTGTACTTTCTCATAGCTTTGTGGCTTTGAATAACTCTCTTAAATTCGTGGCAACAGCTTCCTTGTGTGTTTCTTCTGATTTTCAGGATTACTCACTGGTGACTGCTAAATCAATAACAGCAGTAGATGTTTCCTTTCATCAGCATGTTTGACAAATACTGTTCTCACTTTTTTGTTCAAAGTGCAAGAGATGAACAAGATTTTGCTTTTCCCTGGTGGAAGGAGAAAATAAAGGGATATGTATGCAGGACACTTACTTGGATGTATGAAACTGGAGGCTATGTTAAGTAGGGACAAATTTGACCCAGTTTTGGATCATAGCTTTTTTCCCCTTGGCTTTGTTCTGAAGTAGATAGAAAAGGAAGATCCATCCACAAGAAGTAGGGCAAAAGACTAAAAATCGTTCAAGGAATTGCAGATACCAGATATGAAATACGTTTGTCTTCTGCATAGGTTCCACCAAAGTTCTGAGGGAAGGCATAACAGCTTTGTATCCATTTATACCTACGTCTCAGGCTCTCCTGGGGGTTAAAATGGCTTATTCCATCTATTAAGTAGAGGGAATAGAGGCAGTGGAGGTCTTACTTAAATTGCATTGGGTGCAAGTGTTTTAAACATTTGCAGTTTCTCTGCAACACGGATCCATTGGTCAGTCTTCCGGCAGTCATCTAAAGTGTCCTGAATGAAACAGTTTCTGGTAGAGAAAATTTGTGATTGGCATAAAAAAGACAAAGGAAGGAATAAGAAAGATACTGATATTTAAATATAAATTTTTTTTTGTATGATGCAAACAACTGTGACAACAGAACAGAGTAATTACAAAGGGCAGCAGACTTCTTTCATATCCATACTTTAAACTATGCTTCCTCAGTGTTTTAATGGGTGATATGCAAATCTTTTACCACTGTTACTTAGCTGTTTTCAGCTAAATAATTGTATAGTTACTGTGTTAGGTCCCATTCATAAGATCACACAGTAAGTTCTTTCAAAATAAAAATGGAGAAGTGGTGAGTGGTTTCTGCTCTGTCATCATCTTCTCCTTGATGAGACCAGATTGTGTTGATGAAAGCATAGACTGAAGAGGCTGTAGACTGAACTCCAAAATTAGATACTGGATGGATGTGAATATTTGGTTCTTTGCTCAGCAGTCTTGCATAGGACCACTTAAATCATGAGATAGTTCTTCATCCAGAGAGCTGTTCACTCCAGAATATTTTTCTGGTTTTTTTCGGAAAGGGGATGGTAAGTCACAGCTTCTTCAGTGGTTTCCCATTATGTCACTCTGTTCCTTGGAAATGCAGGTCTTTGGGAAGAGGCCAGAAAGGGTTTCTCATTAAATTCCATTAGAATAGATTCTAGGTAAAAGAAAAGTGAAACTATTCTGTGTCTAAGAGTTTCTGAGGTGAGACTGAAACTCTTCAAAATACCAATGCTGATTAAATAAAGATGTATTTATTGGAATAATGTTATATTGCTAGGCTGAGGCCTGGCATTCCTCATTGTGCTCTGTGTTTACACATAAGGAAAAGCTTAGAAAAGGATCAACCCTGCTTCTGGACCACATGGTCCAGTTTTTACTTTCTTCTATCTCCATCTGATATTCTGCTGAGTACTGCTATAGCAACCATTCTAGGAACTGGTTTTCATAATATTAATCAAATTTTCCTTCTCTCTGCATATTTATAGGCTTTTGGACTGGGAAAAAAAGTAAGCAAATCCTTAAAAACAAGGAAAAGGGAGAAGAAGAAAAAGAAATTGTTCATTAGACAAACTGCAAATCTGGACTCTTCCTGGGGTGCTTTATCTAATCTTAGCCTGTACGCCAATGATATGTTTCAAACAGAACAGAGAAATTCACTCTCATGCCTCTTTAATTTACTGTCACAAACAAAAATCTTGGTGAAGAATTTTTGGGATTGAACCTCATACTTGCCACATCCTGTCTGCATTCATGAAATGCCCCCATTGCTCTCTGTAGGCTAACATGTCTGTTGGCACAGCCACGTGATTGTTGTTGAGTCACTGGGAAGAGTTTCATAACCACTTCTAGACAGAGTTCTGAGAAGCAGTTCCTCTGTTGAAGGGTGTGAGATGTGAGTCCCAGTGAGCACCATCGGACTGACACCTCTGAATGTCTGCAGAACTTGTCTTGTGCTGAATCCACTGTTAACCCAGTTGCTGCCTGTCACAGGAAAAACTGCCTGATTGTTACCAGTCTCTTTTCAGCTTTCTCATCCTCTAGAGAAGTTATTTGTATTTTGAATAAAAGATGATTAACTGTTAGATAATTAACTATTTAATCACCAAATTACTTTTTTTGAAAAAAAACCCCCAAACTTTTCTGTGTTTTATAGGGGTTTTTTTACCTGTTTGGAACAATTTAATTTGGAAAACGCCTTTAAGATCATCAAGTCCAACTGTTAACCCAGCACCGCTGTGTGCAGCATGAAACCGTGTCCTTATGCTCCTCATCTAAACATCTTTTTAAACACCTTCAGGGATGGTGATTGAGTCACTTCCCTAGACAGCGTGCTCCAGTGCTTAATAATCTTTCCCATGAACAAAATTTTCCTACTATCCAATAGAAACCTCCCCTGGCACAACCTGGGGCCATTTCCTCTTGTCCTAACACTTCTCACTTGGGAGAAGAAACCAAGCCCAACCTTGCTGCAACCTCATTTTTTCATTGCAGTGGTGGCTATCCCCTCACCAGCATGCCTCAGTGGCTAAGTTTACACCATGAGCCAACACTGAAATCTTTGTTACCCCAACTCCAGCTTGGCAATACCTGAGCTGTTGACACAGAGTGCCGGAAGGCAGCACAGGCTTGGCTATCTGGGCTGTACTACCTGTAGCACATCCATACATGCATGGTCAAACAACCCAAATTCACTGTCAAATCAATTCTAAAATACTGATGTCAGTACTAAACTAACAATGCTACTTGCTCTTGATGTTCATGGGGTCAGTACGAACCACTCACCTCTTTGTTATGGTAGGTCTTATATCAAAATAAACATGGAATAGAATAGAATAGAATAGAATAGAATAGAATAGAATAGAATAGAATAGAATAGTTCAGTTGGAAGGAACTTCCAGGGATCATCCAGCCCAAGTGCCTGACCACTTCACGGCTGATCAATAGTTAAAACATGTTTCTAATGGCATTGTCCAACTGCCTCTGAAACACTGACAGTCTTGAGACATCAACCACCTCTCTAGGAAGCCTCTTCCAGTGTTTGAGCACACTCTCATAAAGAAATGCTGCCTAATGTCCATTCTGAACATCTTCTGGTGCAGCTTTGAGCCATTCCCCTGTATCCTGTCTCAAGGAGAAGAACAGAATTATATCTTGGGATTTGAAATCATCTGATGATGACATGGCTTGGATATGGAAATGATACATTTCAGAGTCTTTGTTATAGCAGCTGGTAAAGAAATCTCATTCAGCTTAATCACAGAAATAAATCAATAAATATGCTATTTTTGGAAACAGACAATGTACTTGTATTAACTTCCTTCCCTCCACAGAGCACAGACTGACAGGATCAGGCCTGTTCGCTGCAAGGATAAATACTCACCCTTCATTTTCAATGCTGCATCTGCTTTGCTACTGATTCCTCTGAACTCTTTATGAATACTTTTTAGATGGTCCTTTCCCATATTTCTTTAACTTTTTTTAATCATAGATTTGGAAGAAGAAAACCAAGGATTATAAACAGCTAATGCTGTATTTTTCATACTTTTGAAAATGTATTTGAAATGGCAAGATTTCTTCACTGCAATCATATGATCATGGAGCCATAGAATGGTTTGGGTTGGAAGGGACCTTAAAGGTCATCTAGTTCCAAGTGCCCATGGGGGCATCTAAATAGTGCCTTTGCTAGAGAACTTTGAGTATGTGATATCAGAAGGTGGGCAGAGGCAGGTCTATTCATCCTACTAGTGGTGTATGAGCAGCAATAAGACAGTAATTAATCTCCTCCTTCCTCTTACAGCTGTGTATTGGTTTGGCACGGCCTGGTTTTGGGTAGCAGGGGGAGCTGAAAAGGTGGCTTCTGTGAGAAGCTGCCGGAAGCCTCCCACCATGTCTGGCAGAGCCAATGGCTAATGGCTCTGAAGATGGACATGCTGCTGGCCAGAACTGGGCCAGTGAGAGAGGCTGGTAACGCCTCTGTGATGACATATTTAAGAAGAAAATCAAAACAAAGTCACAGGTTTTTGCTTCTAGTCAGAGGAGAGGAGGAGGTGAGAATATGTGAGGGAAAACAACATGG
>VZTD01010891.1:2114273-2175997 GCA_013397725.1 Rhagologus leucostigma
GAAGAAAATCCTGGTGATGGACTGACCAAAACCCCGCTGCCCTGCCTCCCTGTGATGTCGGTGGGAAGGAGGGAGGGCCCGGGGGGGAAAGGTGTTTTAAGGGCTTATTTTACTTCTCATTGCCCTCCTCTGATTCTGTTAGTAATAAATTTCACTTAGCAACCAAGGTTGAGCCTGTTTTGCCCTTGAAATATTTCTCCCGCTCTCCTTATCTCACTCCATTAACCCTTTTTCTTCTTTTCCCTCCTTTTGCCCAGCTGTGGTAGGGGAGGGTGAGTGAGTGACTCTCGTGGGTGCCTGGCATTGGGCCAGCGTCAAACCATGACACTGCTGTCTCTCCCTCAGGAAAGCAAGCAACCCTTACACTTGCACACTCCCAGCAGCCCTGCCATGGCTGACTAACCTTGCGTCCTCACCTACACAATTGGGTTCAGATCGTTTTACTTTGCTGGTAGAGTTTATACAATATAGTCTGCATGGATGCAGCTAGATATTCTCATGACTTAAAAAAATAGAATGAATAAGCCAGAAAATAAAATATTTCAAGATTTTGGTGTAATGTGCTAAGTAGAAAATTTATAGGGAACCATAGGAAACTTTGGTCTAAAAAGAAAGCTAAAGAAACTGCAAGTAAGAAACATCATTAGGAAATTATAGGAAATTCCTAGGATTGGTAGAAAAGGCTCATGAACAACAACCCATGGCTAGTTTTCTCTAAGGTTAATATCCACTAACAAGATCTGGAAAATCAGATTTAAAGCTTTGATTATACTTTTAAGGTTAGTCTTCAAGAAAAGTCAGATGTTCTCCATAGTAACTTTACTGCGTACTAACTGCGGTAGCACAGACCTTTGGTTTAGTTCCATACGTGTTTATTTTATTACCCACACCTATGCCAGAAAATACACAAGCTCTCTATTCACCAAATCAAATGAATTCAATACCTCCTATGAAGATTTTATAGCTTTTTTGAGTGGGGTTGCTTTAGAATGAATCAGTATGTTTGCTCAGTGGTTGGAGCAGCTGTAATAATACCATATTCACTGTGCAACCTTATTTCACTGCCTTAGTAAGTGTGAGCTGATTTTAAGATAGGTGGGTCAGAATTTTCCAGAAAAGTTTTCTTGTAAGAGTCATGGAGATTTTTTTTTAAGTAACTGCCTCTTTCTTCAATTTTCAGTTAACATTTATTTTTCCCGTTTCATTAGGAGAAAAAAAGAGAGCAAATTAAAATTATTTAGATGAGTCAGAAAAAGGCAGTATTATAGATAAGAGAGGTAAATAATCAGAATGGATTAGGAGGGAAAAGATGTGAAAACAACTCACTGCTTTTCCACTGTTTCTTTTATAATTTTATCAATTTTAAGGTATTTTTATTATTTACTTCCTTAACTTATGTAAATATTTCAATTTTCACTTCTATGTAGATGAAGCTAGAGCATTTTAAGGATGATTAATTCTATTTTAAATGCAGGTTTGATTAGACTGGCTTCTGGGCATATTTTTCCCCAGCATTTTCCAGGAGAGAGAGAATGAGCAGTAGTGATGGTGGAAAATGTGCTTGAGGTAAGAAGAGATCTGCTACATGTATTTAATACATGGCCTGCTGATTTAGGTCCTCGGACTTAAGATACCTGGGTGACAGCTGTTGTTTTCTTTTGGAGTGGTCTGGGGGATATCTCTGTGTTGTCTTTTTCTCTCTTCTTCTGTGTTCGCAGAAGATCTTTATCGGAACAGTTTATTTCAGCACTATTTTGTGCCTTGTACTATGTGAAAGAATATAGGATAAATATTTTGTGGATCTTCTAGACATTGTTACCTCTAAAGCTGCAGGAGCCATGATTTGATGAACCACGCCTGTGCTTTATGTTTAACCTTGGCTTGAGTGTATATCTCACCCTGCCTATGAAACTGGCAGCCTTGGGGAGGCTGGAGAAATGGCAGAGCAATCTCTTTCTGCCTTTAGCTCTGTTCAGTGGAGGCATCCTGTAAAGTACTGTTCAGAGATTGGAGTAAATCACAGGTCCAGACTGAGTAGGATGATGCTTTGATGAATGGCATGTGGCAGTGACTTCCTTGACAGCTTTGCTTCAACTTTGTGTTCCCTTTAGACAAGGACATTAAAAACACCTGTCAGAGCTGTACCACTGAGCTAGCAACAGAGAAAACACTTGTGCAGGTCACGTACAAAGAATCTGTCAAAAAGAGGTTGTAGAAAATCTGCACTGAATTTACTGCAGCGACTGCTGCCTTGGTCATAGTGAGCCCAGAGTCACCTTGATGGAGGCTGTGTGCGGTGGAAGAAGGAGCAGAAGACAGTCAAAGGGCTACACATCAGTCGAGTTCAGCTTGCCCATGTGCAGTACCACGCACAGAGCACCTCTGCAGTATGTTGCCTGAATTCCCCTCAAAGTTATATAAATGCACACACACATGTATATATACATATGTGCTTTTGTGTGTGCATCTGAAAAGATTCTGTGCTATTTTACTGAGCCAGCTCTCCTGCATAGTCTTCTCTCTGTTCGTCCTACCACTAGACCAATGCATTTCACATCTGTTTTGAACGAGCAATAGCAGTCTCCAAAGGATATCCTACTTTATAATTTCTTCCCATTTTTTTAATTGTGGTGTGGTGGCTGCCTAGAAGTCACTCCCATGTTGCCTCTTGTGAAATGGCTGCAGCAGCTGCAAGTCTGATTCAAATTCTTGTGAAAGTCATCTGAATTCTCTTGTCAGACATAAATTGTTGTCAGGCATAAAATTACACGGAAACAAGCTAAACTGGCACAAAATTCAAATGAAGTAGTCCACAAAATATTTTGTCAGTGAGCCTCACTGAAAACTGCAGAATCGACATTTGTGAGCTTGATGTTCGATGGACTTTGAGAGAGATGGAATGATGCTCAGGATGTGGCTGGTGTTAGTAGATTTTGTCATACTGAAAAACATTCCCAGGCACTAGATCTCAATCCTCTGTCCTGCTAAACTGAAATGGCTCTTGCATGTCTTCATTTCAGACCAACCCTCTGGATGGTTCCCAGGCACTATTCAGGACACGTCATGCATCAGGGGCAATTCCCAAATATTTTGGAATACTGTTTGGAAGTAGACAAACTACCTGAGAGATTAAGAAAGTTTAATAGCCTGAGTGTGAGCTGTTTCACATCTCTTGGGCACCGTGTCAGTGAATGGTCCCAATTGTATTCCATCTCCTGCTAGAGACATAGCCTTAGGCTTTAGGCTCCACCTGAAATGCCGTCTTGCATGCTTCACTCTAGTAGCCTCAGTCTGATGATTTCTCTTTGATCTGGTCGTATTGGTTATATCTACAGCTGGAGACCAGTTTCCAGCTCGTATTAAAGAATTAGCTGAGCTACAGTCATGTTACCTCTGGTCTGGCAGGCATTTTTGCAGGTGGTATATCCTCTATGAGCCTCAGAATGACAGATTGAGTGATAATAAAATTAGTCTTGTCACAGATCTAGGAGGTGACTCACAGACCACAAAGAATAAGGCAACCAGTTTGTGAAATCTGGGGCATTTTTCACATCCTGATGAAAAATAAAAATCACATAAATTGCATATTTTTTGAGGAAGTTTTCTTTATTTTCCAAAGGATTTCTCTGACATCAATTATTTTTGGCAAAGTGCCATTAGGGCACAAGTCCAGTGAAGTCCTGTATGGCTCTCGTCCAGCTTGTGGGAGGCTGTGGTGAAGAGTGGCTGCAGTATATGGGATTTCACTGGACTGTTGCTCTAAAATAAACAGGTATAAACAGGCTGACTGCTCTAAATCTGGAAAGCCCAGTGGAAACAGTGATTGTCACAGCTTTTAGCACAATGCTGATTGATTCTTATCTGAAAGAACTTTACATTTTTCACAGAAGAGATTCAGGTCCCCTTGGTCCCTGGTTTCACAGTAGCTCGAGCGGCAGGCCTGCAAAGCTCAGCGGAAGAATTAGGGTTTAGGATTTCTGCTGTAAACTTGGGCTGAGATGGATCCAAACTTTGTCTGCCCTCTTCCAAGTGATAATTTGATTGATGCTCTCAAAGAAATGGTGTGCATCCATCTTCACCCTCTCCAGCTGCTGAAGCATCTGCTTAGGGGGCAACAAGTCACCTGGGTCAGCCACCTAGGGCTGGAGTTGCACCTCTTGGGTAAATCAAAGGTCTGGAGAAATAATGTTGGATTTGGCTCCTAAATTATTCAGACAAGACAGTCTATATGGGTGCTGAAATGAAACAGATGAAAGCTGAGCTCTGGGGCAGATTAGAAAAAAGATAGTCCAGAGCTTTGAAGAGCCTGAGGTTTGGCAGAGAGATCTGCAGTCAGTAGCTTGTCAGATGCCTTGGACGTGCTTAAAGTTGGTTGTTGCTTTGACTAGAGACCCAGTGGCACAGTGGCACATTAGTCTTAAGTCTACCTCGTAAAGAAGGATATTATAGAGTGTAGCTGGACAAACAGCAGACTTTGAACAGGACCTCCCACGGCGTTAGATTTCAGTGGCACCGTTAAGCAAACACACCCAAACAGATTGAGATGATTGAGATGATATGCTCTTAAAAAACCCCGAAAACCAAGCCACAAAAACATGTTATGAAACAGTGGAATATTCCAAGATATTACAAGTGGAATATCTTTGGAAAAAAAAGGCTTTTGCAATTTTTACAGGGTTTTAAAACTGGACCTATGATTTTTATCTAACATTCAGGTTTGTTTTCCTTACCAGCACCCAAAATAAAGGCTACTAAAACTTGGATGTGCTATCAGAGCATCCTGAAGGGAAAAGGACTGGTTAAGACCCAGCTGCATGATAGATGACCTATCAGATGGAAAGAAAACGTGGTTATATAGACAAGAAAGCAGTGTTGGGTATGTCACATGAGTGTGGAAAGCCAGCAAATGTGCAAAGAGCAAACACTGACTCTTGCTGTACTAATAACATAAATAGGACTGAAACCACTCTCCTCTTATTTAAAATTATCCTTCAAAACAGGGCAGATACATGCAGATTGCTTGATTTCTTGAGGAAAGTCTCTGAACTCGACTGACTCCTGAACCATGTCCAAATGCAAGTTTGCCCAGGACAAAGTTGTACCAGGGATCAAGTTATTAATTTAACAGTATAGAGCATTAATTGTCTGCTGCTGGTCAATTTACTTCAGTGAAGACAAGGAACCAGTATGTCCCACAGACATTTCAGGATTTTTCTCCTCAATATTACAAGCTGACAAATATTCCAATTCTGATCTTGCAAATGTCTTCAGGATATGCTTAACATTAAAGCAGCAGTCCCTCATATTAGGGTCCTACAGCCTCCTCTCATACAACAGGGAAACTGTTATCTCATGGCTCCTTGGAAAATGGCAACAAAAAGGAACATAATAAGTTTATATGAATATTTGTGTTGATTCTTACTGACCAGCAGTAAAAGCTGCGGCTTGTGGGTTTTTTAAAAATAATTTTTGCAGATAATAATGGATAAAATTTTGTTCTTCCACCTCCTGTTTCACAGTGATAGGTCAG
Source organism: Rhagologus leucostigma (assembly GCA_013397725.1). Classification (NCBI taxonomy): domain Eukaryota; kingdom Metazoa; phylum Chordata; class Aves; order Passeriformes; genus Rhagologus; species Rhagologus leucostigma. Next base: position 2,119,804 of record VZTD01010891.1, read on the forward strand.
AAATAACTTTCTCACAATTTATTGAGTCAGTCCAGTTTTGAAAGAGTAACATTAGATCCATTCCTTTGTAATTGTTTCAATGAGTTTGCTTAGAGTTAAGGCTTATCAGTCTGTTAATTTAGCACTCACCTTCTAAACTGACCTCAAAAGTATCCCCTAATCTTGGATTTTGTATTTCACACTTCTACATTTTAAACTGTTCTCATGTCCCACATTGTTACGCTGTTTCTCCTCAGGTAGCTCAGGAATAGACCGATTTCTGGAAGTAAATTTCAAGGGTTGGTTTTCAGGTAATCCTTGAATTTGCAAAATTTATAAACTATTTCCGTGTACCATTTGTTCCCACAGTCCACTTCTCTGTGCTGTCAAAATTATTGTCCCCTTCCAACCCTTCGCTGGGACAAAAGCGTGTGCCAGGGTCCCACATGGGCTATCAAAGGGATAAGAGTCACAATGATGTAGCAAATAAGAGCAGAGGAAAGAGGAGGAACACCCCCACACATAGCATTCCAGAAACTCTATTTTTAATGAATGACTGAGGCACTTCTTTCTTGGAAGGAAAGATAACCCAGCATCAGCCTTGGAAGCAGATAACAAGAGCAGGTGCCTTTTCACAGCTGTGACCATGAACAGTGACTGAAAGACTGCATGGAAATCGATCATTTAGACACTTAAGGGAAGGAAATAAGATCTAGAAAAACTGTTGTCTCCACTTGTGCAAATAAATGCCTTATGCCCACTTAGAACTTTCAAGTGAAGGGTTAAGGTTGTGCAGTGCTATGAAATAGTGCTACAGCACCATTCTGATGCAATTGAAACTCATCCCAAGTAATTCAATTCAACCCTATATGCATTATGTCCCATGGGTTTCACTCTCTATGTTGGGAAGGCATAAATCTGACATCAGCTCTGGTTTTAGTATCATTCACTGTGACCAAAATCCCTTTGCATCATTCCACTTAACACAAGGTCCTAGAAGAGAATGAAGTTCTCTGAAGCACATTTTTTCCTATAAACCTGGATAGAGAAACCAGAATAAACTGCTGTAATCGCAGAATACAGAGCTTGACCTGTATGCTGATGAAAGTCAGAAGCTTTTTTCTCCTGTTTTACACAGAACATTGCCTTTTCCCTGGCCCTCCCCTTTCAGATCTTGTCCTGGGAAGTTTTAATCATGATGGCATTCATGGTCCGAGGCTGGTGCTTCTGCTGGGTAGCAGGATATGGTCCAGGGCTCTGATCTTTGCAAAAATTCCCTTAACCTGCTGTGGAGACTATTCATCAACTCCATGACATGACATAGAAGATGTACCAAGCCTCCTGTCCTTTACAGTATCCAGTTTAAAAACTTCCTTGGATGTAAATACGTCATGATACTTCACCACCAAATGCCACAATTATTGTAATTTAGCTGTGAGTACGGGGCTGAAGGGCAAGGCCATGGAGCCAGTTGAGGTGTAAATACAGATAAGTCTATACTGACTGAAGAAATTAGACCTGATAATTTATTTTTCTTTATCTGACTTTCATTTCCATCGAGTAAGATCTGAGTGTCATTTGTCCATTTCTATTGAGTGTTATCATTGTGGTAATGCTGAAGAGTTCCTGTAATGAATCAGGATTCATTTTGAAAGATTCTCTAAAAACAGTGTGACAGCCCAGAGAAAGAAGGTGACTTCGGGAGTTTTCCTGAGTTCTTTTGTGCCACAGCAGTGCAATTCATCCTAGAAAGCTCATAATTTAATACGACCAACAGCTAAAGATCAACAGCTGCCTATGTTTACCTGGCCACTCCTGTTACCCGGTGCAATACTTTTTTTCCAATTCATCTGTTGACCAGACCAGCTTGTGGGGACCAGTGGGGCACTTTCATCATCTGACATCTAGTGGCAGTGCTGTGCAACAGGGACGAGGTCAAAAACAAAGCTGGAGGTGGAAAACACCGTGGGAAAATTCTAGCCATTCATGATCTCATATCGTGGGATGATTTCATTTTCTGATAGCAAACCTATGTTTTAAAATTTGTAGTCTTCTTAATGTAATGCAGTTCACTTAGTGGTGCAGTAACGACTGTGTGTTTCTCACTAAAACAGATGAAGCATTTTGCATTTAAACTTGCATTGTGCAATTTTATAGTACAATCTTCCTTTAATTGTAAGTACTAGGAATTTCTGGAAAAAAATCTTAGAGGTTTATTAAAAAGTCCTTGCTGAGCTATAACAGAAGTAAAATGTTTGAAATACAAAATGAAGGCAACATTGGTAAAAGTTAAAAAGTTAAAGATCCTTTTAAATCATCTAAATGATGCCTATTCATGTCCAAAGCCAGAAAATCCACAACTCATCACCTTACATTCACGTATTCTTTTCCCATTTGGGCTCTCCTGAAAAGAGCTGGTAGTTTGCTACGTCAGGAGCACCACACCGTGGTCTCTGAGTCCTTCATGCTCGTAGTGCTGTAGCCCACATTTCTGGTCACCTGAAAAGCTAGGAATGCCTGCGTGTCCTTAAGATTTCTTGTCATGCTGCTGCAGCTATCTCCACAGACTGATGCATTCCCTTTTGGATATAATACATGTGAAATAACTCCTAAAAAACCCAAAAAATTCGAGCAAATTTTGCTCATTGACATGTCAGTGTTTTGATTGGCAAAAATTAAGTGTATTCCAATACAAATTTTAAAATTTTTAATGTATGAAATGCTGATTAAAAATGATCATTTGATGAACATATGATTATTAGAAAAGTCTGGCAATGCAAACTGGGTTATTTGTTTATTAGTATGAAGACAGTATAGTTTATTTATAGTGAAATCTTAGATCTTATGCTGAATTGAGGTTTGACTGAGAATGAAAGGAAATTGTAATTCTGGAATTTTCTATGATATCAAACATTCAGGTTTTGATGATTTTGCGTTATTTGCATCAGCTTTCTCTAAGGCAAATAGAAATTTGGCAAAGAAGTCTAAACAACAACTTTATTCTAGTATGTAGAGTGATTATCATTTTGTAGATGGTTAGTGCTCAGCTTTTCAGTTTTGAATAAACAGATTGTGCTGTAACATAAGCTGTGACTTGTACAGGGCCTTGTCTAGCAGTAGCACAGGAAAAATACTATTATTTCCACTGTGATTTTTTGTCAAAAGGGTGAGATAAACTTACTACTGTGCCTGGAGATAAATTTATTAACTCTATGTGGTAATGAAACAAGACCTCTGTCCCTTTGTCAGATACCACACGCTGCTGGTAATTCCAGCTGCCAGCCAAGGAGGATGGCACCACTGCTGGAGGAAGACAATTGTATTTAGTCTGAGAGAAAGAATAGGAACCCCTCTGTCTTGCAATGGCTCATAGCTGTGCCGTGTTACAGAGTGTTCACACTTTGACTGTTTTCTTCAGTGTACAAAAAAAGCCTCAGCACCCCCATATTTCTCTTACAATGTCAGCCTGGCCTGTCAGCCTGGTGACCAACATTAGGTGCAGAGACCAGATTTTTAAGCAATCCATGCCTCACTGAGAATGGTTCCTGGCCCTGTGCTGAAGGAGGAAAATGCTCTCAGAAGAGTTGTCTGTAGGAGATCATCATGTGCCTTTTTTTGCTCGATGTTGGAGAAAAACTTTACCTGAGATCTATATCCATCTTTTCTCTAAGTCTCTGCTCTCAGCCACACACAGGGAAAGTACTCGGTAGCTGACTTGGAGACTTCTGCTGCTAAAACACTTGCCTTTCGCCACATCACTTGAAGGTGTCCAAAGGACTATTCGTTGGTCTGAACTTAGATCTCTCCATTAGGCATGTGGGCAACTCCTACCAGGATTTTGGTTTTTGTGGCCACAAAGTGCTACACAAACTAAAACCATGCAAGGCAAGTGAATATAATGAACAAGCTGGCTTCAAAACCATCCTCATGTTAAAGTACCTTTGTCGTTTATATGGTGCCTTTGTCCTTTCTCCAGATAGATGCTCCAAGAGATAAAATCTTTATTCCTGCCTGTTGGCAGTATATTCTTTAAGCTTGGAATACTTTTTTTCCATGAGTGTTTCATTTTACCCTCACCTCAAAACTTTAAGAATGTCATAATAATGGTCAAATTCATCCCAAACTGCAGAGATTTTTCGTGATGGTTAAGCATCTTTAAAGGCTCAGGTCCAGTCAGTAGGACACCAGACACAAGCATGCGGTGGAAATCAGATGCTTAGATATCTAGAACTTGGCCTTCACAGCGTAGCCAAATTCTTACAGAAATGCTATGTGTGCAAACATATTTCATGGCATGTTCAGAAATGAAAGAAAGACCTCTGCATTTCCCTTTGTACAATTTGCATTTTATGTAGACCTCTGCCTTTTGATAGCACTGATTCCCAAAATCATGGCCTCCAATAATCTGTACCAGAAAATAACCTTTGCAAAACCAGAGGCAGAGGCAGAAAGGTTTGCGAGGCGGGAGGTGAAGCTCTGGGAAGGAGCATCAAGGGGACTGCAAGGGGAAGGAGCATGGTGGGGTCCATTCTCATTTACGCACAGACCACTTTGAATGTACTGGTGTGAATGTACGTTTCTTCAGCCAAGTGCTCGAGGAATGGCCATGCTTTGTGTGAACTTTGCTGGGACAGTACATTTCTATGGTCTTAATGAGCACAGATGTCCCATTAGGGCTATGACTGCGCAAAAGATTTCCAAAGAAGTGTTACTTAAATACGTGTTGGAATTTTGCCATGAGCTTGAAGGCTTTGCTGAATTAGTGCCTTCTTCTTTAATTAAATCCTTACCTCTGGCACATGATGTACACAGGCTGCACCGTGTTCCTGGAAAGAAGGAAAAAGCTGATCACAATTAGAAATCAAAAAGACGTCTTTACTAGTAGTCATTCTCCTTCCATACTCTGTACATCTCCATAAAAAAGCACTTGTTGACTTGCAGAATTTTGCTTCAGAACCTACCTGTACCTGTGTAAACTTTACTTACTTCCTTACACTAAGTGTATTTATCTTACACTAAAAGCATGGTTTGTTCATAATAAGCCTGTTTGCAATAGTATGAAGTGATAAATGCACTGTTCAGCTACTTGGAAAATTATAACCAAAACTAGAAATTGCATTATGATTTGAAGAGTTCATATATTTATTGTGTAGATCATTTCCTCTATAACCTTGGGTGAAAATCAAAAGATGTAGTTATAAAAGTAATGGTGATAGCCTGAAACATAGCTAGAGGTAAATATATGCACACGTATTTGCATTATATGCCTACACACACATTTGAAAAATGCTTTTCATTTCATTTTTTTGTAAACGATGTATTTTTCATCTTTATTACCAAGTTGTTGTGTTTAATAATGGCATTTCCCATATATCTGTATTTCTTTTTTGAAAATACCTGCATTTTCAAGTATCATTTTTTCATCCTAACCAGTGTAACCCTTTCAGTCTAGGCCAAAACACCTTGGTAATTCCCATAATAGTTGCTGACACTGTAGGGGACTCAGTCATTCAGCATATAGGTTCTAGTACTCTCTCAGTGCTTTTCTGTATGTTTTCTCTTTGGTGATTTTGAATCACCACTAATATGGCAAACACACAGCTCAGTTTATTTAATTTAAATTACTCTAATAATAGATGTAACAAACCATTTTTCATTTTCAAATCTAAGTGCTTCTCCTTGCATACTTTTCTCTCCATAAAACACCTTTATGCAAACTCTTATTTAGAAAATTGTGAGGTGCGTAACCTCGCAACTGAAATTAAGCATCTGAGGAGCTGAGCTGTCAGGAGCCAACCTGGAGCAGATGCTGGGGCAGCTGTGAGCGCGGGGTGCCAGATGTGAGTGCGGAGTGCCAGCTGTGAGCGCGAGGTGCGAGCTATGAGCGCTAGGTGGCGGCAGTGACCGTGGGGTGGCAGCTGTAACCACCCCTGGGTGACATCTTGTGCGGGGTGACAGCTGCGACCTTCGCGTGACAGCTGTAACCACCGGGTGGCTTCTGTGGCCGTCGGGTGCCAGCTGTGACCGCGGGGTTGCAGCTGTGAGCCCCGGGTGACAGCTGTGGCCTTGGGCTGGCAGCTGTGAACCCCTACTCCCAGACCAGGGGACCCCGACGCAGGGGCAGCAGGCAGCTCTGGCAGGTCCCTGTGGGCTGTGTCCATGGGAATTGTTAGGCTGTACTTGGCTAAGTGAAGTTCATAACTGCAGTCCGTTGCAAGAAGCAGCATTTTCTTTGGGGGCCTGTGCTAACCTCCTGTATCTGCAGCAACTGCTCCAAAAGTAACCACCACCCTCATCAGTCCAAGGTCTAACAGTCACAATATCCACAGTCACAATATCCAAAGGCTGAGTTACCCACCCCAGACCTAGTCTTTAGGAGCCTATGTTGGATTTTTATCTGATAGTTTGAAACCTTATGCTGCTCATTTCAGTGGAGGCTGTATGGCGCTTGGTTCCACCAGCAGCATTTGTTCCTTTCACACAGAGAAGGCATTTCCAAGCATTCCCTGCTCCTTTAGCCCCTGCAGGCTGCAGAGCCCCACAGAGCCTGCGCAAAGCCACACACACCTGTGAGCAAGGCACTTCAAGGAGCACACAAACACACATGGATCTATGACCATTCACTTACCTAAGTTAGCAAGATACAGTGCTTACAGACCACAAAAACACATGAAGCCCGGAATGAATGAGGAAAAATCCAACAGACACCCCTTATCCCAAGCTGATCTAATCAATGAGTGCAGGCAGATCATGAAAAAGTCTGATTCACAGCCAGAACCATGGAACACACATCTCAAACCTCTAGAGCCTGTCTACAAAGCACATGTGCAGGGTACACTCAGTAAGGTCACTGAGATGGCTGCCATTAAAAGTGTTCACCCTGCAAGGCTCTCTGCCTGTGTTTGTACACCTCAGAAAAGTGCTCTCCGTGTTTTGGCCAGGCCCCTCATTTGCACTGTGCCCCTCACCCATAGGTCTTGTAGATGTCCTGTCTCGGCGCCTGTGATGTCTGTACTGCATTTCAGTTCTCTGCCTTGGGTGTGGCACGTCTCAAAAAGGTTCAAACTTCATAAGCTGTTCAATGATCATGTTGGCTACAGCACTTAAAAACAGCCTTGTACCTTCCTTTTCTGTTACTGGGATTTGGGCAATTTGCAGCAAGGGGCATGAAGTTATGTGCGAGTGGAGGGAAGAGTGGTTATGTACATCCAGGTACTAGCAAATTCTTTTCTTATACGTTACCTCCCATGCGTGTCTTTTTTCTTCCTTTAAGGTATCAAACCCTTAAAAAAATTCAGTATCGGTTTTCTCAAGGCTTTTTTCTCAAGGGTATCTGTCTGTCACCTGAAAGCGCAGGGGAGAATTGCTCACTTGAAAGGGTAAGATGTCGCTTTTAAGCTCTGCTCTGGCAAGTATTTGATTATTCACAGCTCCTGGTCCACTCTGTTAGCTGAAACACTCCCATGCCAGTGTCAGGAGATTGGGTTCCTGTAGGCAAAGAAGTGAGCAGGACTTGTCAGGACAGTCTACCAGGAATGCTGTAGTTTGTGTGCCTCAGTAACACATTACATTAGGATGCATAATTTCCTCATTTCAGTTCAGTCTCGTCATTTTACAATCTTGTGATTAATTTGAGGAACAGCTGTTAAAAAACATTAATTGGATGATAAGCAAATGACCATTTTTCTTAGTGACATAAAACAACTGGAAAGAAAAGTGTGGATTAGCTGTCTCCTTGGTTTTATATGTCATTTCTTCCTTGCCTTGTCTGCCCTCCCAAACTCCTCTTGTCAACAGTAGGGGAAATATGATATTATAAAAGTGAATGGAAATGTGCAGTGGAAAGCAAGAAGAATGTTTAGTAAAAACACTGAGAAAATTATTTTAGCTTGACTACATAAGATCCTGTTTTTTGTGTGTCTATGTGTCCATCTGGTCCCAGAGCAACTGGAGATACTGGCCAATTTTTCCAAGCCAAACTGAAATTTCACAGTTCCTACAGGCTTTGTGGAAAATAGCAGCTGGCTAGAGGAGAAAAACCCCTGTTAGTGGGAAGACAGATAATTCATCCTTGGGCTGGGCTGTGCGGCCAGTGGCTGGTCACCCCATGGGTAACTACACAGCATTAGTCAGCTAGATACCTAAATATTGTATGGGGACATGCATTATGAGGAGCTATAGGAGGTATAAGAGAAGGGAAGTGGTACTGTGAGTTCTTTAGGCCTGTGGGAGGATATGGTGAGGAGCAAGATATAATCCCATATTGTCCAGGCTCCTGGCAGAGATGGAAGGATAGGACCACCAGTAAGCACTCTTCTCTTACTGGATTTCTGTTCCGACACTCCTATTCTGGTTCCTATTCCTCCAGTGAAATGACAGTCAAAGAGGGAAAGCTGAATGACCAAGCTGTTACCACTAAAGTCAGGTCTTTCTCTGTTGGGAATGACTTTTAAGAGTTCTTTGCTAATCAAGGGAAAGCAATACTGATTGCTTTATTTATTTTCACGGGTGATCCGTGAATGTGAACCACACACTGGTTTAACAGAATGCCAGAGCTGCCAGTCAGAAAACTTCATTAACTAAATATCACTGCTAAAGATTAACTTGCCTTAAGACAAGAGATTTATATAAACGATGAAACGTTTCACCTGAGAAAAGAGGGAGCACAGAGTAACTATGATGTTTGTTTATATATCTGAAGACAGAGGAACTTGCCTATGTGTTGCAAAGAACTGAATAATCTCCTCTATGACTCAATGATTAAACGTTTCTTGAAGTTAAAATTGCAATCATATTATACACTGAGCAGACTGTGTGTGAGAGAGTAATCTTGCCTCCGAGTATAAACACTTGGGTGTAGCTTGGCAGCTTCTGTGACTGTGCTGTTAAACTCTGCTTTCTACTGCACAGTCATCAGTTTAATTGAATGCTGGAGAAGAGTTTAAGGAGCCTGAAAATACGGAAATAGGTAAGGGACCACCTCCATCCCACCTGCCTCCAGCATGTTCTGCTCTTTTTGTGTGGGATATCACAATCACTCCACAGTGGCAGTGCAAGAAGGTGCCTTCAGACAACTCTGTCACTGGCTTGTGGTGATAATAAAAAGCTGCTGCTGTAACTTGTCAAAAAAGCTAACATGGTAGAGGAGAAAAGTAGGATGTCCTATTCTGAATAAAAACTGAAAGATACCCATCAAGGACACTATACATTCCACAGCCTTATCTGCCTGGAAGATAGCTACTCTATGCTAGTTGGGTATCCTTCACCTGCAAAGAGATGTTTTCTCTGGAGGCTGAAGACACTGGTTTGCCCCAGCAGCCTTTGAGATGAGATGAGATGAGATGAGATGAGATGAGATGAGATGAGATGAGATGAGATGAGATGAGATGAATAATATTGTGGAAAACTTCTTCCTCTCAGTACAGGGATCTTCCCTAACTCTTGTAGCTAAACAGAAAGCTAAAGTGGTCAGACAGATCTCCCTCAAATATCTTCCATGCCACCGCACTTTAAGCTTAAATTTTGTTACGGATCTAGATTGTGATGGTGTTCACAATGATTAGACTTGTGGATCAGTGAAACAGCATACTTGAGCCTTTATTTTGATTTCCTGGTGGGAACCAAGCCAGTGGGTTTCTCATAGCAATAGCAGCAACACAGTCGTACTGCTCCTGTTTACAGCAAATCAGGTGGGCAAGGTTCAGGCTGGGGTCATTGCATTGCCATAAAAATACACAGCAAAAAAAACCTATTTTACTAAAGCATGCAAGAGGTGTGTAAAACAGACAAATATGTGAGAACCAGGGAACAAGAGGACAAACCAGTACTGAGACCAGGTTCTCAGATACCCCCAGCCATGCAGGCAGTATGGCCAGCCATTTGGCAGTGTGTTCTGGACCTGTTTCCAGAACTAAATGGAAAAGAAATACCTGGAGAGGATATGACTGTGGCTCTATAGAATTTTTCTGATTTTGTGAGGAGTTTCCATTGCCCCATGCAATAAATGTCAGATGTATGTGCACTTAAAGAACATGGTTTGTATTAGCAGAGCAAAGGTTGTGCTCCATGACATGGTAGTTAAATCTATTTCTAAGACAAGGCTGATTTGTGGAGGATGTAACTCATCCTGGAAAAAGTGGGCACTGATGAAATGTTAATTGTTATGCTATAAAGACAGATCAGGGTGATTATCAGGTGAGATAATTTATTTAGACATTGGGACTTGAGGGTGATTTTGGTGGCAAAATACAGTGAGTGAAAGGGACAAGGCTGCGATAGCCAAAGAAGAGCAGGACAAGATGCACAAAAATTCATCTTCTGCAGAATGCAGAAAAGTGAATTACTAATGAAAAGCCCGTATCTTGCAGATCGAGATAAAAGAAGATTGCTCTTTGGAAAGAAAAGAGGCAAAGTGCAAACACTGTATGCTGGAGTGATATTAGCATATTAACCTGCAGCCTTTCACACCTCAGAAATGTAGAATGCCTTCAACAGATGAAGCAGAAAACAGGTGCCATTAACATAAAACTGTTTATTGCAATAATACTAAAAAAACCCCAAACCATCTGGAGAATAAAGTAATAAATTATTTTCGCATTTTCCGCTTATGGGAAAAATGCAATTTTGTTCTAGTCTTTGAAGATAAAATTTGAGCTGACATGTTAATTTATTAAAATACATGAAAAGCATTTATGAAAACTAGTCCTGTTGCCTATTCTGTAGAGCAGTGTACATATGAACAATTTCTGAGATCTGTGGAATGGTATTTATTGTCTTTTGCTGAATGTAAGAAACTTTAATGGTACTAACAGTTAAACCAGCTGTTACTTTTCATTTCTCTGATAGCTTTTTTAGCAATAGGGTCGAACTCCCACTGTTTCAATCCATGGAAGAAGTAGAATAATCCTGGAAATGAAAAAGTAAAGCACTGTGTTATGGATACAAGAAATAGCTTCATTCTGACAAATCGGGGAACGTCACCTTCGTACACACAGAGAGCGTTTGTTCATTTCTGTCTTTTGCGGGATGCAGCAGTAATGAGATTTATCATAACTTCAGAATTTATGATCTTTGGAACTGAACCAGTTTTACTTAAAAGCTCATTTCATTTACCTTTCTGTTGAAAAACAGCGTCAACCCTCTGGCTAATTCCTGGAAATTCATCGACTGTCAGTCTAGGATAACCCTTCTCCATGGTCTGGCTGTTCTCGTCAAACCTAAATCATATGAAGGTAGACATGCTATTTTACAGAATTTAGGCATGAATTCTGCACAGAGTTAAGCAGCTGTTAAAAGGTGCCCAGCATCTGCAATTTCCTTGGTTTCACTGGTATTATTTACTTGCACAAATGGCTGCAGGATGCTGGCCATTTTGTTTTCCGTGAGGTTGCTACTTGTTTACTGATAGAGACAGGTACAGCTCCGAGGAAGCATCTTAGGTGAGAAAAATTGAAAGGAAGTCCCACATTTTTGACTCCAGAGATGGGATTTACCTCCCATAACAATGTGACAGACAGTGCACGGAAACTGGACAGACTGATTCCTGCTATAGTGATTGAACGTATTTGTAGAGTGAATTTTGACTCCTCCTCTTAGACTTTGATAAGATATTGTACATAGTCCTCTACTAGCTGACAGATTTAGATGGAGGCAAGGAAGCTGGCTTATTTCTAATACAATCAAGTTGTTCCTAACTGAGCCAGGGCAATTTTTATGAGATGGAACTAAATTACGGGAGCTGAAAGGAGAACCTGAAAGTCCTTCCCTGGAAGGGAAGCCTTCCAGATTTGAGGAACCTTCTCAGAAGAAAAACCCCAAGCAAACAAACAAGCCTTTGTTTTACTTCTCCTTGGATACATGAAATATTTTTCACAAGCACATGAGGCTGAGAGAATGAGTTACTAGGTAAGAAATGCGTGTTGTGGTTTTCTTGCATGCTATTGTCTTGTGACCAAGGCAGTAAAATAACAATGTAAATATTTTAAATGCTCTTCCCAAATTAATCAAAGCAAAAAAACAGGAAACCACAGGAATCTCAAAATCCAGCTGACACTGTATGTCTCACTGAGGAACCCCACGATTAGTCACAATAAAGTCTGTGTGACCCATGCTTGCCCCGGTTGTCTGAGGAAGACCTTTGCAGCCATTGTCCTTGCACACAGAAGGAATCTTTCAGCTCTTTGCCTGCTCTTTGGGTATCAGCACTCACTCATGCCAGTTTGGGAACGGGATTTAGAGGGAACATGTTGAAAAGCCAGTGCTAACCAGTCAAAGACAGGAAAGGAACTCTCACTTTTCTTTTCCTGAAAGGGATAAAATAATCCAGGAATTTCAGAAACCAGAGAAATCCTGCACAAGCCATCACAGCCAGCCTTCTGCTGAAGTAGGTTAGCTTTGATCTTTATTTTTCAAGGATACTTGTGTATTTGTAAAAGTTCTGTAGATGCTGGATTGTTTTCATCTTCCAGGCATGATGTATCAAAGCATGTCCATACTTTGAATGCCCACTTCGGGACACCCTTAAGCTCTCAAAACACAAAGCTATACTCTTCTCCCCACGCAGGAGTCAAACTTCTATGAAAAGTAGGATTGCTAGAATTACCTAGCTACATACAGCTACCTAAAATGTCTACTTTCTCTTGTATCACATGGACACTTTAATTTTTATTCAGATTATATTGGAATCATTCATAGGACAACATTTTTCAATTCTTCTTACCTCCAATACTTGTCACCTATGAAAAAGTCTGTCTTCCCTGTATTTTTATTACAAACAGCTGCATCAACTTTCTTGACACCCTTAGGGAAGCCCAGTGTGTTGATATTCTTTGGATAACCAAACAACACCTGATATCCGCTGATAACCCAGAATTTGTTGCCTGTTAAAAGAAGTTAAAATATTTAGTTTCACCAGTCATTTTCAGACAGTAAATGGTAAAATGCCCTCCTTTATTTTAGGTTGTAGGAAAACTAGATGAAATGTTCTGAGTTTTTATTTTATTTACCTGAAAAGTGAATTTTATGCACACATCCCTTCTTCCCACATAATTAAATTGAGAAAAAAAATTAAGGAAAATCTCATACTTCACCTTTGAAAAATAGCATTTGATCTTTTGTGTTCTCATATGCAGCTTCAATACCAGGAGGCAGATTTGGCCAGAAGGCAGAAATTAATTCACGTTCAGCTTCTGAGTTATCAGGATAGACCCGCCATAAGTGCCTGATTTAAATATGAAACAGGTTTTGTAGTACATAATAAACCACAGAAACTTCTATATGTGCAAAAGAATGTGAACAACATTGTGACTTACAAGCTCTTTCTTGTCAGTGGAGTTACCTGGCATGATGTGTCAGAAAGGAAACAACTCCCTGTACTGGGAAGTGGTGGGTTTTTTTATTCTAGCTTCTTTCTGGCATTTCATTGGTAGTGATTGATGAATCGGATCAGTTATAAGCAGTTGAATATTTGAGGTTGTTCCTGTACCATATAGTGAGAGGGTTATAGGAGCTCAGGTGGGACTTGCTGAAACCTCTTCAGCAGATGAATGCCCCGGATGATTTTGGGCTTGTGAAGGTGATTGGAGGAGAGATTGGCTCAACTGTATTGCCAAACATACTTATTTCTTAGTTAATGAATTACTTAAATTAGTAAAATTAATAAAAAAATTAAATGTTCAAGGCCAAGTTGGATGGGGCTCTGAGCAACCTGGTCTAGTGGGAAGTGTCCTTTGTTGGAACTAGATTATCTTCAAGGTACCTTCCAAACCAAACCTTTATGTGATTCTCAGGAAGTATTTGCATCATTTAGTCAAGTCACTACTCAGTGTAACCATCTACACATTTGGGAATAAGGTCTCATTGGGATTGAGGTGTTTTCTGGAAAAAAACGAAGCAGGTTTTTCAGGGGATCCTGTAAAAATATTAGTATAACTAATATCTGCTAAAACTTTTATTTCCATGAATTGAAATCCACTTGTCTCATTGTAAATCCTGTAAACACGTGAACCACAGAAGTATTCATTCTTTGTATAAATCAAGAAAAATTAAACCCCACGCAGACAAATGTCATATCAGTATTTACCTGCCCTTTAGGAAAATGACTTCTCGTCGGAGTGTAGTTATAGCATCAAAAGACATCTGGGAGCCACAGGTTTCAGGTGAGCTAGGGGTGGTTGGCCTTTTATCTGGGGCATTTGAAGGAGATCCTAAGGGAGATATTTTGGAAAGAATATCTGGAAAGAAATACTAAGGTTTCCACACTTTGCTCTTTTTTTTTATATTATGAGAATATGATTAAGTTTATGGTGAAACTTTGTGAAAGAGCTTATTTCTCTCCTGCTTACTCTTTTTTTAAAAGCCGTGGATTTTACTCACCGTAAATGGACTGAATGCCACTTATATCATCTGGAGAGAGAGGAAATTCGCTGGGGCTGACGTAGGCGTAATTGGGGAACATGAGAGCCCTCTGATCATTGGAATGGGAGAGACCCAGGGCATGGCCAAACTCGTGAGCAGCAACAAGGAACAAGTTGAACCCTTAAGAAATTGATAGAAAGAAGAGATCAATCTAATTTTACTCATCAAATCGCTGATAGGACCACAGCAGGGCTATTGCTCAGTGACAGTTTTCATACAATATATTGACATTCACTAGGGAATGCATATATGCGAACACATTTTTGTATAGGACAAGACTGTGGTCTTCCCCCAGTAGAAGGGAGAGACTTTTGACCCTCCTGCTTTCTGTTAGCTACTGAAAATGTGTGTGTGGCATGAGTAGATATCTGGGGGTGAGTGTGCATGCAGCTCTTTGGAATGTCCTGGCAGGGTTTCTTGGCTGAGGTAGAACAGATTAGATAGTGAGTCAGATCAAACTAACAGCTCTCCAGGGCAAGGCAGGACGACACACTGTGTGCTCACTGCAAGTATCAAAGTGTCACTGTGTGTCACTCTCCCTCCTTCAAACCTGAGAAAGAAAGGCGAGATCATGAATAGACAAGGAAAAAAAAAATGTTAGCAGAACACTTTACCTTCCTACCACTGGGACTTCAAAGCATATGGTTTCTTTATAGAATTGTCAAGCAAAATAAATTTTTAAAATATTATGCTTATGCATGCTTATTCCCAGTGAAATATGTTAACACAATAAATAACTAAAAATGGAATTTCCTTCAACATGCATACCTCCAAGTAACACGCCTTTCTGAATTAGGGAAGAATGATCATCTGCCCTGCAGACCAAGAGCCAGAAATGTCCACAGATTTAGTGAAGATCACAAGTCTGTGGCAGATGAGAGGACTGGTCATCGATTGCCCAAGAAAGGCTGGCTGAAGCCAAGACATTAGTTTCTCAAAAACCCAAACAAAATAAAGCCTCATTTTTTCCACACATATTTCCAGTCAGTCCTCCCCTCTCACAAGGCCTCCAAGCGCTCCGAGTTCTGCAATCTTTGGCTGCTGGAGCTGTGCTGCTGAGGAACAGCAGCCAAACTGGGGCTGACCCATTCAGTCCCAGTATGGGGAAAACATTACATTTAATCACGTGACATGTCCATCTCTCATCCCTCTTTTTTTTTCACCACAATAAACCTACACTCTTCTCCTTTTGCAGTGGTTTTACAGCACCTTCCTTTTCTTTATCTCCTTGCTCTTCCTGACCTCAATTTTTCTGTTGCAGGTTTCCATCTCAAAACTGGATGAGAAAAAAAAGCACAAGAGGGTAATGTGTCTGTGTACTGATGGACCTGTCAGAAGCAGTATGTGCTGCATGGCCAGCCTGGAGGCTGAGAGGACCAGATAGTTTGTTGGGCACTTGTGGCATATAGTTGAACCTATCCTGGAATTTTTAGTGAAGACTCTTCATTATCACTGGTGGCTGTATTGATTTTTAGGTGGTGAGGATGTCCTCTGAGGGCTGCTGCAAAGCACAGGCAGCGGTAGTGCCAGGCCTGGTGTGCACCAGAAGGGGAAAAGAGAAAGATTTTATCAAGAGTTGTGATGCTCTGGTGGACATGGACCACCACCAGCCCTCAGGTGAGAGTGGCCGTGTCGTGGCATTCCTACCAGAAAAGGATTGTCCTGCTGGTATTTTTATCAGTATTAAATAAGAACTAGAATAGATAAGGGTGGCTTTATGTCTCTGTCATAAGTATCCCAGTTGGAGGATGACCTGTAATATCCTCAAACTGCTCTTATGGTTAATGCAGTGTTTCATCTCAGTCTCTTCCTTCACTTAAATACAATCAGAAAGGAGTTTATTCACCTGCATAACACTTTAGAAACCTTTTTTGAACCTACCAGCTGAGCCTGTGGTCCAGTCTTCATCCTCATCAAAGTGTACATCGCCACCTAAACCATTGCCAGGTGGAAAGGCATGAGCAAGGACTCCAAGGGGGCCATCAAAATAGCGGGGGCAGTGTCCATGAGCTAAATAATATGGAGTTGAAACAACACTGAGCTTAGGTTACGACTATTGAAAAATCTATGAATTAATTTGACCACTGAATGCAGTCATCATATTACCTTTGGTCCCAAAAGCAATCATTATATCTGCTATTCCTTTCTGAATGCGAGTGAAAATCAGTGGGGTGACAGCACTCCACACTTTAAACGCCTTCTCGATTGCTTTATCCACATCTTCCATGCTCATATCTGGTGTGTAGTTCACAATTCTACAGTTATGAGAATGCAAGTATAATACTTAGTATTTGCAGAAAAAAACTTCCTAGTATGGTTAAGATGATGAACAGAAAAGTATAAGAAGCAATCTAACCTGTAAGCAAATAGTTTCCAAGATTCATCTTGGGCTGAGTGAGTTTGAGGTGTGTAATAACTTCCAATATATCTTTTTCATAATAATAGCTGTGTACACATTATCAGTGGTTCCTTAAAACGGCCTTTAGCCAGGAGGTTGCCACTTGAGCATAAGGAAAGTTCTCTTCAGCTTTCTGTGACTACTACACTGTTGTCTCAGCAAATTTTAAAGATAATGAGGCTTGTACAGGGGGCAATTGATGTTTCTGTTCGGCTTACAGAATATTTGTCAGGAGTGATACATGACAGGCACAATAATATGGTTAAACCAGTAAATGTAAAATACCCAGCTTGTTTCTTAGAAATTCCTCTCAGGAGCATGCATAGCTAACAGCTGTGGAGAGAGAAACGTTTTCATATTCCCAACAGGAAACAATTGCTGTAGAAGTTATATTTAAGTATAACAAATCTGGATACCCACAAACCTAAAATTTAAGCTCAAAAAGTAATTACTGAAATACTACCTGTATGTCAGTTTGGTTTTTTTCCATCCAGGCAGAGTGAAGCCGTAGAGACCCACATCAGGAACTCCACACCTGGGTTTCTTCATCATTTCCAATGTCTCATTATCTGGTTTTCCGGTCACTTTCAAACCAAAAAATTGTTGCATTTTCTGAAGTTTTTCAGCTGTGGATTCAGCATTTATTTTCCATCCAAGTTGATTTGGATCTGGCTCAACAGCATAGAATTTATTCAAATAATTCTAGTGGAAAAAAAAAGAAAACACATTTCACATTTTGATCTTTTCTTAAACAAATACCTTAGGACTGATGCTGTTTGTGTAGGCTGCTGGCAAAACCTTCTGCCTGTGATTTTGGAGCACAACAGATGTTTTCCTGAGGTTCATAGCTAAACAGAAAGAGACAACATTGTCCTGACTCTTATTTACTTGACATTTCCTGTTTGTACAGATTTATCTTACTTTAGTAAAGTTCAGGCAACAGAGTTCTATGCAATAGCATTGTCTCAGAAAGGCAGCAAGCTGCTGTGTGGCTGGAACACACAGATTAGGTCTAAAAATAGAGGGCTCAATAGATCTCAGATGCTGACAGTGCAGTTACCTGTACAAGCTTTGCATCTTCTTCGTTGTCTTTCTCCGGGTGGATGGGAAGAGCGCCAGAAATAGCTGTGCATGTTAAAAGCCAAAGGGAAAGAGCTGTCATTTTTACTCTCATCCCTATCCAGGTAGGAGAGCAGTTTGCTTTCTGATCCATGTGCCTGCTTTCTCGCGTCCCAGCTCGTATGGTTATGGGGTGCTTTGGAGAGTCAGCTGTAGACTGACTCAGAGTTCATCATGCTCTGATTCCCTCCACATGAGCTATAACACTGTGCAGACTGACACAATAAAACTTAATTGAACCCATCCGATTTCAAAGTCATCAGAAGTCAGTTGGAATTTGAATACGTGTAAGTGGCTTGGCTACCATTTCAAAACAGGCACTCAGTTTTAGTTTTTTTACACTGGATTTGACAAACCTGAGCAATTTTGTGCCAGATTAAATGGTAGACAAATGCAAAACCTTGTAAGCTGTCCCAGCATAGCTGTGTGAAATGTGGGCCACCAAACGTAGAAGTACTCAACCATTCTCACCTAGAAAATGGGAATTGTGCATGAGATATGAATCTCATAAAAAACAAAACAAAAAAACCTTTGGGAGAAATTACTGTAAGCAGAATATTTTATTTTCAAATTGATTCATAAAGTGAGGCTGAATGTTTTGCAAAAGGGATGAAAATGCCAATTCCCTACCCTCTTATTCCTGGCAACTCTTTGAAACTGTGTCTTTCTTTTAAATTATTCTGGTGGAATCCAAAATATACATAAATGAGAATGATTTTACCTTATAAACTGAGCCTAAAGAATGTGAATAATCTTATATCTCTGTCTGCACTTATCTATCTATCTATCTATCTATCTATCTATCTATCTGTCTGTCTATCTATCTATCTATCTGTCTTCTATCTGCAATTTCATCACTAAAAGTTTTTTTCAGTTTAACCACATTAGCCGCAGGGGATATGATTATTTCCTGTCTTAAGTAATTCAGAATAAGGGAAGTTTCAAGAGTCACACAGGCTGTGACAAATGATGGGATTTCACCGTGTTCCAGCCAAGCACCTTCCTCTTCCACTGGCAGCAAAGGGAGCTGAAGGTGTTTGGCACGTCAGAGGAGCTCTGACAACATGTACTCAAATTTTACAAAACTGTTGAACGAAATGCCTTCACGTTGGACTGTGGCTTTTTTCAGGAAATACTTGCTTCCTTGTTTTTGGCTTCTTTGCTGTCACTTGCAGCCAACTTTTCTCCAGCTGGGGGCATTAATGACGAATTTTTTCATCCCAATAGCCTTGTTGTTAAACTTGTTAATGGCATTTCTGAGCTACTATTAAAAAAATTAAACCCTTCCCTTAATTCATTTTTATTGTCATTGCATCATATGGATCCCATTCAGTTCTGTGTGTATTTGACCGTATTGATTAGATTTCTGTTGATACAACGTGTGCTTAGCTAACTAACAGGCACCCCTGTTGTGAACAATTAGGAATGTTGAGTCCTTGCTGGTATTGTGTTAAGATCATGACCACATTCCAGCACTGTTTCTGGTTCCTGGGATGCTCTGAGTAACATCACCTGGTACTACTGATGTGATGAGGATAGGCAGTAAACTTTTTGGTTTAGAACAGAGGTCACATTACTGCTGTCTTCTAAGAGGATAAAAGAAGTCATGAGGTAGTTCAACATTGACTAGCTCTAATAAATGTCAAAGATAAGAATTAGGAAACCGTAACCAGAAGCTGCTTATACAGCTTCTTCTTTTCCCAGACCCCAAGGCCAGCTACAGACATGTTTGTGAAACATCAGTTGTGAAAACACTTTTTCAGGTCTCTCTCCCATAGGCAATGGGAACTTGCTGCTGTGTTGTGTAGGTGGCCAGATTGCAAAACCCTGGTAGTGCTTTGTGTGATGTAGATCTCCCTTATTTATCACTCGAATGTCTTCTGAGCAAACACTAATGTTAGCTGAAACTAGAAATGGTTTAAACTTCTCTAGATTGAATGAAGGTATTTGTAGAAGTCAGATGACCCTATTCTAAGATAGTTGGTTGAATCACTCTCCAGAGATATGTATTTCTCTGTTTTCTGTAGAAGAAAGCTTAACTAATTAAGGCATAAAGTTAGATGCAGCTGATCTTAACCTAGCTGCTCTTATTGTCTCTATCCTTCCCTGCTACATGGCAGACAGCTGTGGGGATCTGATAGCCAGCCACAGTGGGAAGCAAGATAACCACTTCTCCCAGTTCATATCAAATCTGCCCATAGTTCTTGATTTTTCTATAAAATTAAATTAATACCAGCAGAAATGTGTTTTCCAAGAACGTACACTAGTGCCATGGGAAAATGTTTGGTGCAAAAGCCCCTGAACAGCGTTTGTCTTTTGTGACATATGCATGAATATAATCGGACTGTAGCACCATTGTCATTCTTTCTAGCTTTAAAACCTTTGAAACAAACAAATACATCCATTTAAAAACATAAGACAGATCTCTCACACTGGTGGCTGTGATCCAGCACCTAGAGGGGACATGTGGCTTCTAGACTGGTAGTTGGAAGCCAGTCGGAAATCTTAAGGAACCTTAATGCTACTAGAGAACCGTTCAGGCAGGTGAGTTGAGCCACTATTCTTCAGGCTCAATCCTTCCACAGAGCCAATCAAACTGCGTTGTTACTCAGCTCGAGTGAAAAACATGGAGCACGGGTGAATGGTTCAGGTACTATCTTTGACCCTTTGACCCAAACTTTTATCGGACTGCAGCCTATGAGGGCAGGATTCAACCACCCCAACTGTGTAGTCTCTGTGGGTCTTTGGGAAGTGATGGGCTCCCAGGAGTCCTGTTTCATACCTGCATGGGTTACTTGGAGACCCTATAGTACCTCAGATGCACTAATCATGTTTAGGGAATTAAATTCCTGGCTGGGCAAATCCGTCTTGGTAATGATATGGACTACAACTACACATCAAACCTGGAGCAAGACCCTGGGGAGGAGTACAGTACTTTAACATAGTACAATAATTAGCAAATAGAGGTAAACTTGTTAAAAGGGAGTAAGAAAATGGCAGGTGATTTCATGGACTAAGCTGGAAACAACACCCCAATTCCTAATTACTGAAAGCCTGCTTTGTGCCTAAAGGAAGACAAGACCCACCAGCACCAGAAGTGCCCTCCTCTTCGTTCTGTGGCTGGGATGGAGCAATCACTACGCTCACGCAGGCAGAGGAAATGTTCTCTCACATAAGCACGGGACAGATTTCTCACAAAGAACTCACTTCAGTTTGAGCTTTCGTCTTCCTGCTGGTGGGAAATCCACAAAGTGAGTTTCAAAACTATGTCTGGCAACTAAAAATTGCAACTTCACAGGGTGCCAAAAGGCATGGACTAAAAATATTGCATGAGAAACTTCATCCTATTTTTAACTCCTTCATCTTCCATGGTTTTTAAATTACCCTTTATCTCTCTTTGCTCTAGAATAGAACCAACTCTTTACCCCTCATCTCCTATTTAACATTTTCTCTACCCCATGAGTACTCACTACTATTTGCTTCTGG
The DNA here is from genome assembly GCA_013397725.1 of Rhagologus leucostigma. NCBI lineage: Eukaryota > Metazoa > Chordata > Aves > Passeriformes > Rhagologus > Rhagologus leucostigma. The sequence goes on from VZTD01010891.1 coordinate 2,141,201, forward strand.
AGAGGGACTAGCATTCTGCTCTAAATCTGAGAAGCTCTTGTGCCATTGCCTTGAGATCCTGTGCTTCTACTCCGTATGTGCAGGGAACATACGCCCTCAGGTCTGTTTTTTTTAATATAAATAGTTCTAGTAAGAAATATCTTTGCTTGCAGATCTTATGTTATATTTGTAAACCATCTCTGCTAAAAAAGCCTCAAAACAATCAATTTAGATTTATATACTTCTAAAACAATGTTTGGTTTAATTATCATTCAATAAAAATGGCTTATACAAGAAAATAGGATTCAATGGTATTGCTACTGAGGTTTGATATTGAAGAACTAGTACCTATAACACCTTGTGAGAACAGGATTCACATAAATTAACTTCTTAGTTAGAGAGTTTGACTTGCTGCAATTTATTTTTATTATTTTGAAATATTTTCTTAGGTTTTATAAAGTATATGATCAAATTATTATCAATTATACAATTTCTTATCTTTGAACAGTATTTAGACTAATCTATACTCCTGAATTTAATAAAGAGAACTACGATGTTTGTTCTTTATTTATGAAGGATAAAATTTAATAGCCTTCAAATAGAGACAGATAAGTAATGAAAAAAATGAAACAGATATGTTTTTATGAGATTAAACATTTTCTCAAAATATAGGAGCACGTTGAATAATACAGATGTTGTAAAAGATAATATATTTTATTCTGTTCATATGGCTTCTAATGTTATCAGCTGAGCTACGAAGACTAAAGAGAAAGTGAATAACCCTTCAAACACGATTTTAATTGAGGGCATTTGCAAAAAATATAGTTAAGGTGGAAATCTAGCTATCTTTTTAAAGAATTTTTGTATCAAAAGTATTCTTGGCCAAGAATTTTCACTTTTTAAGTAAACTTCTTGATTCTTTAACCTACAGGAATTAGGAGTGATTTAGTAACTACTGGAGTAGTAAGCACTTGAAAGAGCCTTTATTAAAGAGGTTCATTTGTTTGTTATATGATGTGGCTACCTCTGAGAGTAAGTGACTTGTTTCTCATCTCAGGGGTCCTTTCTAATCTACATTTCTGCATTTCTGGGCTTGAAACCAGTTCCTAAACCCAAAAACATGAGAATATTCCTTCTCCCCCCACCCCCCTGTCCTCTGCCCACAGTTGTAAGGACATACACTCAGGAGAGTAGTCTAAGAGCGGAAGTTGGGGAAAGAGGAATCGAAAGTGGAAGTAGATCTGTACTCTGATGATAGTGAGCCCCAGCTAATTAACTGTCAGATTTTCACCAGTGTTTGTGTGGGGTGGGAGTTTCAGAGACAAGTGTGTGCTCCTTTCCCCATTTTTGTGACAAAACCTGACATTTCCTGCCAGAATACATTTTTTAGCGTTCGAAAACTAGACTTGGGTCTAGAGCATCAGGGCAAAAAAGACATCAAGAACACAATTATATGAGAAACATAATTTATTAGGAAACTTGACCGTAACAGGAGAAATTGTGATAAATTATATAAATGTATTTGGTTTAAAATAAATAATTGTTAAGACTATACTGCCACAGAATTTGAACAGAAATCTGTTCTGACCTGAGAATCATGAAATGCTGAAAAATGCAGCACATAAAAACATACAGTGGGCATATGGAAAAACATTGCAATTAACAATTAAACCAGCTGGTGCTCTTCATTTGTCGAACAATCCGTTTGGCATGAGGATCAAACTGGAACTGAGTTGTTCCATGGAAGAAATACACATAGCCTAGAAGTAAAATTTAATCCAATTATATTTCATAGGTGACTTTTTTGGAGAAAAAATCCCCATTATAGACAGCCCGTGTATACCTGATATTTTTCATTTCCTTTTCATTAAGGTTAATAATAGCTTTTTGAAAAAAAATATTCTATCTATAGAAGCCCAAATATTCACATAAACACAGATTAAAGGTATGTTTCACTCACCATCTTTCTGGAAAGCAGCATCAACTCTGCCAATATTTCCAAAGTCAGAGACTATTTTCCTGGGATACCCATGATCCATGGATTTTTTCTTTTCATCATATCTTAGAAGAAGAAATGTCATTACAATTTGTGAGAAAGCGGACAGTATTTTGAAAGTCAAAAGCCAATTCTTACATGCGACTCTACTGTTACTAAGAAGTCTCATAGAGATTAACTAAAGTAGCTTTTTGACTCTTGCTATTAAGTTTCTCTGAGAGACTTCTCTGAGATTTGAAAATCCTACCTATGGTAAAGTTTGTCACAGGGTTCCCAGGGACCCTGGAAACACAGCTCAGAAATTAATAATGTAGTTCTGGACTAGTAGAACCTTGGCAATCACTTGCACATAAAATTAATTTCTATTTCAAGGTGCTGAATGTCCAGTTCAACATAAAAACAAAACATAAAACTTTAGAGAAGAAGACAGTAGCACAGTCCTGAACCACAGCTGAATTAGTGTCATTGATGGACTTCTTAAACAAAATCGCTCTCTGAAACCCACTCTTTTTTATTGGGTAGCTGTTTCATTCAGGTGAAAGTAGTTAAATTCCTGCTACAGGAATTTAATGTTCGGGGGAAAAAAAATCCTGATGAAAACGTGACATTTTCTAGCAAATGCTTAATTTTTTTTAAACTCCAAAGAAACACATTAAAATTTCTGGAATATGCCTGGTTTAAACATTGTTCAACTCAAACTGCATAGTAATACAGTCCCCAGGGAAATGAAAAGATGCCTTCTGGTAAATGAACATTAAATCTTACCTCCAGTATCTGTCAGCTACAAAGAAGTATGTTTTTCCTGTAGTTTCATCATTGTAAGCTGCATTAACTCTTTTAACAGTCTTCGGGAACCCCAAGCGATAGATTGGTTGGGGATAGCCACGTACAACATCATATCCCCTGACAACCCAATATTTATCCTCTGAAAAATAAGAGCAAATTTCATTTGGTTTTGCTGCTTATGAACAGCATTTACTTGTGTTTCAGATGTGTAGTAGACAATGTGTCTAGATGTCAGTATTATTCCTTTCAGTTTACTACTTTAGAAAATGTTTCTAATTCTTACACTGGGACTACATTATGAAGACAGGGGAAATGGCTTTTAAGAATAAAACCTTAGAATTATAAGGTGTATTGGATAGAACTTTTCCCAGAATTTCAAAAATAAATATAAGATATTTGTCTGAATAACAGCTTGGGAGTGCTGGAGGTTGATGAGTTAAACCACTGACCTTGGATTGGGATGTTGAATTTATTAAATTCCTGTCATATGCTATTTGATTATAGAGCCATATAATATTTTGAAAACTAGCAATGTGCATCAAATTAAACAATTAAGAAAAGCACATATCTAATCAAAATGCTTTGGTAATTTTAGATGCAATGAACATATTTATATATGGTAATAGGTCATGTACGATAATATGTATATAATGAATTTATTTGAGATATTTAAAGGGTATTTGAGACCTTTAAAAAGAAGGACTCATTGTTAGTTCAGTGAACAATTTTCCTCTCATAGTAAAATTTTCCACCAGCATATTTTTCCTTTTTTTTTTTTTAAATATAACAAATACTAACAAGCATATCAGTAACTGTAGCATAAAAATGCCTGTATTTGTCAACTGAATTCAGTAAAAGTCCTTCTGCACAAAGTGAAGTGCTGTTACCTGAAGAGAACTAGACCTGAAGAAGGGTAGCTGTTTTCATGACTTGTTTTATCAGAGCATTAACTATAACAGAGGGGCAAATTTTCTAGATTATGACCTGAAGATCCATTACAACAACATGATCCTCTGCTTTAATTATTTCCAGAATTGTAAGATTATCTCTTCTACTTCCTTAAAAACACTTTAACTTCTGTAACTGCATCATTTTTCAAGAAGCAGGAAGTAACAGGTCAGAAAAAGTGGAGAACTTTTGGTTCAATTACCTTTAAAAATTAAAATTTCATCTCTCTCAACATTTTCATAAGCAGCTTGAATTCCTGATGGTAACCTTGGCCAGAACAGTGAGATAAAATTGAGCTCCGTCTCTGTCCTTGCAGGATGCTTGCGCAGCATGTATCTGTTTTAAACAAAATTTATATCATAAAATAATTCCACTCCTATCAAAACTTTAAAATAATTATTATAGCTCCTGGAGTACAACAGAGGGGAGATGGGTACTTGGAATAACCCCATCCACTGCATGTAAAAGAAATTTAGAGCAAAGACATTTGTAATTTTAGCACCTCGATTACACGCTAAAAATCAGGCAAATTGAATATAAGACCTTCTATTTCTCTGTAGGACAATAAGGCTCAGACATCCTTCTCCCTGGCAGTGCTTTCAGTTCCGCTCCTGCTCCTGTACTGAGGATGAGTACGGGGCCCATGGACACATTGCTAAGGGATACGTGAATGCTCTTGCTTTTCTCTTTAGCTGAATCGAGTTCAGAGATAAGTCTGTCACAGTGCTGGCCACAGTGATAGTTGGAAAACAACCTATAAGCCCATGTCACCTTCCCCAATTTTATCAAATAGGGCTCTTTGGGTTAATGGTCTGAGAACTCACTTCTGTAAATACACGGTGGTTTTCTAGTGCTTCTCTTTGTATTACATTCCTAAAGGACAGTTTTCCCTCATGGATTTTTTTAAACTGCTGATTATTTTAAAGAAATAATATGCATGCTTTTGTTGTTACCTGCCCTTGAAGAAGAATATTTCTCCACGTAGGGTAGTAATAGCATCAAATGTCAAATTTGGGTCACAAGCTTCTGGAGTTATGGGTCCTGTTGGCTGCACAGCAGCATTAGACCGTCCTGTAGGATCAATATTTATGATTTAGTGTGGAGAAATACAAGGAAAGTGTTCAGAAGGTCTCTGAGGACCCAGAAAAGACTTTTTATAGAGAATGAAAAAGGATATAATTTTAAAGTAAGAGTCTGTCATCAAATTCAGAATTCTAATGCTGATAAAACCAGTTGTGTTCATCTCTTCCAAAATGAGACTTTTGTGGAAATGGACTTCAGCTGAAGTTTGCTTCCAGGAATTTTCTCTCTTTGGTTATCTATTTTTCAGAAACTGTTAAACTTCTCATTTTGGTGGAATATTAAATACCGTCGTTTTACCATTTACCAGATTCCCAAATAGAAATATTAAATAAATACATATTTTCTTACCATTTACCAGCCTCCCAAATAGATATATTAAATAAATATATTATTTCTTACCATAGATGGCTTGAATTCCATCAATATCATCCTGAGGAAGAAGGAATTCATTTGGGTCGGTGTAGGAGTAAGTTGGATACATCAGTGCTCCAGGATCATTTGAATGAGACAGACCCAGTGAATGGCCAAGCTCATGGGCAAGAACAATGAACAAATTGTAGCCTGTAGGATAAAAACCATATGAAACAAGATAAAATCTGTTTCAATACTTGGCACAGTACACTAAATGGGAAACACTTATACTGAAATGCACTAGAGGTACAAGAGAGACTGTAAGTAATTCTATTGTCATACCAACTCAAAACTATTGTAACAGAAGAGCTATAAGAGTATATAAAGAATGTCTGGCCTTAATTGTGGTCTCATTGTCGTTTCTCTAGTGCCCTTGTGTCTTAAACACGAGCTGTTTCCCCTACTATCACATAAAGTCCTCAGATCAAGGGTCATGTCTGTGCTGAGAGATTGTTGGCAATAATCCAACAGAAAAAGAACTTCAAATCAAACAATGAGATTACAGTTTCGCTGATACTTGGAACACCCTAGCTAGCACCAAACTTTGAAGTGCTAGGTTAAGAAAAAGAACGAATTCGCCTTCAGAAGTCTACCAACTGATTCCTTGTATCCAAGTTTTAGCTTTCCTCTGAACAAAAAAGTATTTTAGAGTGCTGACCTTAAAATCATTATAAATCCTTATGACCTAAATATTTATATGACATTATAAATGACACTATGATTTAAAAAATCTATTTCCTGCAAGTTCATGCCTAAAAGTGGCAGTAAAAAACAACAACAAAAAAGTGCAAGCAATTGTAAATGAAAAGCTCTGTCCCTTTTGCTCACTTTTCTGCCTGTAGAAAGGCTCATGAAATAGTAAGCGTCACATGAGGTAAAACTGTACGAGGTTAAAACTATATAGATTCAGCTACAAAATGCTTACCTCTTCCATCTTTTGTCCAAGCTTCCTCCTCATCCACATGCACATCTCCACCAATACCTTCACCAGGCTGGAATGCATGAGCCAGCTGCCCATTGGGACCATCAAAAGGGGAATTGTCGCCATGGTCTAAAATGAAGAGGTAAAAAATCAGTTAAAATCTTAGATTACTTCTATGACTTCAGATGGGTATTTAATATCCCACATTATCATTGTTACCTCTATAAGCAAAAGAGATCATTATATCTGCTTCTTTGTCCTCAACCCTTTGGAATGTCAATGGTGTCACGTTGCTCCAGACACTGAGAGCTTTTCTGACTGCTTCATCTACATCAGCTCGTCTCATCTTTGGGGTGTAATTCAAAATCCTTCAAAGAAAACCCAACACATAATATATTGTTTAGAAAATAGTTGAAATTTCAGCATTTTAGCTAAAATATAATTACTTGTGAAAAAGTCAAAAATCTTAGACGTATCTTTCATGAATGAAAATTAATAAAGGCTTTGTTTTAGATACTGCCTTCTAAAGCACCTGTCTTCTTCCAGAAATGACTAAATCACTCCATGTGTCCATGTATCGCATCGTATAATCCCTTCAGACCCCCCATCACAAAGATGGTGTGCTAGATTTACATCTTTTTGAACCAGATTAGGAAAGATTACCTGTATGTCAGGTTATTTCTTTTCCATTTGGGATTCCCTGGTGTGAACACATATTGCTCTACGTCAGGTACACCACATCTGGGTTTTTTCATCACCTCCAATGTGTCAAGATCAGGTTTTCCAGTCACTTGTAGTCCAAAGAACGACTGCATTTCCTTGAGCTTTGCGGTAAGGGGGTTTTCACCACGACTTCTTAAATGGAGATGGTGATCCTTTTGAAGGTCGTAGAAATTCTGTAGATAACTCTGAATCAGAGTTTAAAAAGAAAAAAAGCATTGTGACTTATCAGTACTGTCTTTGGTCACACTTAAATTTTCTAAGTAATGTATAACTTTTCCCATATCGACATGCCCTGTGTTTACCAGGACCAACAACTTCTTTTCTTCAGTACAGTTTTCCTATAGTTTTCTGACTTTGTTGTTTCACTGATGAAATATATCAAGAAATGTCTTGAAAATCTGATATCTATTATTAATAATTAATTCTATGTTATTTACTGTGCTCAATTACTTTAATAGCAGAGCTAACAAGAAAGCTTATAACTGGTCTCATCCAAGGAAACTGAGGCTGGCAATGAGACTCCACACAGCCAGGACTCCCACTGAAGCAGGTGACCATTGCTAGAGAGTCAGACTTGACAATCATGCCTTTTATTTTTAGCTGCAGAATATGATACTAGAAACTCAGGCCTTCCTACTACGTTTCAACAATTTTGTCTACAACGAATTATGTTGTGTCTGTGTGAGTTCACTTTTTCCAAAATAGTCTATAAAAGATCTATTCAGCCAAAATGTGGAAAAATATGCCTGCTTCAAGCAAGTTTCCTTCCTTATGTTATCAAGACCAGTCATATCAGAAGTTTCAAAGCACATTCTGAAATGTAAATTGCTGCTGAGTTTGACTGTTGCTGCTAGAACCCATGCCTCAGTAGTTTTGTTATTACTTTACTGACAACACCAAAAGTGAAGTATACAATATTCAGATGACTTCTGGGTAAATAAGTTCCTCATAATTTTCACACATTTCTAGGCTGATAGGAAAAGCCTTCTCTTGAAACCTCTGCAAAATGGTACATCTTAAGTTTCCAGCCATATTCCGTGAGTTGCAATTATAGTTATCTCTCAGACTACCTTAGGTTTCCCTTAGATATGCACTGAAAAAAATACGTACCTCTACAAGCTGTAGGGTTTTTCCTTCATCTTCTGCTTCTAGAGCCACAGGAAACGCGGAGGAGACGGCCACAAATACCGAGAGGAGAATTGCAAAGGTCTTCATCCTCGTCTGAGGTTGTCTGTCTCAGTTTCACTCTTGAGCTACTGAGCACACTCCTCAGCTGTGTTTATATAGCTGATAGTAAATCAGTGACAGCCTGATTCATGCTGTATAATATCCTCTGATTAGTAAAAATGATGCATAGCAGTTTCATCATCAGGTAGTGACGCAAGGTGTTTAACTAATATTACTATCCTTATTTTGCCCAAACCTTCTGGTCTGGGAAATTTTAGAGCATGTTTAACAAATAAGGAAATGTTTTTTAGGTAAAATGTGGAGCTACATTACATATGGTTTTTTTTGAATCATGAATTTAGACCATTTATGGCACAAGATTTTGACAAACTGAAGAAATAATAAGAAATAACATATAAGAGCAACGTAATCTATTGTATGATAATTAATCAAATTATGCTATATGTGGTACATATGATTTAATCTTCAACAGACTATAGAATATTATGTTGCAATATGTAATAGCAAAATACAAATGACAGTACAAAGAACCGATCTTTTTCAGGAATAACCAGCAGCATAACTCCAGGAGGACTGTTATCAGTTATCTAACAGTTCTTTCTAAAACAATCTTATGGTGTTAGCAGAAGTGAGTGCTAAAATGATTCAACATTTTTAAACTGATATTAACAAATTTGGTTGTGCTACTGGAATGCATAATCTGGGTTCCCATATGTATGGGAGGCAACATTTCTACTCTTGCCAGCATGGATAAGGTCTCAGCTGCCATAGTGTGTTTGGAATCAAGCAGAGGAAGATGAGTTCTGGGAGGAAAAGACTCCTCAAAATACAACAGGAATTTTCATGAGTGTGGAAAAGGAAGATTAAAGTAACCATTTTTTACTCTATGTTTACTGTTTCATGGAAGGAGGAGTGAGAGGAGCCATGATAAAAGCTGGTAAATATAAGAAAGTTTTTAATAAAAATTTAGCAGTGTCCAGTCTCCAAGACTCTAGAGAGGTCTTAAACAACAGTGATTAAGTTTAGACATGAGGTTTGGGATTCAACTGCCTGAGCACTAGTGTTATTTGAATTTCTCTAGGGAATCACACCTGATCTCCAGCTTCCCTGGAAGGATGCAGGTCTCCGTAGTTTCTATGTCACAGCAGCCAGCCCTGGGTGGGTGTCTCAACTGCAGGCAAATGAGTAATGAGGTGAAATCTGCTTTAAGTGTTTTGCTATGTAGATGTCTGTGAGTTATTTATGCCTCCAAGTTCCCTCTAGAGAGTGATTCAACTGACCGCATGACATGGGCTTCCAGATGAGATGAACTGCTCTCTACACTACACTGACTGTATTGGCTGGGTCCCTAACAGTGGTAAGAGAAGTTTAAATATCCTGGACAGTGTAGACTCCTAAACTGAGGAAAACATTTCTAACTGCAAGCATCAGAGTAATTAGCCTGAAGGGGATGTGTGTTGGCTGACTCTGCAGGCTGTCAGGTACAGGCTGGACATCTTTCAGCATGGTTTTGATGTTTCTGTCGTTATTGGAGCTAAAGACCCTCCTCGTAAACCTTAAAAGAGAAACAGTAAATGTTAGTGTGAGAGGGAGAAATACAAATAAATACCATTATTTTAATTATGCTGGGAAATTCTTCACTTACTTTCCCAAACATCATGAAAAATAATGTACTCAGCATGAGATTCTACACTCACTGTAGTATAGCACCCCCTAACTCTATCTAGGTTCAGCAGAGCTAACATCACTCCTGGGAAAAGTAAATTACCTTATACCTTCCAATGCGAGTCACATAGAGTGACTTGCCTGGAGTGATTGATTGAAGCTAATACAGGACATTTCAAAAGCATTGAAATGACTAGGAAAATAATTCCTCAAAGGGTACAGCTGTTGTAGACTAAAGAAATTCAACTTCGTGGTTCATAGTCCAAGAAGACTTAATTATTGGTTATTCTTAATCTATCTTGATTCAGACATGTACAAAATGAATTTTGTGTGTTGGATACTTCTCCGAAGACTTAGCTACAACTCAAAGGATTCTGGGATTCATGAAATGCTGCTTAACTTCTCTAACTCTGTTTCTAAACTAGTCTTATTTCCTGGTAAATTTTTCTCCTTCTTGTGTTTCTTTAGGATGGTTTATATAGTTACTGATTCAATACCTCATTTCTTACTTTTTTTAAAAAGGAAGTAGTTAACTTCTTATTTCTTTTATTGTTTTTTTTTCCTTTTTATTTGCTGAAGGCATCATAGACATGTTTAAACACACACACGCAAAGAAGAGAAGCACATTAATCAGATGTGTCCGGTGGCTGAGACAGGAACATAAGGAAGTCGTGTGCTACGGCTTTCACAGAGAGTTTCTTCTGCCTTGCGGATTTCTGTCAAGGGTCTATGGACAAATTATAATGTGATCAAGAGGATACTGAATTTGGCAGAGGGTTAGAGAGGACATCTGGCTGTTTTATATGAAACTTTAAGTGAATTACTTTTCAAAGCAGCCAGTGGAAGGACTAGAAGGTCCTGGATCCATAATTAGCTGGGGGAACTCTTTGTGCATTTGAAGAGTCATCAAGTGAAAAACCTTAAGCAGCATCAGGAAGAAGAAGCAGAAGCAGTGGCTTCCCTCTGTCTTGGGAATTTCCGTGGTGTTGGGCTGCAAAGTTGTGTCCCGTTTCACCATCTGCATTGACTTCCTACTGCGTGTCCTTCGGCACAGCTCCCTTGAATCCACACTCAAGGGAAGGACAGGTTTCAGTCATCTGCTTTCCCATGGTGTGACAGCTAGCACAACACCACCTTCTCCTTTTCTCAAGCACTTGCCTCCAGACAAAGGCTCAAATCCCAACAGAATGAGACATGAATATGACAAAATGAAACTGAGACCTCCTCAGAGGAGCAGGTCTCATGAGAATTATTACTGAGTGCCAACTGGTGTCTGCACTGTTCCTCATTATTCTTGCGGGACCATTGTGTTGCACCTGCATCTGACTGGCACTGTCCTGGCCTCTCACTAAACCCCATTTCTAGTTATTTTCCTATGTGAGTGGCTCCATCCTGTCTAGGGGATCTCAGTGAGAGCCTCTGGGGTGGGGCCAGGGGCTGGAGGCCCCTGTGTCAGTGGTGCTGTGACTGGAAAGACGCCAGGGTGCATGCAAGTCAGTTGGGTACATATCTATACGTGCGTGTACCTACTGGGATACAAGCACAGCCTCACTGCTGGACCTGGGGTCAGGGGGCTGCAGCAGCCTCAGATCCAGCAGGGTACCAGATCTGGACAACTACAAACACACTGTCCCTGCCTGGAGTTTGCTTAAAATAGAAATTTAGAATCATAGAATGGCTTGGATTGGAAGAAACCTTAAAGGTCATCTTTGTCCAACCCCTTTATCATGGGTAGGGACAACTTCCATAAGCCCAGGTTACTCAAAGGCCCATCCAACCTAGTCTTGAACACTTCCAGGGATGGGGCATCCACAACTCCTCAGGCAACTGTTCCAGTGCCTCACTAACCTCCAAGTAAAGAACCTCTTCCCAAGACTTAATCTAAATCTTTTGTATTTTAATTTGAAACCATTTGCTCCTATCCTGTCACTATCTGCCGTTGTAAAAAGTCCCTATCGCTCTTTCTTATAAGTCCCTTTTAAGTGCTGGAAGCCCACCATGATGTGTCCCTGAAGTCTTCTCTTCCCAGCTCTCTCAGCCTGTCTTCATAGCAGAGGTGTTCCAGAGCTGCTTACATGGAAAATCTCCATCTAATCAAAGGAGAGAGGTAAACTTTACATTTACCTACCTCCAACAGTTCTTCAGAGGCAGCTCTTGTATGGACCAAAAGCATCGGTGCCTCACTGACCCTGAATCACCCTGATAGGTGTGGTACCCCTCTGCTAAACCACTGCTAAGGACGAGGAGGTGGCACAGTTGTTAAGCCAGTGCTTTTCAGGGTTTTTCCAGTGTACACCCATGCAGTACAGATTTGTGTCTCCCTGTATTAGCACACTTCTTCCTCGGCAAAACTGCACCCTTGTTCCTTGTGTTGAGACAAGAGACCTCAAAATGTCCCTTTTCTAGGTTGTCTACTGACTACTCCTCATCCAATAGGTCTGCACAGGCAAGCACTGCCAGAGGTCTACCCAGCATTGTTTCCCTTTTCAGCATTAACTGAAAAAGACATTTAGGCAGAGGTTTTAAGAGGAGACATATTTCCCCAGAAGAATTTCCCAGCCTTGAACAATTTTCTGCCTCAGTGATTTCAATTTACTTTGTACCTCACTTACCTAGGGCTTGGATTTAACTCTTAAAGCAATTTCCCTTTCCCCCTGGTACCTCTGGTAACATGTTCTAATGACCTCCAGCCACACTCCTGACTGAATAATGAAAAAATAAATTCACAGTGTGAATCATAGTGAGGTTTCCCTAAATCAAGTCTCTCACTACAAAATCACTGTGGAAAAGGGAACTTTGATTGGTAGTTCTGTAATTTTACTGTTACAAAAATGAAAAGTGGTACCTCATAATTCTAGGAATTGTTTACTGTTAACAATTTGTCACAATAATGTTTGCAACCGCTTTCTCAATAGCCAGTGGCGCTACAAAGTAGTCGTCATTCCCACAGGAAGTACTTTTCTTTCCATTCCGTGCTCATGTATATTCTAATCTTCTAATGTCTTTCCAATCTATTTTGAAACAACAAAATAAAAATCTCTCTGCAAACCTAGAATATTGTCCTGAAATAAGCTATTTTCCTTGGAGGATGTCACTTTTCCTGTGAAGTATAATGTGTCAAATGTCACTGTGCAGCAATATTCTGCTGATTGCCAGATATTTGCTTGAAGTTAGAGGGTTCATTAGGAGTTTTCCCTTAATGAACCAATTAAATTTTAATACTGAGATGAAACAGCCAAAGGCAAGCCTCCAAATCAGCTGTCTTGAAGTTTGCACAAGCTCATGGCTTCACGTCACCCAGTGTTAAACATTTCCTTTACAGAACTGCTGTTGGTACTGCTCCAAGGGTACTGATCAGATCAGTTTACAAACCAGGGCGCTGCGCTGGGCAGTGTTAGAAGCACAGTTCTATAGTTCAAACCACTCAGAAGTCCAAAGGCCACTGCGATAGAGCTCAGGATGACAGGTGCTGAATCAGTTCTAATTATCCTATTGTAGAAAAGCAATTCAGTGTGACCATTCCCACACTGGGGCACCACCTGTGTTACACCTCAGTGACTTGCACAGTCTCAGACATGGCATCATCAATGATTTCAGTAAAAGGAGAAGGGAAGGAGTGCCACTTCCATCTGGCCAACAGGTGCTTTTGCCAAACACCTGTTTCCTGAACACAGGAAAATTAAATTACATTCTTCATCTTTGCAGTTGGGCTGTTGCCTGGGATGGGAATCTGGTCTGTTGTGTCCAGGTCATGATTTCCCTCATGGAAGATAAGGCCCTGGGATGCCTTGCAGAACCAGTCTCACCAACTTGAAGTCCTTTGCCTCTGAACTTGGTGGTTATCACACAAGATATGCAGATGTAAAACTTGTCCTGAAAGAGGCAGCAAGAAGAGATCAATGTCTCCACACTGATCTACAAAATAAATCTGCTTACCTCCTGGGGATCTGCACCATTTGGGACATACTGGAACTCCTATAGGTTCACAGTCCCCCAGCTGGATACATGGCACAAATGCCAAAACATTCTGTGAGACAGCTACTGCTTGTGAACCCGCAAAGGCAGTTTTCTTCCTGGCAGCCAGATGGAAGTTCAGAGGCTGCCAGGGAATTATGTGGAAACAGAGTCTGCTCCTTGGCAGCTTTTAAGTATTTTCTCTGTAATATCACTGGCACCTAAGACATGCATCTTTGCAGTTCTGAGTGTTCTTAAGAACTTCTGAACCCACAAATCTGCTGTTTCTGTCACCAAGAAAGGGTTTTTTCCCCACAGCATTTCCATTAACCAAACCAAACATTTCACTAGGAACAAGTTCCTGCAAGCAATATTTAAATAGACTCATTTTAATCTTATTCTATTCTGCCAGGATTTATCAGCTACCTTTGTCTGGTTTACTGAGGTGATAAACTCTCTGCTCTTAGTCTGAGTGTTTAAATCACTACACAATGTCTTTCAGTTCAGGTCAGCACCACAGACCTACCTTGTTTGATAATACATTTCTAATTGTGTGAAGAACAATATCAAAGGTCGTTCGTCCCTTCTAGGCAGGATGAGTGTGTGAAACCAAGAAAACCAATAAATAGTGAGAAAAAGAACTTGCAAGACAAACAGTTTTCTTCCTGAGTTAGATAGTGTTGAGACTTCCTTGTTGGACCTGTATTGCTTCTCATGGTTGTGCTACGGAGTCCTTGAAAAGGAAAAGGCAAATATATACATTCAGATGCAGGCAAAATGTCGTCCAAGACAAGATGGTGAAAACCACAATAAGTGAAACCATTACATATAAAACACAGAAGAAAACAAAGAAATTCTTGTGATCTGAATTTTAGAGTCACATAGTAAGCCTGTTCCTTGTGAAAAAACTTTCGTCTTCACCCAAGTTTCTATGCAAACAGGGTAGAAATTTGCTAGAACATGGAAAAATCTGATGTGTTTAGAAGACGGAGAAAACTATAACTGAAATGCTTGGACTGAGTGTACTGCAGACAATGAATGCATTTAACTCAGATCCTCAAACTTTATCTTAGAAGAGCACAGGATATTGAATACAGTCAATCACCTTCAGTTCAAAAGCCTGTTTTCACTCACATGGCAAGGCTGTCTTGTTAGTGATAGCAGAGATTTTTTAAAATACGAATTGTGAAGCAAAAAATGATACCAGCATCTGACACTAAACCAGCTAAACTATTTTAAGACAGATAGTTCTAGAGTCAGCTAAGCTCTACTTCTGCCACAGATTTCACATTCACAACATTCACAGACTTCATATTCACAATTAGTATGACTATCTGTGTGCACAGAAACAGGTAAAGAAAGAACTCCAACTAATCAGAAATCATCAAAAAAACCCCAAAGAAGAACTAGTTGGATAAGTATGTGATAGCTAGAAAACTACAAAACAATTGTGAAAGGTCTAGGACCAGCCAGCTTTGTTCTGAGAGCTATAATCTCATCCGAAAGACAGTATTTCCAAAAGAAAGTTGGATAGACCAGAGGTGGAAGAGATTATCCCATTTAAAATATTATGGTCTCATGCAGTTATCCACAATGGAAGTGATGTGCAAGGCACAGACACCGTAGAAGAACACTAGCAGTAGGAAAAGAAGAAGAAAACTATTCAAACCAGAACAGTTATAAACTTCCTTAAGGAAAGAAAAAAAAAAATCTATAATGTGTGAGCCAAGCTGTTCATGCATCTTTTTAACTTTCATTGTTTTAGCTGAGACCATGGGCTGATTAAGTCTTGCCGCTGTGAGACCAATCGAAAAGCCATACCAGAAACATGAAGGAAATACAGAATTAGAAAACGAGAACAGTACAAAGAGACTAATAAGAAAGACATAAACAGAACAGAATTATTTCCTGCTAAATTCAATAGAAACTTTCAAGTTACAAGTCTTGAACCTGCTTCTCTGACCTTGACAATATCAGACACTGACCAGAGCTACTCATTTCCTTTTCTTGAGGTGCTGTGATTAAACTTAATCATTTTGACTCTAGTTCTGCTTGGGCAGCAAAGCCTTGTTTGCCAGCTCTACAGCAGGTGTGGCAGCAGTATTTGCCTTGCAAGACTGACGATACCATTATACATTTTTGACGCCGAGAGAATTCACATAAAGATTCCTCAGTGACTGGAGTGCCCCATTTGAGAAGCCCTGCTACCAGAGGTTTTAAAAATGCATCAGAAAAAAGGTTACATAAAGTGTGTTGAAATATCTCATTGAATTTTTGCAGTACAATTTAATGCATAAATAGAACACAATTGCCTTGTCCCAACAGGATTGGAAGCAATGGGCACAAACTTAAACACAGGAGGTTCCCTCTCTACATCAGGAAACACTTTTTTTACTGTGGGAGTGACAGGACATTGGCACAGGTTGCCCAATGAGGTGGTGGAGTCTCCTTCTTTGTGCAAAAGCAGTATCTCCAAAAGCCACCTAGAGACTCAGCAGCCCACTCTAGGTGCCCTACTTGAGCAGAGGAGGTTGAACATGATAACCTCCAGAGGCCAAATCAACCTTAGTCATTTGGTGATTCTGTGATTCATGCAGAAGCAGAATCAAATAGAAGAATGAACTGTTTTTCTCAGCTTTTCCCCTTTTTTGGGGAGAGGTTTTTTAATGAGAAGGAGACCTTGGGTCCTGGGAGAGATTTTTTTACATGCATGAAAAAAAGGATACCTTCTCTAAGACCTTAGGTCTTGCTAGCTCTCCAACTGAATGCTTGTGGGGCCCAAATGATGTCTAGCTTCAGCATCAGGTAGATTATTGTCAGCAGTATTGGACTGGCAGCTGGTTCATGTCTGCCCCCTGGGTCCAGAGAGCCGTGAGACTGGCTGCAGAGACCATCACAGACAGAAAACACAGAGCACTTGCACAAATATGAAAAGGACCGGTGGTCCCACCCCATTGCTCGCCTCCCTCTGATGAGAATTTCTGTCCCATGGTGAAGCACCGACGTGGAAATACCAACAGTTTGGAGGCCGTCAGGAGCTGCCCTTAGACACACAGCCCTCCTGGTACAGCAGCTGGTCCTGCACCTCCTGTATCCCCAGGAACGTTCACATCCCTGTAGCTTGCAGCCATGCCCCAGCTGCTGGCATTCAGACCTGTTAACCTCCTCAGATGCCAGTCCAGCTTGAAGCTCACCCAAACACACACAGAAGGAGCTCATCCACACATAAGGCGTGATTTACTAAGAAGACAGGACAAAACGTGCAGGCCAGGGCCAAAGAAGCAGCTGACTGCAGCCTGTATGCCCACAACCAACCCCCCTCATCCACTTATCTCTCTATTTTCCCTTTCCTCCCCAATCTGCCTTGATCTTTTCATTTCCTTGCCTTTCGTCTTTCCGGTAATCAACTTAAATTTTGAACATTCTCACAGTCCCCTTCGAACATGACAAAATAAATTTTATGAAATGTCCAAATGGTCTTAGCCAGGATATTGATCCTTATCCCCCCTGACCCCTATGGTGAAGTGATGGGGACCCTCTCACTGACACATGATGATGGGTGTCTCCCAGCCTAGGGGCTGTCTCCAGGGAAAACTGCAGATGAGCAGTGGCAGGTCAGGGCTGTCTGGGTTTTCCCTACATGCCAGTGTGCCTCTCTGCTCCTATGTCCGTGGAGATGGGCCTTTGATCACAGAATGGGTAGGGTTGGGAGGGACTTCAGTTGGGTCATCTGCTCCAACCTCACTGAGTGCACATTGCACAGGAAATGACATACATCAATAAATACTTTAGGATAGAATTCATCACACTTAAATTTAGCCTTCTATTATCAAGTGTCCAACATAAACTGCCTCTCCAGTCAGTGAAAAAAAGAAGCACTTCCATCTCTCAGCACCCACCTCAGGCTGGAAGGGATTGCTCTCTCGAACTCCTGCATGTCTCCCTCTAACTATGAGCACTAGCTAAGTCATCTTGCTTAGCTCTGAAATATCTAAAATGAGTTGAAAGCAATCCTAACCTAAGGAACAGAAATGCTCTTCCTCATGGACTCCTGGCTTCATGGCAGGGCTCTGTGTAGGGTGACGTACAGCAGGAAGAGTGAAAAGAAGATGGTGGAAATAATAAAATCAATCACAATTTTGTATCAAAAGTAAAAACTGCATTGTTGTTTGGTAAGCTAGCCAGCCCGATGTTAACTACACGCATATGTACATATCAATATGTTAAATACTGTTCTGCTGTTTAAAGAAACACAGATTGTGCAGAGACTGAGGTCTGCTGACTAGTGCTGAAGTATCTGTACATTTTTATATATTTATAAAAGAAAAAGCTTTTCTATCACAATAACAGTACATTCTTTCCAACACCATTACAGATTTAATTTTCTTAACATGGAAACCAGAAGTTTGTCTTTAAGAAGCGTGTAACTCTCTTCTTTTCAAGGTCAAACTCAAATTGCTTTCTTCCACTGAAGAAATAAAGGAAGTCTAGAAAAAAAACCAAGAAACGATCCAGGTGAATTATGATATTGAAGATGTAAAGATTAGTACACTTTTAACAACATCCTCAAAGAGCTCAAGGCAACCTCTGCAAAACACAGCACAGCAGCATGGGGGCACCTTGCACAGCAAACCAGCCATGCACATGCTGCATCATGTACTCAATGAACCCCACAAGGTCACACTACAGAAGATGTGTCCTGTGCATTTCTTCAGTTTAAAATATTTGCTCTTACACACCAGCTGTGTTGAAATCCCTCAGAAGGGTGCGTTTCTAGCCACCTGTGGGTAGGTGTTGCACAGTCCCGAATGTGACACAGAGCACGGCAAGGTGTGAGCAGGTACTCGCTTGATGGGTGCTGCCAGATACCATGCAGGGAAAGAGAGGTCCAGCCTGGGCTAATCACATCCACACTGCCCTCTGGGAGTGAAGTCTCTCAGCAATGTGTGAGCATCATTTTGGAGGAAGAAGGAAGATTTGCTATGAAACAATTAATATGCATGGGTTTGGATGAGCAGCAGATGAGGAGCAAGGAAGCAACTGGCAAGCTGTGACGTGAGGAAGTGTGAATGTATCCTTGAGTCTAGTCCAGCATCTCCCTGTCTGAGTACCATTCACCCTCATGCAGGAGAAGCATGATGATTGTTTTATGTCAGAGGGCCAGGCTGTGATAGCCTCGCTCACAGCAGGAACACCTTACGTTGTTGAGACGTCACTGTCTTGAGTATTGATCTTCATGGTGTGATGTGCACATCAGCATGAGTATAGATACATCTGTCCCTTATAGCTGGCCTTTCCAGATGTGAAGCTGTCACAAAGGGGTACCATCACTATGTTTCAAGGGCGTGAAGTGAAGCATGGGAGTGTTATGTGACTGCTTCAGGGTCTTGTTGGTAATCCTGGGGGTTCTGAGCAGCGCGTAGAAGTGCCTCTCTCTGCCCAAGCACTCTCAGCCCTATCACACTGAGCATTTTATACGGATTTTAGTAAGAACAGTTACTCACTTTCATGTTGAAAAACAGCGTCAATCTTCCCATTAATTCCTGGAAATGTATCTCTTATCAGTAATGACTTCCTATCCATAGACTGACTTCTTTTATCGTAACTGAGAAAAGAGATAAACAAACAGGAGTCAACGAAAACTTCAAACAACTTTTGATTAATTCTCTCAGCACATTATCTCCTACCAAGGTAACCGAGTTCACTGAAGATTTTCAGTATCATTTAGGTAGTGTAGAGAGAGACACAATTTGCCATTAATTAATTATTACTCTGTTGGCTGCACTGGATGAATTGCTTCTATTTACTCCATCTTAAGATACATCTAAGAATACCTGATATTGGAACCATCACCATAAATCTGCTTTACATTTTTTCTAAGAGACCACGCCTAAAGGAGCGATAGATAATAGATCATAAAAAATTGCTTTCATGTTATATCTCTGTAAGAAAAGTTTATCAGGAAAAATCTGGGTTTTTTCTGAAGTTATAAGCTATTTTAAGTCAATTTACTTAAGTTACTTACAGCAAGCTATTACACTATTGCTGAAGTGCAGTTTATCTCCCAGTGCAGGAATAAGAAGGCTTGTGAAAGCTTTTTCCTACTGATAATTTGCTCAGCAAGAGATTTAATGATCAAACTCTTCATCATTCAAGTTACGAGAGTTTGACCCTAAGATGGGGAAGTCTGATCTTCTGCTTAACCTATAAATATGTGGCTGAATAATTACTCTAGGGTGATCTCTCTATATACAATGGTTTGGGCATTGTGGTGGAAGGAAAGAGAAGTTTTGTTTTTCATCTACAGTAATTCAGGTTCTTTACTGCTTCCATTACAGGAGAACTTCCTTTGGCAGTTAGAAATCTGTGTCCTATAAGACAAACTTGAGCAGTAGGGACTAGATCGAAAACAAAAAAGTAATAACCATGAACAGCAGATAATTCTTTGCAGTACATGTCATTTATCAGAAACTTTGTGAAGCTATCTGTTAGCAACTGGAAAGTGGGTGACATTCTTCTTACTCCGCAGAAACATGTTTGATATGTGAATAGTGAACTGCCTGATTTCCTGAGATGACTTGTGGAGCTGTACGATGGCTTTTTTACCGACAGCTAAATGAAAACAAACCAAAAAACCGACAAATAAACAAACTGTTAAATAGTTAAATAAACTAATAGGAAAAGTAAAAGCACTGTTCCACCTCATTTCAAATGTTTTTCCACAGCCAGTTGTGACACTGAAGGAGATCACCAAAAGTGTCTGACTAATGCAGCCTAAATCATGACAGGATATTGATCATGTGATTATGTTTGCTTCTGTTTAGAAAAGTAGCACAGGAAATATTACCTCCAAAATTTGTCCACTATGAAGTAATATGTTTTCCCCTCATTTCCATTATGAAAAGCAGCATCAATTTTGGTAATATCCTTTGAAAAGCCCAGGGTGTAGAGTTTTTGGGGGTAACCGGGAAGTATGGTATCTCCGCTGACAACCCAGAATTTATTCCCTATTAAGAAAAGTTGATAGCAGCATGTTATGAGAATCTTCTTCTGGGAATGACACAATCCTTTTCATGAAATCTAATGGTTACTTGAAAATAACCATGGAACTTGAAAATAACTGAAAATAGTTGTAGAGTCCAAAAAAACCGCAACAGTTCTCCACATCACTTTTTTTGAAAACTGAAATTTCAGTCTTTCTTCATACTTATATTAGTTGCCCATAAGCTTGGAAGAAGCACGTGGTATCATTCTTAAATTCAATAGATAATTTCCCAGAAGAAAAGAAAAGTAATGACACTTGTTTTGGGGGGGAGATTTTTCTATGTGGATATTAAAAAATAAGATGCATGTTCTTTAACTTGGACAATGTTTTTGTTATCTCTGTGATTGAAACACACTAATTTATTGGACTAAATTAAAGATTGTGGAATCCTACAGAAACATCTTAAGTGATTTTGAAACCAGATGCAAACAGTCAAGGCTAATTGGGAGTATAACATGAGAAAATAAAAGGACAGCATTTTACCTTTAAAAATGACCATTTCATCTTTTTCAGAAATTTCATATGCAGCATCAACACCAGGTGGCAGCCGTGGCCAGAATGAAGATATGAAATCAAAATCAGCTGTTCTGACTGCTGGATGTTTGCGCCAAATATGCCTTGTGTAAATATAGAACAGGTTTTAAATAAAATCAGATGTTCACACACATTAATGCATGAAACCACATCATGGCACTGAGGGCAGTATTTATCTGACTAAACCCAACCATGTACCCTAGTTAGTCACACTACAGCCTCTGTAAAGTTGATGTAAAGACAGTTATTTCCATGGTGGGATTGCTCTCTTTTTGATGCAGACATCTAAAATAGGTCAGATGAACCCTTTTGTCAAAACATTTATTTCCCCTAATGTAGAAATGGAACTTAGAGAGACCTGGCTCACATGGCTGGTATGGGGTAAGACCTTGGGAACGAAAGCGCAATTTTCCTTTCCTTTTATTATTTTGCTAAACCCTCACTACAAGGGCTCTTCAAGCAGGTATTTTTCAGGGCTGGTAAGCCCTCAGGTCTCTCAAAGCAAGGACAGCAAAGAGGGTGTGAAGTGTCCCAGATATGTTTTGCCAAAGCTGAGCTCTCCCAGATGCTGAACACTTGGGACTTGCTTACAGCCTAAAGTGAAAACAGCCCATGTTTGCAGAGGAGCCATCTTTTCCCACCTCATTCACAGCATTCCCTGTTCCAAAGGTCATCCTCCTCCTTATACTTGTCTCTCTTCATTTCTCCACCACCCTTTTTGTTTTTGCTTTCCATCTATTCTCCTGATTTTCTGTCTTGTCTTCCTGTCTAAAATGGCTGATATTCTGATTAAAGTTATTTTTCTATGCTATGGGGCATAATTTAAAAAGTGACACTCAGCTATTTTACTTCCAGAAGCTGACTTACTTGTCTTTAAAGAACATTATTTCTCCACGGAAAGTGGTGACAGCATCAAAAGTTAAATTGGAGCTGCAGCTATTTGGCAGTACAGGATCTTTTGACTCAGTTGGGTCTTTTATCTCAGTAGATTCCCTTTGATCATTGTTTGTGTTAGGAGACGGTCCTAAAAGAAGCAGTTTATGGAAGAAATTATAGTGTGAACTCATTGAGGTATATCCAGTACACAAAAATGTCACTGAAACGTATCCAAAGTCTTTGAAATTATAAGCAGTAGTTGATGAAAAATTCTGAATTACCATAGAGGTACTGTATGCCAGTAATATCATCCTGATGAAGAAGGAGTACTGAAGGGTCAAACTTCCTGTAAACTGGATACATCAGAGCATTGGGGTCTTTGGAATGGTAAAGCCCCAGTGAATGGCCAAACTCATGGGCAGCAACATAAAACAGGTTTGTGCCTGAAAACATCAAACAAAACACATAATAGGAGACCTGTGTCTTTTTATTTGTCCTGAATAACATGAAGGGCGTAAGGGAGGTCAGAAGCTCTCAGAACTGCTTGCCTAAGCAAGTGAAGTTCTTGTGGGAAATTCAGTTGGAGATGAAATTCTGGTCAGAAGTAAAAATAATGGAACTGTTATAGCAGAGTACGAGGAAATAGTCTGTAGATCCTGCAGAATTCAGTGTGAGAGAAGGACCCTGGGCCAGTGCAAGAGAGGTAACTGTGCGGGAAGAGGTTGGAGGAATGGGGAGGAGAGCCCCCTTACAAATAAATCTCCTCTCAGTGCATGGCAGAAGCTGAGCTGGGGACTTAATTTCTTAAACCAGAGACTCAGAGGCTTTTTATAGCTGTGGAAACCAGCTGTCCAACACTCTTTCAAATCAGCAGCAATTGAAACACTTTTTAAGGAAGAGAGGAAACAGACACTGCACTCTTGATTCCACATGTGACTTTCTTCAGGAAGGGCTTGGAGAACTTAGTCACCTACCGTCTGTGCTTTTGGTCCAAGTTTCATCTTCATCGAAGTGAGCATCTCCGCCAAAGTCCTTGCCGGGTGCATAGGCATGAGCAAGGGAGCCTCCTGGGCCATCAAAGGGGATGAAGTCGTTGTGAGCTGAGGAATAAATCCCATACAAGCTAACTGGGGGTTCATGCACACAATGAGCAGCACATAGCAGTGAACTAACGGCAGCTCCCTGTATTTTCTTCCTCTTTCTCTTAATCTGCCTCTATGCCCTCCCCCAAAGTCTGTTAAGAATTATAATCATATCACCTAGAGCAAGAACTGTGTGTTTCTGTCTGCTTGTTCAACTGGACACCGAACTTCGCATGTGCTATGTATGGGAGAAATCGTTCCAGTTCAACTGCTCCGTGCACTGCAGCAACTTGGCAATAACTCGTAACGGTTGCATAAAGATTTACCTCTGGCTGCAAAGGAGATCATTATGTCTGCATCACCTCTGTCCTTCTTGATGAATCTCAGTGGGGTCACACTGCTCCAAACGCTTAACGCTTTCTTGATGGCTGCATTGACATCTGCCGGACGCAGGTCCGGTGTGTAGTTTACTATCCTTTAAAATATAAGAGAGAACCAGTTGTGTTCTCACCACTCACCCTGTGTTGCACACTGTCTTGACATGAAGAATTCCATTGTGATTACCTGTATGTCAGGACTTGTTTTGTCCATTTTGGCTCTCCTGCAAAGGTGGAGAACCCAGCTACATCAGGGAATCCACAGCGGCGTTTCTGTACCAAGTCTAAAGTGCCAGAATCCAGTATCCCTGTCACCTCCAACCCAAAGAATTCTTGCATTTCTTTTAGTTTTTGGATCATTGCGCTGTTACTTTTCCGAACAAGAGGTTCCCCATCTTTCTTAAAGCCATAGTAATTTTCCAGGTACTTCTAATGAAAAAAAACAAAACCAAAACTTAGAACAATCAATGGTGTTTGCTTTTGAAGCTTATAAGGTGTTATACTAATACCAGTCAGTCATGTGCCTTTGGTACTTTTCTTTCTGTTCTATGCAGCATGGATAACAGTTTGTTAAAGACTGTATGAGTATTTTTCTCGTAATGGTAGTTTTTTACATTGTATTAGCACTATAAATATTTTTTAGTTATCAAAATACATTTAAAATTAGCATTTGTTTAATAAATTATTTTCTGATAATGTGCCCTCCACTTACCCTGTGCCTTAGGGTTACCTAGAGTCCTTTGGAGGAAGCAGTTTGAAATACATAACTGAATATAAAATTTCTGTAGTTGTGTCTCATTTCCCCACATTTTAGACAGTAGTAATTCAGAAAAAAATACTATACTTACTTCATGAAGAGTTATGTTTCATAATATCACAAGTCACGTAAATAATCACATTTCCACCTGAACTACAAACCAACAATAGACTGACTCAGGAGTTTAATTATTTGTAGAATTAACACAGAGTGAATGCATTGTTGGATTTAATTGATCTCTAAAAAAAGTAAAATAAGATGAGTTGGTGCTAAAGTAGCCTTTGTCATCACAGTACCCCGCTCCATTCTGAGAAATATTCCATCAGTTATTTATTCTACTTGCTCTTTGGCTGCTCTATACTAGTTACACAGACTGCCATGGATGCTCAACAGCAGCTAAACATCTCCCCAGAGGTCTGCCCTCCTCACCTGGATAAGCTGCATGCCTTCTTCCTTTGTCTGCCTTGTATCTGCAGGAAAAGCACAGGAAAGTGCTGCACATAATAATAGGAGAAATGGGCGATTTTCCATTCTCATTTCCACTAGCCTTTAGAGAAGTCTTCTCTTGTAGTCTGCCACACACCTGCCTCACCTTTATATAGTATTTGTTTGCTTTATAAAGCTTTCCAATCCCTGACTCATTGATTCTCACAATGTCTAGTTAGCAACAGAACATGTGAAACAAGGGTTTTGCTGTAAAACAGATCAGTGCTGTCTGTCATCCGGTTCCACCCTTGTGCAGGTTTTGCAACATGGAAATATGATTAATGAGAATATGATAGACCTGTAGTTATTTTTAATAAGCTTATTAACCTTTTAATTGTTAAAATGTAGTCTAACTCTACAAAACTTAAAGCGTATGTCTTTAATGCTTTCCATTCAAAGATAATATTGATTTCAAAAGGGTTGTAGAAGTGCCTAAAGGGATAAATATTCACAGAAGGTTACAGGACTATAGACTACAAACAGAAATTAGTTTTCTAGGGTTTCTTTAGGGGGAGGCAGTGATTATACCTTTTTTTTGGAGGCTATTATAGTGCCACTATCTTTCCCTTTGGTAGAGTCCTGTCAGTGCTATAACTCCTTGCGTGATGAAGCTATGCTTTGTTTATGCAGTCTTTTAAAAAGAGTTTGCACCTGGATGAAATGTTCTTTTTTTTCTGCAGGAAAATGTGGAATTAATACAAATAAATGAAAATAATTTTTCCAGAATATATAAAAATTATAAAAATTGAGCCAAGATGTTTTCATGCTACTTTTATTCAGCAGTTCTTTCCACTGTTCTCAGAGAATTGCCCAAGGACTTTGTGTTTCACAGTCTCCTTCTTTGATACTTACTATAAGGTTTTAAAAAGCACTGAGATTTTCTGGATCAAACTCTTTGATGGCTGTTCTTGTCACAGAGAGGTTCCTCTGTTCTCCATATCTGCCACTGGTGGTAAAAGCTGCTGACACTCGGCAGCAGGTCCACTCTAGATTGGGTCCACTCTAGATTGGGTCTACTTTTCCTCCATGCCCAATCACACCTTCCATGCACTACTACAGATAAAGACAAAGCAGTGGGCATGGGAATCCTGAAGAGAGATGTCTACTGCCGTTGAAGACAGTCTTACATATCCAAGACTTCTGCGTGGGGCTGACAGAGGATTTCGGGTAAGCCTGCAGCACTGTGGTGCAGGTGGGACTTTGAATGTGCAAAGAGATAAACTCCCTTCCACAGAGCTGGCGGGATAATAGAGATGTGAAAGGAGAGGTTATAAATATACTGTACACTTGAGGTATTTGCTAAGATTATTTCCTGCTGAAGAGCACTATGTTGGTACCAGAAGGATCCCCAGAACACAGCATGACGGTGGCCATCCATAGGCAGGACATGAGGGGTTGCTAGGTCTGGGCAGCTGAAACAGGGACTGTCACTGGCAAGACTGGTAGGACTCCACAAGGGTTATCTGGTCTCTGAGGACTGTTTTCCTACCCTAGGAGCAGACACCCACCTGAGGCATTCCCATTAGGGAGAGAACCCCTCCCTAGTCCTGGAAGGAGATGACAGGCTCAGGGAATGACCCAGAAATGGGCCAGCTGAGCCGAGGGGAAGCAATCCCCTGAGAGAGCTTTTGATAATGGCTCCCCTCACACAGTTATGTGAGGTGTACCTGAGTGGGTGAGATGAATCTAAAAATTGGCTGCAGAGTTCTCCTGTGCAGCTCAAAGACTTCTCTGCAGAAATAGCTTCTGGTACTTACAGCCCCCCTATAGCCTTCTGACTCTTTTTTTCTCTTCCCTCAGTGTCTCCATGTATACCAGAAGGAAAAAGTAACTTTCCAGCCTGTAGGACTTTAATTTTCATTACTCATCTTTCTCTCTAATGAGGGGGCTATTAGAAGCCATCAAAACTATCTAGGAAGGTATTAATGAAATTTTAACAGTTTTCTAATTATCAGCCTTACCAAGGATATACTTTTGCTACTCTGTCGACCTCTTTCTCACTTTTCTTGTTACTATTCCCCATTTGTCTCAAGAGATCAATCACCTAGAGATCAATCACCTAGAATATGCTTTATGAAGAAAGTTCCATAATCACAGAAATCTTCTTTGATGTTGTTCTTTGAGGTGACTCTATCCAGAAGTAGCACAATATATAATGTCAATTTCTTGTTTTGGCTTAAAGAAGTCAGTGTGAAAATGGCTATGTTCTTCTTTTTTCAACCTGTAAAAGCGTCTGAGCAAGCTCCTAGGATTGCCCTTATCTCTCCCTCTTCTGGGATTAATCTTCTGCCTTGGATGCAGCCCCACCCTAAGCTAGCTGTACTAGAGAAAGACATATAACTGACAAGAAGTGTTAAAATTTGCTCCTTTCTTTTGGCAAGGTTATTGTTAATTCATGGTTTATGTATTTTAAAACTAATGATTAGTGTAGCATACAGAAAAGAAAAAGAACATCTCATAGAGCCTCAATAGGATCAAACTAAGTTGGCTTGTGGTGCAAAGCCAAGGGTTTCATTACTCAGAGCTTGAAACTGCTCCTCTCTGCTGCCTTACGTATCCTCAGTGTCCTGGCCAGGCTGAACTCTGGTAGCAGCATAGGACCCCTGGATAAAACCTGAGAGAGAAGGTCTGTGTGTGGGAAGCTTCTGAGCTGTAAAACGGCAGCTTCAGCCTGTGCTGCCATGAACATTGCTTAACTCAGTGCCTTTGGCACCTCCTTCCTGGCTGTGCTGCAAACCCTCAGACCTGGCAGCACAAACCTATCCTCAAAAATGTCTTGCTGCTGACAAAGTGAGTGTGTGACCTACTTCTGGCTTTTATATAACAGTTGTGGGTCTCCAGCATGGTAATGCTGATTCACTGGCAGCATTAAGTGTTCCAGTTCCAGTCAGCTTGCGCATGGGTCACTCTTGCTCTCTGTCAGTGAAGTCATTAAGGGATTTTTCGCCTGAGATTTCATGTGCAGGGGATTGGGTCTAAGTCAACTGTTGTGCCGTCAAGAATTTTAGATGTAACAGGTTATTTTTTGTGTTTCTAATTTGCATGCCTGCTCTTGGATTCTAAGGAAAATTCCTATTCACACAGGACAAGTACTTGAAATTATGTTTATGGGTGAGTTTCCCCAGCTGGTACCCAAGAGGCCTTTAATTCCAGCAATCATTTATGAGTTATAACAAAATCATGGTTACAAGAAATCTTCTCTTGTTCATTAAGTACAGACAGGCAACTCCAGCATTCCTGTTTCCAATGTTTCCAATGTCATCTGAGCTACGTCTTTCATTTGCCAGGAATTTCATTGCTTTTCCCAAACCGAAAGTAATGTTCTCTCATATCAAAGTTTAAGACATTAACAAAGCAGAAATACAGATAGAAATTCCACGGTTAACACATCTCACTAGTCCCCTTGTCTATGTGAAATCCATGGCATGTTGTCATCTGTTTCTGCTCCAGGCTACACTTGCTAGATTTTTCTTCACAGCTAAGTAAATATAGCTCATTTTTCAGATGTGAGTTTAAGATAATTAATACCTGAAGGTGGAGGGAGTATTTTTATTTTTCTGTTTCCTGGATGTCTTAACTAAAAAAATAGTACTAACTTTATGCAGGAGAAATACTTTAATCTAATGTGAGTCATTGTAAACATCAACAGTGTTCTGCTTCACTGTTGCTGAAATGTTCCTTTTAGTTCCTCCTTCACCACTTTCAAGTCTCAGCCAACAAGCAGAGCCTGAAGGCCTGATTTCTGACGGTAGCCTTCACATACAAGAAGGCATCTAGTTAGGATATCAAAGTATGTAGGCATTTTTAAAAACAAAGGGAATTAACCCCATTAGTTATGTGCAAACAGTACTCACAAGTCCCCTGCCTAAGCCTGGAGACATCTAAAGTCCTTGGACTGAAGTTTCTTCAGGATAGGCTATGTACAGAACAAGAGCTATTAATAAAGACACTGGGAGATGTTGGGGCAACACTGATTTTCCTGTGTCTCTGCCCCGCCTGGACTGCTACCAGCTGAGCTCACTCACTTTTCAGTCCATGACTTCACCATGGTGCATCCCTCGTGGCAATGCTTAGCAGTTGTGTCCCTACTTGACTTTTAAGACATGGCTTAATTTCTAACATAGGTTGGTTTTAGACCTGGCTTTAGAGGTACTCAGAGCATATCTAGCATGGCACAAAACGTGCATGATGAGGAGAACACAACAGAGGAGAGATATTCCAAGGTCATAAAATTATAGAATTGTTGAGTTAGAAGGGACTTTAAGGATAATCTCATTCCAACCCATCTATGACAGGCTGGGACACCTTTCACTAGACCAAGCTGCTCAAAGCCCCATCCAGCCTAGCATCATCTCTGCTGCCTTTCTTTGGTCTTGTCTGTGAGCACAGTGAGACAGTGGGTCTGTGGGCGCACTGGGACACACGTGGCTTCCTTTGGCCCTGATACATGGGGAGACAGGTGGTGGTATGTCTTTGATCAGATGTCTGAGGGAGCTGCCTTGTGCAGCAGACCAGGACCAAATCTTACCTCTGCCAAATGGGGTTTGAGCTGTTGTAGCTGGAATACTGTTCCTGTCAGCCGTTCCCATCCTCTCTTTCTGCCTTTGCAAATTCCCTTAGAGGAAGAGTAGTAGCGACTTGACTTCCTTGTACAATCACATCATCAGAACAGTGCTGTAAGAGATGGGATCAAATCCCTTCAAAGAGAGGATGGACTCCAGCCAAGCTGTCTTACAGCCCAAGAGGTGTTTAAAGTCACTGAGCTGTTGCCCTGTGAGGGGGACCCAAACAAGGAGCATGGAGGAAGCAGATGTGCTTTCCTCTGTGTCTCACCACTCATCCTCTGGAGGATTAATCTGTGGTAGTTACATAAAAATCCTTGGCTTTTTTCTTATCATTTTGGCTTATTTTCTCTGGGAAGTTAAGGTTCTTGTTTGTGGTTTCTTGTCCGGCATTGTGAGGTGAACTGCCAGCCCTGACTCCATTTCCATGGCACACGGTCACAGCACAGGAAGGCCAATCCACTGACTCCCTGTGACCCTGTGATCATATCTCTATCACTTACCGCTTTGCCTGCATGCTACCTCCATCCCCAAACTGGACACTTACTGTTCTCTCTGGTCACTCAAGTCCTGCTGTACCAGTGACTCTGTCCATCAAAGCCACCCTCAGTGGCACTGGTGCACTGGTCCTCTCAGCCCATGGCCATGTTCCCATCTAACTGTCCCTGCCCCTGCCTTGAACCCTCTGTCCCTGTGCTGGGGGTCATGGCTGGTGAGGCCACCGACTCCAATCTCTCCCTTTGCACACTCTTGTGTAGGATCTCTTACCTTTTATGCCTCCCCCACATTGTTCCTGAGTGTCTTTGTTTCCCACCGCTATACCTTGGGTAATTTCCAACTGACTGTCAGAAAAGCCCCTCTGCTTCTCTTCAGCTTTCCCCCCACAGACACTGAGCCCTGCTAAAAATTCTGATGAATCCTGGTGTCATTCAGGCTTTTGTGTGGTTGTAGCAGATGCCTTGTCTCCAGTGGACTGAATCAGAACACAAGAACTGCTAAACTCAAGCAAAATACTTTATTACTCAAAAGCTACTTGATTAATAAATACCTGGAGAACAAAATAAATTAAAACTGTACATTAGGTTTCACATTTTAAGATTTTAAATTAGAATTGCCAAAGGCCAACATTTCAGACTCAGATACACAGGAACAGCTGAATAACACTGTTTAGAATCAAGAAACATGAAAAACTCTTTCTGGTACAAATATGCCCCTGCACCATCACTTAATATTTCTAGCAATTAAACCAGCTGTTGCTCTTCATTATACGGATGAGTTTCTTTTTCTTGATGTCAACCTCATACTGGTTTGATCCATGGAAAAAGTAGAAATATCCTAGAATTGGAAGGACAAAATATTGACAAATTAATATTTCATTTTTGTATACCTATTGTTACACACTCACTGTTTTCTTGGGTGATTTAAAAAAAAAATCAAACCAAAAATTTAATATATGTATTGAAACATAATTTTTTTTGGCTTTGGTTGGTGGTCTTTTTTTTTTTTTTTAATACATTTTAATTTATTTACCATTTTTCTGAAGAGCAGCATCAACTGGATGGCCAATCCCTCGGAAGTCAGCTGCTATTTTTCTTGGATAGCCCCTTTCCATTGATTGGGTATTTTCATTAAAACTGAAGAAATTGCATGGAAACAGAAAATAAGAATGTGATATTCAGTGTGGAAACCACATGGAGTTTTTACAGAATATGCTTATTCTCAGCTGAAAACCCAGTACCTGTGAACATTGTGGCCTCACAGAGTTATATAAATCCTGGCTATGTGAATATTTACATCTTTAGTAGCCTAGGTAAGTCTGTTTTCAGAATATCAGACTAAAACATTTACTTTTATTCCCTGAGACTGACAAGAAGGCTGGATGGGACTTATACTGAGTAATAAACTTAAATAATTATTCAGACATAATTATTTTAATTTTATGGCACACAATCTATGAAATGATCCCATAGGAGAAATGCAAACTTCAGTTATAATAACACTCTTTCAAGATAGCATTACAGATTAATTATTAGGCTAAGATTACTGCTTAGCTCAACTGCTTCTTGAGAAGTAAATACTTAAATCTCCTTCTATAACTTTCTTGATTGATTTGTCATTTATAAATTTCACAGAGCACTTTGCTCCTTGGTAACTACAGAATGAATATATGACATGGTGACAGAGTCTACTCAATTTATATTTTTATAGTAATTATACTACATTATATTTTTACACTGGTTCACATTGCTTCTTAGTGAATAAACAAAGCTCATTTGCCTCTTAATCACAGCCTGGTAAGAGTAAGTGAAGACTCAGGTGTTACAGATTTTGTTCTATGAAAAGACCTGAGTAATTGAGTTTCAGCTTCTAGTGGCTGAGAAGGCTGACAAAAAGAGGTCATGAACTTCCTGTACAAATACTCATATCACTCTATTTAGAAAGTTATTTTGATTATCTCTTGTACAGAAGAGAAAAGAACCTTACCTCCAGTACTGCTTGCCGACGAAGAAATATGTTCTCTTGGTATTTTGGTCATGAACAGCTGCATCGATTTTCCTGACGCTGGTGGGGAAGCCCAGGTTCTGAATGGGCTTGGGGAAGCCTGACTGTATGCTGTAGCCACTGACAGCCCAGTACTGGTCATCTACAGGAAAACACAAAAAGTTGAAAGGATTCTTGAGGAGTCTGATCTCATTTTCATCAAAGCCTCAGAGCTTTCTGTGTAATAAATGCCACCAAACAGCACAGATGTCCAGCTGAAAACGTTACCCTCTGTCTTGGGGTGACGCTATCATGTGTATCCCTATCATGCTCTATGCCCAAAAAGTAGTAGTGTGCCTTTTCTGTGCCTTTAAACTGAGCTTGAAAAAAAAACCCAGATGAACTTTCCAAAGCAGGGTGCTCCCTTCGTGCCTTCCACAGTCAGAAGAAAAAACACTGAGGAGTATATCTCTGTGTCCTTGAGAAGCTGCTTTGGAAAGTTCATCTGGGTTTTTTTTTCAAGCTCAGTTTAAAGGCACAGAAAAGGCACACTACTACTTTTTGGGCATAGAGCATGATAGGGGATACACATGATAGCGTCACCCCAAGACACCCTCTTAGGGCACACAGAAGTTTGAATATCTCACAGCTGTTGGATTTTCCACTTTTTATAGGCATTAAGAGTATTATATACTCAATAATTAAAAGTCAATATATTTTTTAGGTGTGTTTGTCATCTTTAAAAATGTATTTAGATAATGTGATGTAGCAATCAGCTTTGTCTCAGCTATCGTTTTCTCTCTCGCTGACCAAAGGAAGTCTGCGTAGGACAGTTATGAAGCAGCTTTAGTTAATGGCAGTAACATCATTTTCAAAATTTAAATGCATTTAAATATTAAGAATATCCTCTATCAGTGTTAGAATTAGTATTAGAGTTAATATGAATATTACCATAATATTCTTTCTATTATGATTAAATAACGTTAGCAGTATTGCTATAACTTCTCGTATTCATAAAAAACGGATGGAAATGTAAGAGAAGTACCTTTAAAAAACAGCACTCGATCCTTATTGTCGACCTCATACGCAGCATCAAAGCCAGCTATCAGTGATGGCCAGAAGGAGAAGATGGTGTCGTGCTCAATTTCTGAGAAATATGGACTTTTGCGCCAGACGTAACTGATAGAAACAAAACCAGCAGTGTTTCACTGTCTGTGCTTCATTAGGAGATCAGGGGCCCATAAATTTACTTTAAATCCTACTGTCCGGGTTCTGGAACCAGTGGTCCCTATGAGGCAGAGCTACCACTCCCTTTGGGGTGCAGTCCTTCACTCTGTCCTCCTCCCTCACAAATAGGTGCCCTTTACTGTGGGTTGCTCTGAGGTCACAGAGAATAGTTGAGGTTGGAAGGGACCTCTGAAGTTTATCTTTTCCAACCCCTTGGCTCAGCCAGGGTCACCTAGAGCTCATGGCCCTGGAGACTTCTGCATTTGCACCCTGGTGGTTTTTCCAGGACAACATTGAGTATCTGTGGTAATGCTGACAGTTGCAGCTTTCTCTTCACCATGATCCATGTAGGTAGACACAGCTCATTTCATTTGGTTACAAATTTTAAATAAACATTCTTGAGAAACATGTTATAACCCAGTTTAAGGAAGAACTGCTCTTGCCCCCTCCTCCTCGAAAATTGTAAAGTTTTTAAGCCACAATTCTTCATGTGTTTTAGAAGGGAAATCAGACCCACACCATCAAAAGAAGCTTGTTCAATCAAAACACAACTACCAAGCGAAGAAGGGGGTGAAACACTGGTCCTGACATGCTGTTTGCTCTCACCAGTCTGGATGTGCTCAGCCAACAACCCACTACAGTGCAGTATAAGAGCATTCCCAAAATGAGGTCACCCTGTAACAGCAGGGGCTCCATGTAGACATTGCTGGGCAGTGGTCTAGTGCAGGATCCTAGGTCAGAGTGACACTAAAAGTCACCAGTGACATTTTCCACAGCTCGCTGGCCCACACACGGAATGGTGTGATGAGGACAGTGCTGCATGTGAAGCAGCTGCAGGCTGAGGAGTGACAGTGGAATTACTCAGCCTTGCACAATTTTAATAGACATGGACAATGATGTATGATGGATTAAAACATTATACTCACTTGTCAGTAAACCATGTTACTCACCCAGCCCAGGTGGGCTAGTGAAATGTTTCAAAGTTGCCTTAACACTTGCAGAAAGAAATTCCTTTGTAACCACGGGAAGAAAAATTCCTTGAACTGAGCTTTATGCTTTGCCTTTGTGAGTCTCACAAAAAGATGTTGCTGGAAATGAAAGCACTTACCTGTCTTTGAAGAACAGTGTTTCCCCACGGAGAGTAGTGATAGCATCGAAAGTCAGATGAGGGTCACAGTCATCTGGTCTTTGGGGTGGCTTGGAGGGTGTAATTTCTGTTGGTTCTTCCCTGGGAGACATTTCAGTTGGTGCTTCTGCAGGTATCATTTCAGTTGGTTCTTGTGGGGGAAAAGCTTTTGTTGGAAGTGCAGGAGATTCCTTGGGGGGTCCTTTGGAAAATAGATAAGTGTGGAATTAGAAGACAGATCAGAGCAGTTCATGTCCCAGCATTTCAGGTTGTATCATGTGAAGCCAAATGTATAGGAAGCTGTGCACATAACCAGCCTTTTGTGGAAGATAAGAGGGTTTAATGCTACAGACACTGGCTGTTCCTCTGTGTCTTGGGGTGACTCTATCATGTGTATCCCCTATCATGCTCTATGCCCAAAAAGTAGTATTGTGCCTTTTCTGTGCCTTTAAACTGAGCTTGAAAAAAAAAAACCAGACGACCTTTCCAAAGCAGCTTCTCAAGGACACAGAGATTACACTCCTCAGTGTTTTTCTGACTGCGGAAGGCATGAAGGGAGCACCCTGCTTGCTTTTTCTTCAGCCAGCTG
>VZTD01010891.1:2176013-2266180 GCA_013397725.1 Rhagologus leucostigma
GGGGTTTTAATTCATTATTCAGCATCATTATCCTTGTCCTGTGTGTTTGTTAAAATAAATAGTTTTTATCTCTTTCACTTTCCTTCGAGGAAAAATTTCTTTTTTCTCGAACCCTGTGGGGGGAAGGGTGGTTGCAACCTGGTTTTCTCTCAGGGGCTATATTACTAGATTTTGGCCAAACCGGCACGCTCTGGTATCGTTGGAGAAAGGCTCTTGGATCTTTTGCCTAACTTGGGCTAACTGGAATGGAATCAGCCCACAGGTTCCATTTTGCAGTATAGACTGTTAGCTACAAAAAACCCAAGAGATTTGCCCAAAAATAACAACAGGAAATTAAACCTCTGTATCTTTCTTGTAGTAGGAAGTTCAGTACATTTTAGCTGTTGGGCAAAATTCATTATAAATTGTTATCTGTCATTCACTAGAAAATAATGCTTCTTGCTTACCATAGAGGGCTTGAATGCCATCAATGTCATCCTGATGAAGTTGGTAGTCCCTCGTATCCGTGGCCATATATATAGGATACATCAAAGCACCAAAAACATTGGAATGACTGAGACCTAGTGAGTGGCCCAACTCATGAGCAGCAACGAGAAATAAGTTGTATCCTAAAAAAGATCCAGCACAAAGAATAAACACTAAATAGACTTTTTGCGTGACAGCAGGATACAGCTGCCATTCTCTCATGTGGGATATATCATTCATGGTCTTGAAAAAATGGCAAAATCTAACTATGCCCAAGTAAGAGCTCTCTGGCCTCCTGGAGAAGAAATGAGTTTTGAATTATAGGCATTGATTTCTCTCTGGAAAACCACTCTGGGAACAGTTTTTGCCCATGTTGCAGAAATTTTCCAACAAAGAATCAAGGTTTCTTTAATGTTAATAACAATTGAAAAGCAGGTGAGAAGGTTTTAATCACCTGATCAGATTTTTGGAATAGTAACTGACATGGAATTTGCCTGGTAACTACTTCACAAAACCGGTAGTGTGTAAGATAATCCTGGACACTGCTGAAACCAGAACACTTCACTGTCATATTATATTTGCCAATCAATTCAAGATTTTTTTTTCCTTTCCAGAAGCTAAAGATGAACATCGCTTTAAATCAGAAAAAACCCAAACCCAAGCAACAAACAAACAAACAAACAAAAGTGAGAGGTTATATTACAACTTTTAAAGTCATTATCTGAGGGTCAAAATTTCCTGTCTTTTGATGTCGTGATTACCCAACATTGCTATTCCATGCTAACTTAATTTCCTTCACTGAAGCTATAACTGCAGTCTGCATTAACTTCAAGGAACTGTTGTGACTGCAGCCCAGTCCCAAACATGCAGAATTATTTTCCTAAATTATGCTGACATTTTGCATCTCAGTAAATACTGGAACTACTGCCACGGGATGTGTGACTATACAGCATCTTCAAGACAACACTTTCTAATAAAATAATATTTAAGGTTGCCTACCACTATAAGTAGTAAATTTGGTCCAGTTTTCATCTTCATCAAAATGGGCATCTCCTCCTATCCCATTGCCAGGGGGGTAGGCATGAGCCAGAGTTCCTCCTGGACCATCAAAGGAATAGAAGTCACCATGAACTAAAAACAAGGGGAAAAAAAAGAGATGCTTTCTGTTATCTTGGGAAGAAAAAGTGACAAATACTATCATTCCCTGGGAACAGAATCTCCTTACATCCAGCTGCGAAGGAGATCATTATATCTGCTTGACCGCTGTAGACCCTGGTGAACCTCAAAGGGGTGACACTGCTCCAGAGCTGGAAGGCTCTTGCAATTGCTTCCTCTACATCAGCTTGCAACATGTCTGGAGTGTAGTTCAGAATACTGTGAAATAAAGACAAAAGGAATTAAAACCAGATCACATGTTGATTGGGAGATATAGTATCAAGGTCAAATATTTTAATCAGTAGTTATTGTAATTTATGCATCTCAAGTGGTTTATTTTCAAAATGTTTGCCTATATAACAAATGAAGTTTTCGCAGTTCTCTTTCGTGTCTTTTGGAAACCCCAACATACATACTCTCAGTTGTATTCCCTCTATCCACTGAGTATATTATTTAGTAGGCTGTTAGCTAACAAATGTAAACTCCTATTTTGGTATTCTCATCACTATTTGGAAGCCTGAATAGTTCCCACATTCCTGTCCCTTTCATCCTGAAAGGACCTTTTATATGGAGAAATACAGAAACAAGTAGTGAAGAACCTGTTGACCTTACTTCTGCCTAGCATTCCCAAAGCTTCCCTGTGGTGTGGAGAAAAACACGCTTAAATGTATGTTACCGATATGTCACATCTTCTTTCTTCCACGTGGGGCTGTGTGGGAAGGTGCTGTATGAACGGATGTCTGGTATTCCACATCTAGGCTGCTTCATCATGTCCAGTGTCTTATGATTCAGCTCCCCAGTCACCTCTAGCCCAAAGAATGACTGCATCTCTCGTATTTTGTCAGACATTTGGTTGAGGTCCTTTGCTTTAAACAGAGTTTTTTCTTCTTTAAAATCATAAAAGTTTTCCAGATATTTCTGATAGGGAAGAAAAAGCAACAGTTTAGAACATGAAACTTTCTTTTCAAATGCAGAGAGCTGGTAATGAAAGATTCCACATCATTAATACAGCACTGTGTTGATTTTCTCAATAAAATATTTCTTCAGTTCTGTCTGGAGTACTTACCTTAGCAAATTGCATATCTTCTTTTTCTTTTTCTGGAGCCACTGGAAAAGCAGAAGAGCATATAACACATAATAACTCAAGGAAAAGAAGGATCTTCATCTTCATCTTTGTCTCCCTGTCCTACCAGCCCTTGCTAGAAGACCTCTCAATCTCTTCTTCCTCTGGCTAAGACTCAGCCTTGTTTCACTATTTATATCAGTGCTGTGCTTGCTAAAGTCAATAATGGCATGACTCAGCTTATAACATCCTCTGATTTTCCACAGAAACACAGAAAACAAATTTAGGTTTAGAAGCAAGCAAACACATGACAGTTTACCTTGCCCAAAAGCCCCTGATTTCGCAATCATATTATCGGACAGTATGTTGTTTTTTTCTTCATTCCTAAAGTGGGCTGGACAAAAATCACCCCATTTTTCAGAGGTGCTGCAGTGACCTGGCTCTTTGTGAGGGACAAAAATCTGTAATTCTTCATAGTACTTGATAAGGGACCTCCAGAAACACCCTTCAGTTTTCTCAATGTGGCTTGCATGCAGGACCTCAGCATGTCAGGAAAGAACCCCTTCCTTTAGCCCATCTTATCCCTGTCCCTTAGTGACATAGCCAGTTATACAAAAAACTCATTTCTCTTTTCTTGAACCTGACATCCCAGCATTGTTACCGAATCATCATTTGTGCTGCTACTTGGCCCATGTAATCATGGATCTATGGCCTCATCCACTTGTTCCCCCACACCACAGTGTAAAAGTCTCAGTAGAGCACCCCAGATCATACATCCCAGTCTGCATGGTCTATTAGACAAGAGTGGTTCCACAACTAAAGAAATGGCAGAAATTGCCCTACGGAACTATGGGCACCTTTGGGATGCAAGGGTCTTCAGTAGAACCTTTTAATAAACTTCTCCAGCATCAGATGGAAGGTGATGAGGATTTGTGCCATAGATTCCAAGTTCCCCAATTTGCCAGAAGTCCTACTTTCAGTTCCTATGTCCTTTTCTGAACACTGTGCACTGCATTTCATGCAGGGATTGCAGAACCAGTGTCACTCAGATCTCTATTGACTGTCATTTCCGAGACATCCATCTTTGAAAGCAGAATTCTCCTGTGTTGACTTAATGACCACATGCAAGTTCAAAAGGAGAAACATGAGCTAAAAATAATCCACTTCTTTTTGAACATGAGAAAAACAAGAAAAAGGAACCACTTTTCCAGTGAGAACAAACATATTGGAGACTTCATAAAAACAATCCTAGCACCACAGCAGCTGAGCTCTGCAGTCTGCAAGGTGTCCTGGGGAAAGGCATGGCCTTTTTCCAAAGGAAACTGGAGCTGAATAGCCTGGCTGGAGTCAGGACACACTGTGTGTGTGACCCAGGTCAGAGCCCAGGTCCCTGAAGCACTGAGTGAAGTGGTACAAATGTTTATGTCTAAGGTTGCAGCAGGATGAGGGTGGGTTTGCCAATAGCTCACTGATGCTCTAACAGGGTCCTCCTGCTCCTCCTAGCCTGGCCAGTACTCTTGATGTTTTCCTGTGCCCTTCTGATACCAAGTGTGCCCTCAATAAACCAATTCAGAGGGGTGGAGCTACGGGAAACAGACCAGAAAAATAACCCTAACCCCATTAAAAATAGTTTGCTGCTGAAGTTAGCAAATGCGCTGGCACCCCAAGGGGTGACAAGAGCCTCCATGAAGGAGGGGTGGGATATCACAGATGGAAACAGGAATGTGGGAAGGCAGCCAGGAACACGGGGAAACTAGGACCTCTCCTTTCAGCAGCAGCAGGGTTTCTCTCTGCTGGTCATGGAAGAGCATCCCAAACTGCATTTGTGGAGTATGATGTTTGCATTTCCACATAGAAATCCAGACACAAAGCAGGGACATTTTAAATACTGTGTTTGTATCTCCGCACCTGGCAGCAGCAGCTTGCATATGGCACTTATCCTCTGCTTTCAGATAAATGTTTTGTAAACACCCTGTTTGCTGTGTCCAGGGGCGAAGCAGTCAGAGCATGAGAAGCAGCACGCACAGTTGGTGAATATTTTAGTGAGCCTTTTGGATGTTTAGGAAGCTTTTCTTTCTCAGTGACTTTTGCATGGCTGCCAATAGGCGTGTTACAGCTCCAACTGTTGGTTTGCCTTTCCAGAGCCTATTGCCTTCATGCTCGAGCTGACATTTATGGAGTGGCTGGTGAGTGCTGGGAGGAAGAGCTGTATCTTGCCTTGTGTTTAGCAGCATGAGTGATGGAAATTCACTGCTGAGCAGTCTGCATGGCTCTGAGATGTGTGAGCAAGATGTGTGATACTTGCACATGGATCCAAGAGATGAGTTGTCTTATGCTGAACCCTAAGACATCAGTCTTGGTGTTCAAACTAACATGGGTATTCAGCCCTGGGTTTAAGTATCACAGGATAAAACCAGGAGCTGTGTTGTGGCTTTAATCAGAGGTTTAAAGTGTCTGAATAACACATTGACAGGGGACACAGTGAAGATTTATTGGCAAAGACAGAGATAGAATTTAAATTCAACTCAGGGGCGAACTGAGCTGAACGGATGACCTCTCATGGCATTCTTGCTGTAACTATAGGTCGACTTGTTGATCAGTTCTGCTTCAAGAGTGCCAAGAAACATTTAAACCTTGACAAGGCTGAGCAGGTCAGATGCCTGTTTCATGCCTTGGCCCCATAGGTAAAGAGATGCTGCTATTCCCATCTGTCCTGGGAAGCTGATCCCCTCTGTGCCCTGAAGTCACTGTTGCCGTCCAGCTGCCTTGGAGACCATGCAGAAGTCAGGGGTGACTTGCCAGCTTATGCAGCAGCAAAGCAGCCAGAATAGGTCCAGGAATACTGCTCATTTCTTCCCTCAGCTCATCGTCACTCAGACTCATTTGTCCCATATTGCCAGCAGTTAACCACGCACTCAGGGACAAGAGTGGGTGCTTTCCCAGGAAGACCCTTGCAGTTGAACAGAACATTTCACCAAAAGCCTGCCAACATCAAGGCTAATATTCCTCCACCACAGAACTGTTTGTCCTCTGACAGTGTAATTTGCATTATCCTGTGGGATCTAGTCCAAGTGCTAGGGTTTTTAGCAGATTTGTCAAAATTCTACCTGGGAATTCTGCCATTTCTTATTTTTATGCTACTGAGATTCCATCCAGAAATGTCATTCCAGTTCTGCTTGGCACTTTTGACTTATGGAAAGAAGTGGAAGGATACTTTACATAGTCGTGTAAACAATTGTCATTAACTGTATAAACAACAGCAGATTAGGTCAAAGGAAGCTTGAAGTAACTTAACACATGCACGCACACATGCATACTATGATTTCACCTCCTAAACTTTTTAGAAGGATCCGTAGATGTCTTCTTTCCCACCTCGCCTTCACTCAGGCTGTTTCTAAACTCTCCCTCTTTAACCTACTTGTGCCAAAGAAGCAGGATGTGTTATGAAGGTCCTGGACATGCCTGGACATGGAAGAAGCTGCTGGTTTCTTTCATTTGAACAGAACTGGGAGATAAATTAATACAAAGAGATTCTGGGACTTGAGGAACAATAACAGAACAGGAAAAGACACAAGCCCTTTATATCATTATTTGAGCCAGTCTTTAATAAATAACAGCTGGGTCATAGCACATAAGGGGTTGGGGGAGGTAGGCAAGCAGAAAATTCGTGATGTGGAAACAAGTAGGTCTGCTATTAAAAGACTCAGAAAAAACAGAGAATATTTACTGAAAATGAAACACTTTCAATCTCTTTCTGCAAGACAGTATTTTGAGAACATTGAAACTGAGCCTGAAACAGGTATTGACTTGAATTTCATGATTTTGCCTGCATATCCATTTATTTCCATTTATCAGTGGCATCTCTTCATCCTGCATTTATGATATACAGCTGCTAATAGTAATAATATCAGTCACTTTTCTACTTCATCCAAGCATTTTGTCCAGGTTCCATTGCAAACTGAGAGATGGCATGTAGAGACTCAATAGCTGATTTTAATTAAACAGGAATTTAGATGTTTTTGATGTCTGTATCCTCGAGTATTATCAGCAATAACAAAGCTGAAATCACTTCCTTATTTGTATTTAGTGTATAAACAAGTTTCATAAGTTACATGTCATTTCCTATCAGCAATGTCTGACTTGGTAGCTTAGAAGGCAGGGTCACAGAGTGATTGCAGTCCATTGGTGTTATATCATCCATCAGTGAACAAGAGGTGTGACAGAATCCAATGCCCAAGAAATCTGAGGTTTGCAGGAACTAAACTGGAATATGAAAGCTGGAAATTACGGCACCCTTATTTCGTATGTGGCAATACATTGGGGTCGTACTCTGAATTTAGACGTGGCCGAAGCAATGGGTGTGACAGGAAGCACTGTGGTTGTGAGACACAGTTAATTCACTGTTTTCTCTTTACCATCCTGGCCTCTGTGAGATTCAGGCTGTCACTGTCCCAGCACACCAAACCATTGA
This sequence comes from Rhagologus leucostigma, assembly GCA_013397725.1. Lineage (NCBI taxonomy): Eukaryota > Metazoa > Chordata > Aves > Passeriformes > Rhagologus > Rhagologus leucostigma. Next base: position 2,183,168 of record VZTD01010891.1, read on the forward strand.
GGTAACTCAAATGTGGGCAGGATCTTGCCTTTCCTTCTGAAGGGGAATGGCCAGTAAAATGTTGCACTTCTCTCTCCTCCTATGCTTTTATGGTCAAGGACCTAAACCTGTGCGATTCTTATTCTCTTATAAAGGATATGAACAAGATGCCAGATCTGTGGTTGTTAGTTAAGGTGATGGTTTTTTAGACTTTAGAAGATTTACTGTAGTTTCTTGGTTTTGTAGAGCAGAAGACAAGCCCACAGAAGATGATTTCTGATGTGTGGTTGGTCATCCCATCTCTTCAAAACTGCTTAAAAAGTTGACTTTATGTCCATTAGCCATATTGTTAATATATGATATGCTAATGTTATATGAACTTGACTGCAATGCTTTGAACTAAATATTAGGAAGAGGTAGGGAGCTTTGCCCTGTAAAGAATCTCCTAACTTTTCTGGAATTCCTTTTGATGTGGGCTGGAAAAAACTGACAGCTTTTATAATTTGACTTGGAAGCCCTAAGATATTTAGCCAACACACTAACAACACATGAAAAAAAGACACTGCCTTGAGAAGCCTGAGTTCTCTGTCCAAAAGAAGACCCGAGCAAGGAGAGCAGGGAAGCACTCTAGGAAACAGTCTGCCATCCTGCTGTCATATGTCATGGTCATAATTGGAAAATTATGTAATCAACTACTGGAAGTCATTTTATGTAGTGGTCTACATTTATCCTTAAATAGCTGCCAGTAGACCATGAATACCAAGCATGAATTTTACCTTCATTACTTATCTTCTTTTTCTGGAGACCAACACTGTTTGTGCAATCAATCCTTCCTTTATTTTGATGGATAAAATAAAGTGGCGATACCCACCTTAGAGCCCTGTCTGCTCCGAGCAAACCTGCACCCACAAAGGTTTCGCTTAGCAGAATGATGTCTTTGAACAATGTGATGAAGAGGGAAATCTTTAGATGCTACCATAGCAGACAAGAGCGCAATTTATCAGCTTTGTAAAAAAACCTCACAATTACATGTTTTAGAGATGTTCTAGGAGATGAAGCCACAGACCAGAGGGGAACAGCCACACATAACAAGCAAAAAGAATTGAATATTTCTCGTATGTTTGAAAAAAAAAAAAAACTCATTTAATCTAAACTCATGTTAAAAAAAGGCTAGTCAATATCTCAAACCACGTCTTTAAAGATGCTGACTAGTGAAGGTGCTGTCATTGTGCACTTGTGGAAATGTTAAGCTGAAAGTAACTAATCAGCTTTTTACATCTCCTTTATTCTTGAATACCAAAGAATATTCTTATTTTGAATACCAGTTTAAGTAATCAAACATCACAGTTAGCACATTAAACTGCCTTGGAACATAGTTCCAAAAGGGTTTCTTGGTTTAAAAAAAGATGCATTTAAATAAATATTGCAAATATTAAATTCACAATCCATTTAATTTATACGAAAAAATCAGTTTGAACATGTGATTCTTGTAGTTAACAGAGAACCACTTGTGATCTCAAGTATGCAGACTCAGGCCAAAGCAGAGATGAAATTACTGCTTAAGACATCACTTTCCATCAGCGGCTTCTTCCAGCTCACTGCTATCTGCCTGCACAGGGATTACTGAACATCCAGCTGAGGTGTTCAAATGAATTCATGTTACCTCACCCAAAATAAGTTGAACTATTAAACCTTTGCAACTTTAATTGCTGATCAAATCCAGGTGATCTGAGCAAAGTGTCAGGGAGAGATGGACTCTTCCGTAGAGCAGAGGAAGAGGCTTCTGAGCAGCAGTTTCTCCAGCTGTCACTGCCGAGGACGGCACAAGAGCCAAGCCTGTGTGTGCAGTCATGAACGTGATCAAGGATTAGGTTTCAGCTATTAAATTAAATTAATTTTTCATGCTCACAATATTCTCAAAGAATTGGACTCACTCGACTTTGTTGGAAATGATTATCCAGTGGCCTCCACCTAATTAAAAAACACAAGGTTCATTAGGATGTTGCTTCACTACAGTTTTGTAACACTTGATCACAGTCTTTTCTCTCCAAAATGCCGAAGGATATTACTTCATATGCTAAAGACCTGCTAACTGTTCCCAGATTTAAGAGAAGTTGTTCAGGTGTACGAGAACAGAAGGAAGTGCTGTGGGTTGTCATAGAGTTTGAGGAAAGAAATAATAAGCAGCCGTGTAATTCAGAATGACTGATTTTTCCCTAGATCATGCATTTACAAGACACACAAGGCTTGTCAGTACATCTCCTCTGCTCTTACTGTAAACACTTCATCATGAACCCATTATGATTTCCAGATCATACGTGAACTTCTTGTGGTGGAAGGCACTTCATCCAGTGTACCACGTACTGTCTTAGTAGTTATCTGGGGTAAACTAAGGGAGACTCACGCAGTGTCTTCCACAGATGCATTGGACACCGAATCACATGGCTGTGCTCAATACTAAAACCCTCAGCCTCAACACACGCACGATTAGGGCACATCACGAGCACCCTCCCAGTCACTACTCTACCTACTCTTCACAGGTCAAAACTTGTCTACCTTTTTTTTTTCCCCAGAGATAACTATGTTATTTATTTTCCCAGGGAAATTTTGGTTAGCCTTACCTGTCTCTTAGTACACTGTTTTTCAGCCCCACATGTGGCAACTATCTTTGCCTACAGGGATTAAACGATACACTTGTAGCTAAACTCTGAATAAATAATCTCATATTGCATTTGATTCTGAAGTCATCTTCTTCTCTTTCACGTCCCCAAAAAATATTTTTACTGGCATGAACATTTTGCTATTTAATAAGTTTCTTTCACCTATGCAATTTAGCAAATAGATACCTACAATATTTAAAAATAGTAAGCAGATTCAGTTTCATTAGTATTACAAATACCAAAACACCAAGTGGAATAGGCTGTGGGTTTTTTAATATACTTTACAAAACTTTTTTTCATAATTTACTGTTTCTTGAAGTTTCTTGAATCACTGTTTCTTGATCTTCGGACTTGCACTGCAAAATATAGAGTTAGAGTTGTCCAAGGTGAGACAAGATTATCCTTTCAAACACTGTAATTCTCAAAGAATCTACCCTATAGGGAATTTGTCTTCGCAGTATCCAAATTTTGTTTTGTCAGAACCCGGATGCTGTGTAAAATGGATCATCAGTTCATTTCTCTAACATCTATGTCATATAATCTCCCCTCATTCTACTTGAGAACACAAATAATACTTGTGAAGCAATTAAAAAGGCAACAAAATAGACAGAGGTATTATCATTTTATTCACAGTAGATGGGAAAAGAACAAAGGGAATTTTTTTCTTGTTGTCCATATTATTGTTAGTTGAAGACATGCAATGAAAGGAGAGCAGGAACATTTAAAACTGATTTCTTTTTAGTTTGAAAACCCTCATTCTTTTGACCTGCCAGCATTCTTCGAGAAATAGGTGTATCTTCCCTTATGTTCCAGGAAAATGTAAAGGTGAGGAATAAAATATTTTTTCGAAGAACAGTTGATCCCAATACATCTGAAACAAACTTCTAATATATCATCTAGCAATTATTTCCATGGTTTATGTCTTCTGAAAAAAGGTATTGTGTATAATTCATTACCGAGTACTGCAAAGAAAGGACTTCTTGTCTCCTTTGAGGATTATTTGAGGACATATTCACATGTCACTGTAGGACAAAATTAAGAAAAGTGTAATTGACATGAAAGAGTGTTCATTTTATGTAAATAACAAAATGTATTAATGACTTGAAAGATTATTCATTGTATGTAAAGTAAGAAAGAATCTGGCCTGAATTTTCTCTGGTGTTGATAGAGATTTCACTGACGGAAGAGTGAAAAAATTCTCCTGTTGCAATAATGGCTCGAACATGGTTCAATTTGAATAAAAATCATAGTTGGGCAGAAAATGAAATAAATTGCTGCCCACTTGAGAAATTCCATAATATGGAATATGAGTTAGTCACTGAATATGTGTTAAAAGTAATCATACAAGACTTTTAAATTGTTAATAGAGAATTTTTCATTATTTCTCAAACATAATATACTTGGCAACTCCTTGTTTTTCTTTCCTCCAACAACAAAATTTCCCTTTAAAATATATACTAGTCAAAACTACCCAAAATTCCCCACATTATGTTTTAGCTCTTCCAAACTTTTACACCACTTATTACTTCACATAGTTAGAAACCATTTCCTGCTGAAAACTGACAAATAAAGGGAAAGAGCTTATTTAAAAAAATTTTAAACCACATGAAATTCAGAAGGGCTTGCTGAGTGGCAAGAACACTGAAAATATTAAATATAATTTTTCTCCTGAACTTGGCAAATTTTGATTCCTGGTTTTAAGCATTTTTTTTAATACAATTAAAAATTAAGGCATGAAATCCAATCAATTATGTAGTACTTGTAACATATAGTTTGAATTTAACAAGAAAAAACAACTTTTTTCCTTGAAATACAGCATATAAAAGAGCACTAATGTTCAGCTTAGTGCTCAGAAACAGAAATATGTAGTTTCTAACCTTACACCAGCACCACAGATAATGCACACATCCATCCGTGCTCTTTACTTACGAACTTACCTCATATAGACAGCAACACAGCCAACATAAAGAGAGGCATATAGATGGGTAATTATGGTGAAAGAATAAAGTTCAGAGCTCTGATGTTTCTCTCTTACAGTCTGTTTTTCCTGTGCTTGGATCAGGACAACATCCTTATTAACAAAGTGTTACACTACAGGTGAAAAATTGCTCTCAGGCACACACAAAAGATTGAAACACAGTTCTAATGCAAAGAAAATTAAAGCAACAATCTTTGACAAAAACTACCTTGTAACCTCCAAACTGCAATAATCACATCCTTCAGAGCAGGGAAAGACCAACACTCAAAGCAGCACTTGTGGTTTCATCTGTCGCAGCTAATAAGGAAACTTAAGCACAGTCTGTCTTTGTGCCCAAAGGCAGATGGAGAGAAGGAGAGATGGACAACTACTGTAGCTGCTTATACACCTTGCCTTGTCCTGTCTACCCTAAACTTTTTTTTGAAAAAATTAGTAAGATTTCTGGATGCACAGTTGACCTTGGAGTGGAGATAATTTACAGGGAAAGGGATTAGAGGGAGGATATTCCTTCACTGATCTAGTAGAGCCTGAAGGAGGAAGAACCTGAAGGGAGGTCTTGGTACCTGCAGACAATCTGCTTTAGAGGATGGAGTGTATTGCTGCAGTCATGTCCTTCGTTAGCACGCTAAGGATGAGGTTCAGTTGCACTTTTATCTGTGTAAAGACAAGGATAGAGTTTGGTGGCAGTGCAGCTCCCAGTACTCTCAAGAGGTACCTGGGGAACATAATGCATTGAAACTGCCTGAAATAACTCCTTTAAGATGGAGTGAACCAACTGCTAGAGAGTTCTCTCTGTTTGTCCAATGACCGTAAAAATAGTTGTCTAACAGTGACATAAGGCCTTCCACAAGAGACAGCCCACATTTTTGTGCAGCTGTACAAACAATTCTTTATTTTTCCTTTTAGTAAAATAGATAGTGCCAAAACCAGCTGGCTGTCATGTTAACCACCAATTCATTAGCACAGGGAATGGCAAACACAGACAAGAGTGTGTTCTGCTCACAAGCAATTTATAGATTGCTAGATATAATGTGATCAATTATAAATCACAGTGTTTGTACAAGAAGGATAATAAAAAAGGAAAAAACATCCTGTTTGCTGTTAAACGAAGAATAATGTGGCAAAAGCAATAGGATTTTCATTGTCCTAAAGCATCTTGTCCCCATGGCAATAAAAGAAACATATCTAGCTAATTTTTCCAGAGAGTTTTCCAGGAAAAAATTCTTCAGTGCAGTCATTGATTACATACTTTAGTTGTGGAATTGAACAGAATGCACCAACGTATCTCAGTGGCTCCCAGCAGGCATTTCAAGAAAGGAGCATTTAACCTAAATTGTATTGTTGAAATACCATTTTGTCTCAGTAATCCCTATCAATTTTCTTGAACCTAATGCTTCTGGAAGAACATTAAAGTGATGCATGACTCAGGTGTTTACAATTTATTCAGCAGAGTGATTCAATTAGTAGTATCTGCTTGAGGCTCTGTTCTGGAGCAAAAACTACTGTGAAGAATTTGCATTTTGCTGAAGCAGTCACGTACCCACTTCCACACTCTGCAGAACGGATCTGCTGGGGACTGAACAAATGCCCAGAAGACATAAGTCTGTGGGAATGAGGAAACACCAGTAGGATAGGGGAATATTCTGAAAATCACACATGCTTTAACAAAAGCCTGGACACTGATCCTTTCCAAGAAGTAGCTAAGGCCAATAGTTGTTCAGGGAATTTCCTTGAGAGAAAATATTCACTGTGTATCTCCTTGAGTGTGGGGCATATCTATATTCATAAACAGTGTCATTGGTATCAGTTCAAGTGAGGCAGCTCCTCATGTGCATCATGTAGGCAAATGCTCTGCACCCACTGGAAGCCTCCTGGGGACACCTACCCAGGTCAACAAAGAGGGTCACCCACTGGTCCTGGAAAGTACAGTGTGCTTCGTGCCCTCCTACAGCTGAGCTTTCGTGCCTTCCCTGCTCCAGAATGACCCTTTTCACTGGTGCTGTCAGCCAGGGTGCCTGGGTGTGCCCAGAGGCTCCGCCTGTGGTGTGGCACCTGGAACTGGGGGTGGGCTGAGCACTGGACCCCACGGTCAGTCACCCCCACCCTGTCCCTGCCTGCTGAGTAACCCCAGTGTAGTCTCTTCTGACCGTCACAGGTAATACTTGCCCAATGAGCCATGGTAGCTGCCAAAGCTGGTAATTAAATGAAGCCAGGAAAAGACTCCTTCCCTTCTTTTCCCAGTACTGTGCCAGAGCCCAGGCTCCTCAGTCCCCATCCCAGGAGCAGAGCCTGCCTGTGGAACAGCTGCCACCCCATACAGGGTCTCACTGCTCTTGGCAGAGAAGCCATTGCCCTCATCTTCTCTCAGGCACTGCCGGAACAGAGGAGATGGACCTACAAGCTCAGGTGGAGTCTGCTGAGATATCACTGTAGAATGCTCAACTGCTGTCTTAATCTGGATTTGTAACTTGCATAATATTGATCAGCCTGGGCTGTTTATTTTCTTTGTAATAGCAAAAGCTGTGTGAGAAAAGACAAAACTGAAAGAGGTGGAATCCAATAATCCCTCAACAGAGATCTGCCTTGCCTCCATTTCCCTGTTATCTATAACAGCTAAAATCTCGCTTATTTCTCTTTTCCCACACTTCTACATTATTTGTCCAAAAGCATTATTGACCACAGAGGCTTCCTGAATCTTTCTGCATCGTCTGTTTTTTCAGTCCTCAAGTGTAGTTTGAAAATATTTGTACAATGAAGACTCACTTACTCAAAACAATTGTTTGCGAGCAAATATATAGCTTTTCTTCCTTTTTGCTATTTTATGTTACATATTTTATACATTCTGCCCAATCCTTATTAATTCTTTTTCTCTTGCATAATAGTTCTGAATTTTAACTCTGGATTTTTTTAAACTCAACTCATCTTTAATTTTTGACTGTAAACAGAGACATCAAGTGTTAAAATGTTGCATGCTTCCAAATATAGTAGATAGTACCTCAGAACAAGAATCCAAGGCCAAAGTTAACAATAACATGACAGAACAAAAGTGTGAGTGGAATATAATTATTGATGTGTGCACATTACGGGCTGATGTGAGAAACAAGAAAGGAATGATCAGTTAGCTTAAACCATTATGATGTGACGGAATAAAAACAAACAAGTCACTTTGAAAGAGAAGCAATTTATCTGGATCAAAATTATGTGCAGGTGAGCATCCAATTGAGAACCCTGTGTAGATTCTGAACATATTGTTTGGAATTCTTTTTAGAGAAATGAAAGCTATGAAAGTCATCTTTGTGAATGAAATTGATTTCCCTTAGTGTTGGATTGCCCCTTTTGAAAGATTAGCATACAGAGAATGTGTTTCATCTCACCTAAAGTACACACTTAAAATGCATTAGAAGAGCTTTATAAGGATATCCTGTTTCTTTGCTTTAACAAAAGCATAAGCCCAAAGGGGATAGCATGGGTTTAAACATTTATGTTTCACTAGAAGGACTCACCTCAACCTGACAAAAACAGTTGTGAGGTCCAGATAGACCTTGGTATTATAGACGACATGGTGATTTACCAGTAACCATTGCCCCCATCATGAAATATTTCTATTTTGGCTTGAACTGTGCTAAGTACCAATGAAGAGCTGACTACAAAATGTGAAATGTCATTGACCGAGTAAGTCATAGCATCTTGACTTTCATTGGGCAAAATCAATGAATTTATCAGAAGATAGGTGGAGTAAAAAGTTCAGATACTGAGAGGGGATCTGAATTTTCTGAAGGTCCAAAGGTGAAAAGAAACTGGATGCCCCAAAAAGGAAAACTTTGAAAAATACTTCAGCATATCCGAATGCTACTAATTTGATTTAAAAAAAAGATAAAAAACCAGGAGTGTTACACGTAAAAGTCAAAAACCTGGCTAAATCTAAGACAAATATTTCATAAATGTAGCGTCTTCATAGATTTGTCTAGGTTAGGAGCACAGTCATCCAGTTTCTTAATTGCAGTCAATGAAGAAAAACAGATGTCTTCAGACAGAAGTTGAGGTATTAGTAGCAGTGTGAATCACTTTCTGTCTACATTTCTTCATTGACTAAATGGGAAGCAGAGGATAATTTTACGTCTATCTTAGCATTTCGTTTGGAGGCTGTTACACTGGTAAAAGTTAGACAACGTAGTAAGAAGCTGGTATGCACGCAAAGAGAAGGCTCTGTGAAGGGGACCTCAATAACACCCTGACACAGCATCATAGGAGCGCACCTGGCCTCCCAAAGGCTGGCATGTTGTGCCGGTTTGGCCAAAATCTAGTAATATAGCCCCTGAGAGAAAACCAGGTTACAACCACCCTTCTCCCTACAGCGTTCGGGAAAAAAGGAAATTTTTCCTCGAAGGAAAGTGAAAGAGATAAAAACTATTTATTTGAACAAACACACAGGAAAAGGATAATGATGCTAAATAATGAATTAAAACCCTCGCTATAGAGAGAAACCTGGGAAGATTTCAGAGTCCTTCTGTAGTTGTGGTCTCTCTCCTCCTCGGAGCTGGTCAGTGAGGGCGTGGGCCCACCCCCGGGCCTCGGGGAGAAAATTCTCCTGATGTGTTCTGATGTTGTTGAAACAGTTCAGAAGAGAAGAAGGGTAAAAAACCAAAGTCCCAGGAAACAAAATTCAGCTCTCCGTCTCACGCCAAGAGGGAAAAAAACCCAGCTGGCTGAAGAAAAAGCAAGCAGGGTGCTCCCTCGGTGCTATCCGCAGCCAGAAAACACTGAGGAGTGGAATCTCTGTGTCCTTGAGAAGCTGCTTTGGAAAGTTCATCTGTTTTTTTTTTTTTCAAGCTCAGTTTAAAGGCACAGAAAAGGCACAATATTACTTTTTGGGCATAGAGCATGATAGGGGATACACATGATAGAGTCACCCCAAGACACATGTGCTTACTGGGAATACATGTCCAACCCAGACGTAAGGAAGATTCCTCTTCTTAATACCGTATTCAATTCAAGGTCATGATGGCTTCAGCCCTTTACCTCTGCTAGGCTCAGTCCTCAATCTGCATGAAAGGAGATACCTGAAGAAGTGAGCTGTTGTTGAACAGTGGAGATGATTAAGCAATTTGTACAACTTCAGGGATACCCCACGATTAGATAGAAAGAGGACAAGATTGCAAAATAACCAAAAGTCCCTTAGGTAATATAAGTCAGGTTTAGCTTATGAATATGAATGAAGTGTGTTGTCCTTATTTAGAGCATTAATCTACCTTCATTAGCAGCCAAATCTTTCTACTTTCTTTATGCATTTAGCCAGAAAATTTTTTTGCTTTGTCTCTGGTTTTGTTTGTTTCTGTCACAAAGGTGAAAATTGTTTAATTTACATAACTCATGGTGCCAGTATGACCAGCCACAGGACATGAGGAAATTGAATGAAGCTGCATCAGGGGAAGTTCAGATTGGACATTAGGAAGAGGTTTTTCACTGAGATAGTTCTTGGTCACTGGAACAGGTTGTCCAGGGAAGTGGTCATGGCACCAAGGCTGCCAGAGTTCTGGAAACTAATTGTGAAGCCACTGGGTTTTGCCTTCAGATCAATAAATAATTACTAAAACCAAACTCATTCTTTAACCAAAAATAATTTATATCTTTCCAAAAGAAGAATTTATTTTTCTTTCACAGTCAATTAGTTCTACTTGAAAGATACCTCACCTTAAGCTCAAATTGAAATTACATGCATGATAGCTCAGTTATTTGATTTTAAGTCAACCCTGGTCCAATGAATGGAAATAAAAGAAATTACATTAACTCAGAAGTGATTTCATGGACAGAAGAAGTATTCAATATTAATAAAGAAGTAAATACTCCAATGTGCTTCTGCTATTTTTATCTTGCAGCTGAGTATGAAAAAAGGAGTTTTACAATTTATCCTATAATTCTGTTGCACGGAATGTTTTCCTTCTTTCTCTTACATACCTAGCTTATTTTCTTCATTTTCCCTGTAACACCATGGAACCATTTCACCTGGTCTGCTAAAAAAAGCCTTTATGCATGTGCGTGTTCTTTTCTGGGTTGATACTTTCTCTTACTGCCCTGAAGGTTGTCCTGTACCTTCCTTCACTGATTAACTGTTTTGCAATTTCTTTTTCAAATAAGTGAGTCCCTTATGCTCCATCATCTGCCATCACGTGTTATCACCTGTGCACTGCCAGGTGGTTTGGAGACAAGAGTGTAACTGAGAAGTGTTTGATGAAGTCTCAGGACACTTGTATTACATTTCCTTACCTGCAGGTGTTTTTTGCTGGATGATACTTGAATTCCTTTTGAAAGCCTTTGAAACTAAACAACATGAAAAATTTTAAGGCATTGAGGGGTGGGCAAGGTGGGAGGAATGGGATGCCTAATTTGTGTCATTTATGTGACAGCTGAGCCCAGGCGATCCAATCAGGATGGAAATCCTGCTTGCTTCCATGACCTCCAAATGCAGATACTGTTATAGAAATCGCATATCAGGGAAGGCACTAAAGCTGCTCTTTCAACACTAATCCAAACTACGTTAACCTCCATTCAAGTCCTAGCAAGCATTATTTCCTGCTGCATGACATAACACAGCCTGGCGCGTTTGTTCTTTTGCTGGGTGCAGAAAGGCCCTCCAGGTCTTTGCTATTTACTCCATGCCAGATGAAGCAAGAATGCCTGACACAGCAAATGAGAAAGGGTTTGTGGCACCTGAGAGCTGAAATAAAATTAACTCCGTGCAATCTGCTGAATGGAAATATCTAATGATTCAAAGTGAGGAAGCAGACTAGTCAAGGGGATCATTCTAGACGTGTACTACACCCACACGATAAATCTGGAATATTCCCAAGGTAAAAACCCAACCGTTGCTTGTGATGATTTCCAGTATGAAAAATAAAGAAAATACTGCCAAATATATGGAGCAGAGCCACTTTCTCAGACCTGCACAGAAAAATTGTTTGAATTTGAATGTGTTTTAGCTGTCTAAGTGACTTTGAAGTGTAATCTCAGATACTCCAGAAGTGTAAAAATCTTTGAATTTTGTGTGTTATAAGCTGTGGGACTGACCACAGTGGCTCTGCCTGTGAAGGCACATCTCTGGCATGATCACTACCACTCTTTGCTCTCGTATCATTGAAATGGGAAGGAATGAAGACAGCACAACGTCCAAACGTTTTTAGTTCATCTCACACATGGGGTTACATGACTTTCCTTGGCATTGCTTGCGATGAGTAGCAACAAAAATTTTTTGCAGAAAAATATATTATTTAGAGCTGAACACCAAGACCCAGTAAATCTCTCCTTTTGAGAACGCAGGATCTAGCAAACCAGCTAGCTCTTGGAAAATGTTTACTGTTTATACAAAAATAACTCATCCTTCGTTCTCTGAAACTTGAAACAGGAAGAGTTCAGCCTGACTCTGAAAACAGTCCTGAGAGAATAAACAGGCAGGCTTGGAAAGCTTTTCTTTCTCCAGGTCTGCCTAGGAGTCTGCTGGTCCAATATGGACCATATATAAAAGGTCCAATATGGACCATAATCTAGTAGTACACCACGGATGGGCTCTGACTCCTGCAGGCTGGAGCTCTGCTCATGGGCTACTGTGTTTATATGTGCCAGCTCACTGTGTGTTACATCTCCCTGGAGCATAAACTCTTTGGAGGGGGAATTGACTCATCCCAAACTGGAGTTGTGAAGACTGCTTTTCCCTGGTCCACAAGAAAGAGCATGTCTGTGCCAAAACAGAAAGCGTTTTACCTTGAGCTGTGTGTCCCTAAAGCCTACCACTGCTTCAGCCCTAGCATTTCAGAAGCAGCAAGGGTCCGTTTTGGTCATTCTCAAGGCAAGTCACTAATGATACAGTAATCACCCTATCACATAGCCTTGCAACTTCTGTCTTGACTATGCAGACACACAGTGTGTTTAGTCATCTAACACAGAGGAAGTGAAGCCAATTGTGTCATTGGGATATTTTAAGAAATAGATATTTTACATGTGCACTATTTTCAGTAACAAATTGCATTGCTAGAAATAATACTGAGAATTGTTTTGATTATATCATCTCATCAAAATTTAGTCTACCCTATGTGAGCCTAAACACATCTGTGCCACCTACACAGCTGTGGTTGCTGTAAGGTGTGTTGGGGGGGGTGGTGGTGGAATTACAGCCGCATAATCTTGTAGCCTAATCTGTGATGACTGGTGAGTTCATCTGTGCATGCATTTCAGCACTGGATCAAAGCTGTGGGTCTCACATATTTGTAAAGGTTGGCTTGACATTTCTTGCTCCTTTGAGTTTTGCTTTCATGTATCCTCCCTTGTAAGGATAACAGCACTGGTGGAGTTTACTGGTAGCAGTAACCTTGCCTGTTTTCCTGTTGCCACAATTTGTTCCTATCCTGTACCCCAGAGGTTGCATTCCATACATTCATTAAATCTCTACCCTGTCACAAAGTAGGTTGTTTTCCCAGATCCTTTGCTTCCGAGAAGTGTATTTTCAGGCTACATTTCTTACCTTCTGGCTGTTTTTAAACGCATTTTCTGAAACCTGGCATCTTAAAATTGGCACAGTAATCTGAGTGGGGATTACCCTGCCGTTAAGATACATTGCAGGAAGGAAAGTAATTCCTAGTTTCACACGGTCCTCTGTCTTTGTCTAACACTAGTATCTATTTCTTTATTCCTGAGTGGTTCCATCATAACAGGATGGCTGGGCTTCTTTGTGATTTCAGTACCGGCAGTTGGTGTTGATGCATATTGAACTGTAAATCTCTGACCTTCAGTAAGCACAGAGAAGATGGTAAACTGCAGATAGCTAATCACTGAACCAATACAGATGGTGTCCTTGACTCCTGCTTATTTTTGTGTAATTTTGGAGGAATTTCTTAAATTTATGTTCCTGTGGCTTGTCTTTCCTTATTAGATGGTATCTTGCATAACTGAGACTAAAGTAAACCTATTAAAACAACTAAAACCAATACATATTCATAAAAAATAAGGCTATAAAGTGTAGAGGAAGAGATTAATGATAATTCTAGAAATATAATGACCTGATTCAGTCTAACCTAGATATTGTATCTAGTTCTGGTCACACAGGCTTACAAAGCAGATAGCAAGAAAAAAAGTCTGCCAAAACTGTCAGGAGAATTAAAAAATATTGCTCACATCAAAGGGAAAGAAATTGTAACCTCAGTTTTAAAGTTAAAACAAATAAGAGCTCCTCTGAAGATACATAAACAAGCAACTTACAGAAAGTAGGTCCTCTAATTTACTGTTTCTTGATATAAGAACGTTGACACATTCAGTGAACTAGGGCAATAGTTTAAAAATAGATTATAGGGGAGTAGTCTTTCATAACAAGCACAAAAAATCTGTTGATATTACTGTATTATTTTAAATCTGAGATTCAGTTGAGAATGTGGATATTAAGAACACCTATATCTATGCAAGAAAGAACTAAAGAAAAACAATGAAAAATTCAGCAGTGCTTGAAATATCACAGGATAGGATCTTGTTTACTCCTCATTTCCGTTATGGATAGAAAAGAATAGGACCATCTGAGATGGCCTGATTTGGACAGCTAGATATTGCTGACGTTCTGCAACTGTAATGATTAGATTCAAGGAGAAATGTCACGCTTTAAACACATGTCAATATAATGCTAGTCATTCCTTGAGTGTCATGAAAATTCTAATGCAGAGAGCTATAAATAGAGCAGGAGGAATCATAACAATTAAATTTTCCGGTGTTTATTTAAGGCTGCATGCACAGCACTGGATTGTTTGAGCCTGAAATTTCAACAAGCTCCTTCTGGAGCTGATGCTTGTGCAGCCTCGAAGAGGGAGAAGGAGCCCACATCCGATATTTACTTTGTGCATCAAGTGACTCAGTTTTGGAGAGTATAACTCATACTCCAAGTCTCATGAACACAGCACAGAAAATTCCCGAATGCGAAGCTGTGAGCTGAGTGTTTCCTCCTTGGCACTCAGCAGAAAACTGCCAAAGGGCTTTTGCTGCCCTTTTTTTGAAATGCTTGAATGGTACCAGATCTAGGTACTCCTCCAAAACATAAGTTTGGAAGTAATATCGTCTCTCAAATTACTATTAAATTTGAGACTGCTTATATGAGAGCAATAATTTGCCCAAGCTGTTTGCAAAGTAGCTGTTTTCTGGGCAATTATTGCCTAAACAAAAGCCAAGTGAAGTCAATGTTAAGATTTCTGTTTTGTTTGAATCTTGGTTCAGATCCTAACAGGCTTGTTATTGATTATTTCTTTCTTAATATTCACTCTTCAGTTACTACTAATAATTATACAAATACAGTAATTGGAAATAAATTAATGCTATCACTTGCCCTCTATTTCCCACTACATCCTCATTCTCCTGTTATAGATCTCTATCTCCCTGTTGCAATGTCATTCACTGTTTTTTATCGCTGTCCATAGGCCTGGGTGCATTTTATTTCCTGCACCATGAGTTTCAACAGAATTTTAGACAGAACATTTCTGTGGTACTTTTGAGAGTGTAATTTAATTTTTGTTTCTCTAAATTTGAAATTGACCTCAGTTGGAAATCTGTTCTCCTATACAAGATGATTGGTGAACCAATGACCCCATTGGAGCTTCTTTCCTTGTGTTTTAGTGCAGAATATCCACATTGGAAATACAAAAATCTTCCCAAGGCATTTTCTCAATAAAACGGTGTACTAAATTACTGGTGTTACAGACCCAAATTTTCCACAAGAAAGAGCCCTTGGGTGATTCCTGGAAACTACGGCTGGATAGCCCAGCCATCAGCTAAATCTCTGATATGGACTACTTTGAGGCATAAACCAACCTTGTGTATAGGCTCTGCCGGAATAATGAAAATGGCTTTCCTTTATGGCTTTTGCCTGCAGGGTCTAATCTAATCAACTGAGACCAACAGATCAGAATATGTAGCTAGAAGGAGAGCAAGTATTCTACCAGTCTCAGTTGTTCCAGCTGCCTGGCCACATCCTGGCTCCTCCTTGTTGAAACTGCACTCTGTGGCACTGCACAGACCACTCCAATGGTCCTGGCTTACCTGTACTGCAGTTTGCCTTGGGAGACCTCAAACATGACTTCTTATCCCATGGATCCTTGCAGCTTTCCATGACCAAGTTTTTTTCTGGCATTTGTCTCACCCTGTCTTCTCTGCACCACTGATATCTTTTGACCCCATCATGCAGCTCTGCATGATTTATTTTCCATTACAACACCCTTGTGCTATAGCAGGAGAGCACATTATATGGACCAGGGGTAAGATTTATATGTTAAATTCTCCAGATTCACCCGAAAACAGCCTGGAACTGTTAATTTAATCACAGAACCATAGAGTCATGGAATGGTTTGGGTTGAAAGGGACTTTCAAGATCCTCTAGTTTCAACCCCCTTGCCATGGACAGGAACACATGTATAGGCATGCCATGCTTTGACTGCTGGGACCCTGAAGTCATGGTTATCTACCAAGGTCACATAAATAATTTTGGTCCCACTACCAACAGCACTGACCCCATCAGCCAAAGCTACAACTGCCCATGTCCTTCCTGACAGAGACTGCGGACTGCCTGTGCAGACCAGCAAGGGACACCAGCAAACAGCCCAGGAAAAGCACTCCCAGAGTGGATCCCTCCTAACAACTGCACTGGATTGCATGTGCTTCCTCCCCAGTGCTTGCTAGGTTAGTACAGGGCTGTTGCTGCATAGCAGTTCCTGACAGCACTTAAACTACTTACCCCTCTCAGGATGGGAAACAACGGGGGACATGCTCAGGACACAGTCCAAGCTGAGTCTTAAAAGGACGTTTGCTAGATAAAGAGATAATGAAAAGGACACTGTGAGCTCCAGACTCTTCAGACATGGCTGATTCCCAACAGACCTTCACAGGTTCTTCTTAGGATGACAGACTCTGAGGAGGGCTGCATAATTTTTGTGTTCCTGTGAAGAATATGTTCAGACAACACGAATCATTCAGATATAAAAAGAAATATTTCTTACTGTTTTCCTAGGGTGGTAATCCCTGTAATGATGAAATTACAGAGTGCTGTAACATCATTTGGGCTGAGAAAACGACAGCTGGCCCTTGAAATGATGCATCTCCCTCTTCTAAGAAGAGCAGAACAGGATCATGTGAGGTCTGAGGATGCTGCTCCATCAGCCTCCTCCTGCCCAGTGGTAGGAGGACCTTGGTGTAGTCCAGCAAAAAGTCAAGAGACAACACGGATGGCTCACTCCAAGATGCACAGAAATGCACCATCCTGTATTTCTGCAGCAGTAGGAAATTCGTTATATGACATTTAAAAAATAAACTGAAACCTGCTTGTGTCTGCCTGGTAAGAGTTTCCTTAAAAGAAAATGTTCATTCATCCATTTCCTGTGGGTAAGGGGGCAGGGACAGAGAACAGCCTCTGTAGAACAGCACATGGGACATAGGTGAAGTGAGCGCCAGGGATAGTCCTGAACAGCACTGGATGGAAATTCAAACCGCAGTATGGAATCAAAAGGCTGTGACTAAAATGGGTGTACCAACCACATCCCCTGTGTTAATCAGGAAAGAGGAAGATCCCAGGCCGGATGGAGTCTCCGTGGGCTTTGTACCCTCTGCGTCATCTTAGGGAGAACTACTGAGGTTTTCCCCAAAAATGTTTTTTATCAGAAGCAGTACAACCATCAAACCCAAAAACTGGTGTGGACGCACTGTGTGTGCAGACACCCCAATTTTTGTGAAAAACACTCAAACACAATTGAAAGAAGGTCCTGATCCTACATCCCAAATGAGCTTTCTGGTTAGTAGGCCATCAGTCTTTCCAAAGAGTACTGTTTAATTGTACATGTGTAAAGAGAAAACATCTCAGCAGGGCAGATGAACACACACTCACCACAACTAAGTGAGTGTGCAATTCTTTGACCTAGACTGAAGGCTGAGGTCTAGGTCCTCGTTAAGTCAATCTGAGAAAATACTGAAACAGTAAGTTCTCTCCAGACTCAGTAAGAACCCTGAAAGTTTGCCATGTTCGCAGGCAGTTAGAACACGTCTATGTGTGTGTATGTGTAATTTTCCAATGAACGGGGTCAGAATAAGGGATTGCATTGTGCCTAGGACAAGAGTATACTGTTTTAAGTGTATTGCATTGAATTCCAGAAAAGACTGAAAAATTAGTAGCCCTGATAGTGAACATACCTACAAGCTTCCTGAACATTGTAATATCTCAACTTTTTACTCAAGAGATCTGCATTTCGATAGAATAAATAATTAAATTTTCCTTACTAGTTTCAGGAGTTTTTATGTCTTCACATAATGTAAGAATTCACTGTAGTTACCTGTGTCATCCTCACCTACCGTTATAATTTTTGGTTCAGCACAGAATCTGTAAGAAGAAAAGCTGTCACTGCCATCTAGTGTCTGCAGAGCAGGTTTCTGGAGATTATGCTAAGCATTTTCAGAACACTGAATTCTTTCTCAAGTTTCTCAGCTACTAGTAGATCTCATGTAGTTCATGGAAACTCTTACATTGTTGCCTAGTTTCTCACTTTGGAAAGTTAAAATGATGTTTGCTCCCTTCTTTTCTCACCTGGAATATATATTTGCATCCTCTAAGACCTACTTGTTCAGGATCATTTAACTAGCACAGAAAGCTACTTGAGGAGCATCTGACAGATTCCTTTTCCTGCCTTATCCTTTCTCCCCCTTCAAATGATCATTCCTAGCAGAGATCAACATGGATATAAAAGACGCATTAATCAATAACTGTTCATGTACTAGTCACAGAATTACAGAATCACAGAATATGCTGAGTAGGAAGGAACCCACAAGGATCATTGAGTCCAACTCCTGGCCCTGCACAGGACACCCCAAGAGTCAAACCATGGGCCTGAGAGCATTGTCCAAACGCTCCTTGAACTCTGTCAGACTTGGTGTAGTGACTATGTTCCTGGGGAGTCTGGTCCAGTGCCCAGCCACCCTCTGGGTGAAGAACCATTTTCTAATATCCACCCTGAACCTCCCTGAAACAATTTCAGGCCATTCCCTGCTATTAAGTGGATTTGTGTGGTTCCACATAAAAACTAGCAAGCTGGTGGGAAGTTATTGGTTCTGCTTGTATTACATCCTGGGAGACAGCTGCTTCAGCCTCCTTGTGGTCCTTTCTTCACTCACATCTCAGGGAAAGCAGTCAGTTCTGTCTCTGCCTTAGGAAAAATAATTATTTCTTTTCAATTCTTGATCATCTTGGGTGATATCCCATTGGGTCCCCACCAGACACCCATGCAATGTTATTCTCATGTGGTGGCAGTGGGTTCCAGGGCACAAGGTACTGTGGAGAGTTTTCCTTTCTGGCTGACAGCAGCAACAGGGTCCCTCTGGCTCTGATCTCAGCCTTCCACTTCCATAGCACAAGCAGTTTTATCCAACTCTTTTTCTCAACAAAATTCCAGGAACTGACAGCCTGGTACTTTTCTCAGCTGAGGTAGAGCTAACCACAGAACAGCTCCCGTCTCTTGCTGGGGATGTGAACACAGAAGCTGGAACTGTGCTTGGAGTTGTGCCAAAGGCTGCTTCCAGTCAGTCGAGCAACTAAAACGGAATCTGTCTGTTTGGGCTGGATAGCATCTGGATATGATCATGATGAAGGCTTTTGAAGGTCCAGCTTCCTATGCAGTACCTTTTTCCCCTGCCAAATGTTCATGCTAACAGAAATTCACATAGATGTGAAAGACATTCATTGATGTCTCTTGCTTTCCTGTCCACTTTTGCATTCCCATATCCAGCTCATGTCAGACCTTTGAAACTCAGAAGACTCAGACTCAACAACTAGCCCTTATGGAAGACTCATTATTATTTGGATACAATTTTTCACCAAGTCTTTATACTGAGAAAAATTAGGATTAAAATTACATTTCCAGACCCTTATTTCACTGCCAAGTAATTAAGTGAAACTTCAGCCCAATATCAAACATTATTTTTTTCAAGCACACTTTGTCTGTCAAAAATTTTTATATGTAATTGAACCAAATTATGTTTGTTATGCTTACAGAATTGTACTGACTTTTTCCCCAGCAGTTTTCTCAATATTTTATCGTAAAACAGAACTTCGATGCTAGTCCAACTTAAGTTTTCTATTTGTAAAGGTTTTTTTCCGGTTCTATTTCCATGCATTTCTTCTAAGCATATTAAGGTCTGGAACTCATTAGTCCACAATTTTATGTTCAGAAGAGACCTCTCAATCTGTTAGGTTATCTCAACTAACCATCTATGTTGTGTGAGCTACAGAATTAACCTCACCCAGCCCATCACTAGGTAAGCCTGGTCATTTATGCCTGTTTAAAGATATTAATTGTTGATGAGGTTTGCTTGGCAGGCCTGGCTGATTGATTGACTTAGGGGTTGGTATTGACAAGGCAGAATGGGACAATTTAGTTATAATTAATTTTTAATATTTAACATTCAAAGTAATGTGTAACTGTTTTTCTCAGTATTTCTTAATAATTTCTCATTCTTTCCATAATGATAAGGACTAATTCTAACTTTGTTCTTATTTTGCAGATTTGAGGGGTCTTTCCTTTTTTCTCTCTTCTGTCTTCCTCTCCTTCTCTTTTCTATAAAATTATTTTTCTTGAAGGGAAAAAAAGTCAATTGTATTTTTAAACAGAGGCGAAAATCTTAATGAATAAAATGCACAGGTTAGAGTTCTTGATTTCTTTTGTCCAGTAGCTCTATATTGCTTCTGTGACAGGCAGCATATAAAATTTTAATTTAAGTAATTTTACAATGTCAATTTATTTCTCCAGTTTATTTAATATTATTTTTTAAACTCAAAATAATCACAGTCCAACATCATTTGCATTGATTAAAACAAAACTAACCAAACCAAAACAAAATCTTACAATGTACTGAAACAATTGATATAGATACTAAAAGAGTGGCCAACGTGAAAAAATACATTCTTTTCAATATTTTGTTTTGGACGTTCAGGTTCTCTCCTGGCACAGGCATAACCTCTACAAATGTCACTTCAGTTAACACCAGCTGAAAACGTGGGCTGTGATACCACATGTAGCATCATGCACGGTTTCAACCTGCATGATTCTCTTGCTGCTGGTTCCTTCTGGTTTCCCCAGTACCATACAGGCTTATGATTTCTGCAGGGAGTACTTTTTCCTTTTCCTGCTTTCCTGTCTGCTTTGGAATGACATCTCACTGCTTCTGTACCTTCTCCTTGTTCTAAAGATGACATGGGCATCTGCTTCCAGGGGGACATTCCCATTCAATAGGGATACAGTCAAATACTTTTGAATTCCCTAACTTCATCATTGCTGCCTGGTGTTACTTGCTCAGGGAGTCACCATGCAGCCCTGGCTCATTCATTACACATCTGAATTCCCTGTACGTTAAAAGGAATTTTAAAAAGGGAAGAAGGATTAGTTTAAAAATATAGCGCTCCTGGGTTTATCAGGTCTATTTCTTGGGACCTGCTAGGAGATCCTTGAAAGATGCTAGATGTGCTCAGATTACTGGGAATTAGTAGTATTCATGATAATGTGTGATGTATCCAGCATCTCACTTCAATACTAGACAAATTTTAAATTGTGTAATGCCCCTTGAAATGCTAATGATTTCTTTTCTCCTTTCCTATTAAGCTGAATCAATTTCAGACTGACATGCAGCTGTGTAAGTCCATATATACAGTGTACATTTGGTGGTAGGTAGCCCAGTACTTGTTCATAGAACCTTGCCCTCCTTTGGTAAACCTAAATGCCCACTTTATTAATATTCCCATGTGCTACAAGCTGCTCTGCAGCCTATGACATGGCACTCAGCTGTAATTAGCACCAGAATAGGGAGTTAGTATGTAGGACACGGACAATTCTTTGACTCCAGATGCTGTATTCAAACTGCAGTTGTCCATTGAAGAAGTAGAGATAGCCTAAGGAAAAGGAAAGTTAAAAAGAATTAACACTAAGAAACTGTGTTGCCATATCAAAATTATCCTTAAAATAGTAACTATCTTGTTTGTTTTCATTTTCAATAAATCAAATGCAACATTTTCATATTTAGAATGCTGAGCTAAATTTTTTAGAGATCCTCATTCCACTTTCTAGAGCTGGATCAGCATTTTAAAATAACTGGTATTCACTAATCTTGTGTCAAATTCTTATTGCACTTGATCAGGAAAATACAGGGTTGGCATGCTGATTTTTAAGACTCTGACTCGGAAACACTCCTGGAAAATTTGGATAGGGATGGGGCTCCATTTGAAGGAACAGACACATTATAATACTTCTACATTAAGCATATCACTTTAGGTTCCCTAAGCAAGGAGCCAGCTCTTTTTTTGGCCAGAGCACAATTTAGATGGGAAAACTCATTCAGCCAAGAACAGAAGCGTTGATGTGAAGAAATTAAAATTACAAATGCCAGAGTTTTCTGTAAAATAATAATCTCAAGTTTCAAGGGCAATTAATTGTAATCAAGTTTCATAATCAGATTATGTACCATTTCTTTCATAGACTGCGTCCACTTTATCACCAATTCCTGCGAATTCTTCCTCTATCAGCCTGGGGTAGCCTGCTTCCATAACCTCTGCCTCTTCATCATAACTATATTAAATATAAAAGAAAAAAAATCAGGGGATTTAAGCAGCTGGGAGTTTGGCCTGTACCCTTCATATGTTTTGAAATTACCCACACCCAAAGCAAGCCAGCAGTCTGTCTAGTGCAATGGTAAAATACAGGACAATAAACAGGGCACACCTCCACCAGAAGTGGAATAAGCACAAAATAAATGGAGCTACGTTTTCAGAACTGGTCTATAAAGTATGTATTATATGGAGATTATTGTACCTGGATGTATTGGTGCTACAAGCCTATGGTAATGCCTTAATTATGCATGAGACCTGGTTGGGAGCCCCACTCATGGACAACAAAAAAGAGACACCTTAGAGTGGGGCAGATTTCTTGGATCACAGCACTGTTATCATTTCATGTCACACAAGCAACTCAAGGAAGCAAGATGGGAATTTCGTCAAGCAGGCATGACCCTATTACAAATTCTCCCAGGTTACAGCGTTTTGTTCTCATCTCCTTACACTCATTCAGCTTCTACAGTCTGTGCCCATATTTTTATAAAAGCCTTGCATACACCTTTATGACATAGTGTACACAGCCATAGCACCAATGAAAACCACAGACTGGAATGGCCAAATGCCTGGTTTGAACCAAACTGCTGATCTTTCCATACATCTGGACAGGTTACGGCTAGGGACACTGAGACTAACCTGTCTCCAGCTTACCTCCAGTACTTATTTCCAGTAAAAAAGAGAGTCTTGCCAGTGTCTTTAACATGGACGGCTGCATCTATTCTTTTCATTTCTTTTGGGAATCCCATTTCATATATCTTTTTAGGGAAGTCTTCAACTATGTCGTAGCCATTCAAAGCCCAGACTTTTTTTCCTGAGAATATGAACAAAGTATGGGTGACTCCTTTGTAAAGACTCAGCTTTGAGAGCAGAATGAAATGAGCGTACCATGATCCCCATTTTCATACAACAAAGAGAATCTTAGGTCACATACTCAGTAGGTATTAGACGATTTATGCTATGATTCTGAGCATCCTAACTTAATTGTACATCCCCTAATTCACTGAAAATTTTATAGATGTGCGTGGGGTGAAACCAAATGTTTGTTTCTCAAGCGAAGAAGGTAGGATGTTTTGCTCTTCTATTGATTACCTTTACACCACCTACTGAGCTTGATTAAATACATATATTTTTCTGCCAACAACAAAATCGAAAACTCACCTTTAAACATGAACACAAGATCTTTGATGGGATTTTCATAAGCTGCATCTATTTTATTTGGAAGCTCTGGCCAAAAGGACTTAAGTAACACCAGTTCTGCCTCAACCATCTGAGGGTGCAGTCGCCAGAAAAACCTAGTTCAGAAAAAGAAGATATATTTTATGTTTCTTGTCATACTATAGAATAGTAGTATCTTTAATGTGCTATAGCTAAAAAAAGTTACTGGTGAATTAATGGATATTGTAACATATAATATTATACAGAGAGCCCCTCCTAGACCTTTTCTTTCTTTTCCTCACAGTCATCTAGCTGCAGACCATTTCTGTCACTCACACAGTGATCATCTCAAAATAACAAATTTTAGCCTTCTTTCATTTAGAATAAGAGAAACACTGCTGTCCCACGTGAAGCTCCCGAATGCAGTGCAACTTCACCCATGCAATATATGCATATCGAAGAAAGTCCCATGAAATGAAAAATGTGTACAGAGTGTCAGTCTTCAGCCATATTATCTTCACATCGTATTACTGGGCTGTCAAGTCTGTAGTTGTTTTATAAATCCTGCTTAAAAAGATATATGATGCAGTTTCTTAAGAGACATCTATATTGATTTGTGCTCTTTTAAATGTATGTTTACCCAAACCCTAGTAAAAAACTGAAATGGTGTTTTTGCTTGCTCGAACTTTATCCAGTACCCACCACCAGTGACATGGAAGTCTCTTTACCTGTCCTTGAAGACCAGCATTTCTCCACGAAGTTCTGTTATTGCATCAAGTGATAATTCTACATCACATTTCTCTGGTGTTTTGGGATGTTTTGGGTTTGGATCTTTGTCTCCAGCACCTGGAATCATATCATATGATGTAAGCTTGACAATGTTAATTTCCTTTCTGTTGATCATGATATTGAACAAAACATGGAAGAGCTCTCAAGAGCGTGATGAATGCAAACATAATGGGCAAAAAACTTTTACCGGGAAAGTCTGTTCTTTCTTTCTCTCCTACAGCCAAGTACTGTCATAGACTTTGCAGCTCAAGAGTGCTGCAAAGACGTCAGATGAACTTGCTTGCTTTATACCAAGTTTTGAAGGTCCCCAAAAGCTTTATTCTTTCCATAATGAAACATGGATAGTTCTGTTTCTACCTTTAGACTCTGATTTACCCTTTCTTTTCAGGCAGGTTAAAAAGCAGAAAGACTCTCTTCCCCGTCACCTACCACTAAAGGAGACAGGTCAGTGACCAACTGTGTTCTGCAGCATCACTTAATTATTTTTCCCCCTGAACTATTAAATCTAAGCATCTCCTGTTCTGGTGAATCATTCTTAATCAGTCATGACTGTTGTTATTGGACATCTGCAGCTCTGTAGCAACCGTGCAGTGCATCTGCAACAGGCTATAATGATACAGGAGATATATATCATATATTGTACAGACTTACCATAGAGCTCTTGGATCCCTTGCACATCATCATCAGGAAGAACAAACCCAGTTTTTCCAGTGTATGTGTAGATTGGAAACATCAAAGCTCCAGGGTCTCTAGAGTGTTCAAGTCCCAGTGAATGACCAAATTCGTGGGCAGCAACAAGAAACAAGTTATAGCCTATAAAAAAACACACCAAAAGTAAAAGTGTATCTCCTTGCATCACCATCCTAACCTTCACACTGTGCTTTAACATATGGGACAAGGAATAAGACAACTGAATACATGTGAAAATTCTGCATAATTCATAAAATCATAGTATGGTCTGGGACCTTAAAGATCACCTAGTTCAAACCTCCCTGCCGTGAGCAGGGACATTTTCCGCTAGACATAATTGCTTGTCATTTTTGAACTGTCATGGGTTTTGCATACATAAAGGCCTAATAGCTCTAGTGTCTCATAGCTGGTGTTCAGCCTAATTCTTATATGACAATGTTGTTATGTAGGGAGATTTAGATTTCTTAAAATTTCTTAGCAACACAGGAAAGCTCTAGGGTGAGGTCTTGGTCCTACTCAAATCAAGAACAATTTTTGTTGGGAATTCCCCTGCAGTAGAGAGTCCATATTATTTTCAGTATTGCAGAAATTAGCTTTAACGCCAGGAGGGTGACCTAATTCAGTGCTGAAGAAGATAGTGTTTTGTTCTATTAAAGCTCTGTCCCGAATAGGCAAGGCGATGAATTTTCAAATTTAATGCAGGCAGACAGTGTGCAGCTGAGGTATGTTTTCCACAGGCTTCAGTAAGGCAATTCCCATCAGTCTGTGATCAGAACTAGCTGCCCTTAGTGAAGTGCCAAAATGACAAAATCTCATTTACGTCATTTTTTTTAACCACTTCACTTAGGAGTGTTATATCTTAAAATTTATGCTAAGCATGTGTTAAGCTTCCATTTATGACTGGAGGTTAAACTCAGCATTCTATGTGTGAACAGTGAACATAATGATGAACAAACAGCAAAAAGACAAAACAAACTGTTTGCAGGTATCAAATAGGGATAAATTTTCCATCTATCACCATTTCAAATAATCTCAGGAACTTCTGTTACCTTTAGAATCATCTGACCAAACTTCATCATCATCAAAATGGGCATCTCCTCCATAGTCTGGGCCTGGAGGAAAAGCATGTGCCAGTAATCCAGAGGGTCCATCAAAAGGGTAAAAGTCACCATGCTCTATAAAGCAAGATTCGAAACAGTTACATTAATTGCTCCATCTTATGTGTATAAGAATACTGTTTACTTATAAAGTAAAACCAATTGGTTCTGTGTTACCTTTAGTGCCAAAGGAGATCATGATGTCAGCTATACCACTTCGTATTCTGGTGAAGTTCAGTGGTGTCACATCAGACCAAACTTTAAATGCTTTTTTGAAAGCTCTGTCTACTTCATTACGTCTCAGATCTGAAGTATAATTCATAATTCTGTCAAACAGATTAATATATCCAGTTAAACTGTGAGAATTGAAGAAATACGTAATGCATTTTTATTTAGCTGTACTCCTCATTAAAACTTTTTGCTTTTGTCATATGATCTTATCACATAACAAGGAGCTTAGCAGCTGCATACAGTATTAAAAAAAATAAAAATTACATTTCTATCTTCACCAAAATAATTAAGAAATATCTGAAATGATCCAACAGCTTTCTATAATTGGTTTGCTATGAATCTTAAGATTTAGAAAACGACAAACATATTCAGTATTAAGTAAAATCATATCAGTAACTTCAAACTTTTTTTATGTCATATAAAATATTTCATGATCCTCGCTTCCTGGAGGAGTAAAGCACTATCCAAAGTAATTTTTATAGGCGATAATCATCCATATTAAATTAATATTTATCACTAGCTATGGAACTAATAGAGTTTAGTGATTTCATACTTGGAATCTGCTAAATAAACTCAGTCTGCAGCTGTTTAAGACTCCAGGCTGACAACCTTGCAGAATTAGAGGAGAAAGAGCTGAAGTGTGAACTGTCAGCCCTTCACTTCCTAAGGTCAGCTTTCTGAGGTCGTGGTACAGGAATTTGTCTGACCAAACACAGGTATCTACATCGGGAACGTTACGTGGAAGAGCCTGCTCTCACAGCCACGCTACAGACTGGTTTGCATCTACACTGCTCTGTCCCGGACAAGACCTCTGTGAAGCAAACACTAAAGCAGATCCAAACTGAGCTAAGGAGTGACCCAGAGAAGTGCATGATCTGAGTCCCTACCCCTCTTTCTTTTGGCACCATGGATGTGTCCTGACTGTCTATACAGAGGCCAAAGGAGGAGCTGTTAGTTTACACCACAGCAGACTTCCTTTTCCATGACAAAGTGCAGTGGAAAAAATTCATGTTTAACTCCTTGGGCTGCAATGTAGGCTGGGAGCACCTTTCCAAAAATGGGGCTGTAAGGGTTTTAAACTGCAATATTAGTTTTGTCAAACTCAAATGCACCCTTCTCACATCAAATTCATATACTGAGCAACCTACTGGACAATGCACCTGGAAAGGAGGTAATAACAGCAATAACACTCAAAATACCAGGCATTTACCTGTATGTCAAATTCATTTTTGACCATTTGAGTTTTCTAGGGAAAAAGTTATATTCCCCCACATCTGGGACACCGCATCTTGGTTTCTGCATCAGCTCATATGTTTCTTCATCTAGTTTGCCTGTCACTTCCAAGCCAAAAAAAGCTTGCATTTCCCGAAGTTTAGCTGCCACCGTGTTTCCACTCTTCCTCATTATGCCAGCAGGATTGGGACGGAGATCATAGTGAGTCCTGAGATAGCGCTAAGAAGGGGAAAAGAAGCAATAAGCCTGGTTTCCAAACAGTTGTAACTGCACAACTTGCTGTTTATGGAACATGCAAATGAATTATTTTATACTGTACCTCTGCAAACTGAAGGTCTTTCTCTGTGAATTCATGGCTGTCTTCAAGGGGAATAGGGATTGTCAGGCAAAATGACAAACCCAACAAGAAAAAGAAAACAGCTGGAAGTCCTGATTGCATCATGTTGGATTTCTGAAGCCTGAAGCCCCAATGTTTTAGAGAGCAGTTACCTTGACTTTTATAGTCCCAACCCAGTGAGTCACCACTTAGGGACAAGTTAGAACTTCCTTGTTGCTGGAAGTAAACATGCTTAGATGGCTGGTTTGTTTCTCTTCCCCAACACTGTGGTTTAGGCATCCATTCTCCAGCTGAGGGCTCTGAAACTGTATCCTCGTACAAACATGAGGTCTCTGAATATTGACAAAGTCTGCGGGAAGAAATGGGCAGAAGCAAACCACACTTTTTGATTATTTTGCAGTAACTTGCACTGGCAATAACTGGCAACAGTGCTGCAATAACTTACTTTTCTTTGCTAGAAAAATTGTCTTTTTACCATTTATTAAACAATAAAAATATATAACAAAGTTCATGATTTTAAAAATAAATTCTGCAACCTTTCAGTAGTTACACTAATTCAACAGCAATTTTTAGCAGTTGGAATACATTATACACACTTCAATTGTTGATAAATATTGCCTTGGCTAATAATAAATAACATCATAGAATATACAATATAATATTGTTTCCTTATTTCTGTAAAGAAATATAATTCCATAACATTAACAAAAATTTTACTTCAGCAATCCTTAAAGAGAATTTCTATCTATGTTACAGAATACTTTACTGTCTGACTGTCTGACTGTCTGACTGTCTGACTGTACTCAAAAACAGCAATGCTAAATATCAGGAAATAGTTAAGAACACTTAAAAGTATTTTTTGTTAGTAATGAAGCAAGTCCTGTAGAGTGACTAATTAATACAATTTATCTTCTTCGAAAAACAGGAATTCAATATACTTTATGAGAGGATGACAACCATATATTGATGAGACAGCTAATACTTTGAGAGAGGCAATCTACCAGCTACAGGTAGGCAATGGATCTGTGTGTCTAGAATAACAGAAAAATTTGATTTTGTCTTATGAGGTGGGTAATAGGATAAACCCGGCATTATGACAGAGATGGTCGCTACTATACTTCAAAGCATAAGGATTATTTCTATCTCCCCAGGATCACCACAATCTGAATTTCTGCTATAACTTGTATCACATCACATGCTGATAAGCATGGGTCCAAGGGGAGATGCAGTTTCTGCTGAATTTGCCTTGCTCTTCCATGGGTAATTTCTTTTCCCTGTATGGAAAACCTCAGGCAGCTTTCTGGTAGCCATCAGTACAGGCATCCTGGAATGCACTACCCTGACATGGATGTCGCCTTGTTGACAAAACAGGAAAAGGACAAAAATCAGTGAAGCTGTATGTGTAAAAGCTCTGTTACTCAAACAATGATGTCTTCTGATGACAAACAGCAAAAGCAAATAAAGCTGAGAAGAATTTGTTATGTAGGCTATTTCTGCCTCACTGCCCATCTCAGCCACTGCTAAATATGGTTACACCACTTAGGAACAGACAACAACTGTTAAAGCAGTTTGTATATTCTCCTTTACACTGACTGTCATCAGTGCTGAGATTTTTACTCAGCAATGGGGCATAAAGACTGTTAATTAGTTATTCCACCTTCTTAAGAAGTATTCTCCCCTGAAGTTCTTCAGGACAAGCACTGAATCCATACTGCTGATGCTCTCACTGCACTGCACTTCTTGCTAGTGCAGAATGCCAGATTCTGTATATATTCCATTTCTTTCCTTCCAACATTTCTGTATTGATATTTGCAGCATTGCTTTTATTGCTGTTGGGGTACTCAATTAGCAGATAAGCAGTGTTAACAGTGGGTTTTGCTTGCTTTGTGTGGAGCTTAGGAGCAGTGGTGCTGCCTTGCCATGTTTTTTTGTGGCTGTAAGGAATACTTTCTGGAGCCCATGAAGCCGTGAATGTTACTGCTCTTCACAGGAGTACCAGACACAATTCAGAAATCTACGACCGAAATGAATAGCTTAAAACCCCACAGGCAACATTCCTGTGAATTCCAAATTCTCTGAAATTAGGTTTCTTATACATAAAGAAGCACAATTGTATATCATCATTTGTGTATCACTGCCCTTTACCAGACTTAGTTAAAAGTTTTTTTTTCTGTGTGAAGTCCTTATGCCACTACTCTTTCTCAGCTTGGGTATTGGAATCTTTGCTTATGGAATAGGAGAAATGAATTTCTTAACCAACTGTTACTGCAAAAATGTGATCAGTCCATTACACTTGAGGAGAGAATGATCCCAAATTATTCCTCAGTGGTTTCAGGTTTATCTTAATAAACATAGTTCAGATAACTGCCAATTAAAGGAAAAACCAAATATTCAGAGACAATATTTGAATGATATAAATGTAGAATTGAAAAAAAAAATTAGCTAGGCTCCAGAGTAAAATTAAAGAACAGTGTTAGCCTACCCAACAATGCTCCAAGTAGATGTGGAGCCCTGTTCTTTAAAATGCTTAAGCTGCAGTCGACAGAGAAGTAGTAATTATAATTGTCTTGCATGAAGAGAATGATATATTAGGCAGGGAAGAACGATTTTCCACTTTCTGTGTTTGTTTTTTTCACAAATTCTCTGAAGTCCTTTGAAGTTCGCTAAAAAATCTCTTTCAAAAACTTTGCTTTTGGTACCTTCAGAGAGCTGTCCTGAGGCATTTCCAATTTTTAAATTTTTTAAAAACTGCACAAGGCAATTACAGGAAAATCTAGAATAGGCAGTTTTCTGAAAACAACTTCTCTTTGTGTAATAAGAGATGAGTAAAGCTGCTTCTTTGCACTGTAGGACAATGAAATGAAATGAACAAGTGAAGAGAGAGTCCACCGTATTCTGCATGTGAGTAGAAAAACATACAAAGAGGAAAACAAAAAGCAGGGAGTCTGTAATTGTTTTGTCACAGGGAGTAAATCAAAATGCTAAACCTGAAACTAGTTCCTGAAAGACTGTGTGCAGCGAGCCATGTGAGAGTGTATTATGGCTGAACTGTGTTTCCTGAACATTCAGTTAAATCCTTTGGGAGTCCTGGCCATGTAAATATACAGAATCCAATATGTTTTCTTACACATTTTATTGCTATTTATACTACAACAGTGGCCAGAAGCCTATACCGAGGGATGGACTTTTGTCTTCTGTAGACAAAGTGAAGAAACACTGGTGAAAGGCCATGCAAACAAGCAAATAAAAGGCCCAAAGAAAATGAGCTTTATTCCCCCTTTTTCTGAAACAACATCACAGATGTAGCGTATGATGGCTTTTTTTAAGGGGAGAAAAATTCGTGACTGAGCTGGGAACTAAGTAGAGACCTCTGAAGTTGCTATTACCTTTACATACAGTGACTCTTTAAAACCTCAAACAAATGAAATCTTTGAAGTCGGCAATGATAAACGGTAATGTCAAAGCTAGCCAGTGTTGTGCATTGTAAGATGTAAAATCTATGGATCAGGTGATGCCACTGTCTGAGTCAGAAAATTAATTTAAAAATATGAAGAGAGGTGTAAATGAAGGTAAAAACAGTCAGCAGCAGTTCGTAGACCTTGTGCTGACCCCAGTGCAACCAAGCAAGCCTGGAAAGTTTTATTTTAAAAGCCCTGAAACCCACAAAACTGCTGAATAGTAAGATTTCAACAAGCATAGCAAAATTTCTGCAGTTCTGTCATCTTGTGGGTGTGGGTAAAGTTAGCTGGACTGATGGTAATTTACCCAGGCACACCAGAGACTGGAATAATCATGATGGTCTTCCCCCTCAAGGAAATATGGAAAATAAGGGATGGAAGACGTGTCAAGAAGAAATGAAGTGCCTTAAAGCAGCATTTAGGCACTATTTATTTGAAAAGAAGAATTGTGCCAACCATGTGATTTCAACATACATTTTGCTAACACAAATAATTGAAAGGTGTCCTGTTTTGATTTACAGTCTGTGTTTGGTGCCCAAAATAACAGTATATAGTGAATGTGGTGAATGATCGGTGACCCTGAAACAGCAGACACTTCACTTAAGACAAATAAGCAAAAGTCAATGGTCTCATTTGTTAATGTTTCTTACCACAAGGCAGTTGCACTTCAAGTGAAACGTTTCCAGTGCCTGGGGCCGTGGCATCACATTTAGATCAGCTTCCTCTGGGAAAAAGGATGTTATTCAGAGGCCCATTGTGCAGATGAGTAAATGGAGTCTCAGAGTAGTTGCAAACACATGGAACTGCTCTGGCTCTGCCTCTCCAGGTGGAGCTCCATCTCTGGGACCTGTTGCAAGAAGGGGGTCCAAGACAACTGAGCTGGGATGACAGGGGATGTTACACCAACCTGACTCCTTTTTCTATTAAACAGCAGCATCCCTGTGCCATTTGCTGGCAAAAAGATGCAATTGGGGTGCTCAGAGATGTTCAATATGGTGCAGTGCCAGAAGAAAGAAACATATAAACATGTTCCCAAGAGGCAGTGGCTCTTGTTTGAATGAGACCCTGCAGACCCTGTGGAGCAGAGGCAAAGGGCACCAGAGGTGGACTGCCTTTTTGTCTGCAAAACTAAATTTGGGCTCCCTCCTGGGTGCTATGTCTGAAGTCTCATCATGATCAATGAAGTCAATGCACTCTCTAAACCCTAGACAGCAGTTTAGGTTATTACACGGAGATTATTGGGATTATTTCAGCTGCCCACAGAAAGATATTTAAAGTTGCTTGAAGAACAGAGAGCTCTCATTGGTCCTGTATCATATCTGACAGTCTCATACAGATGTCTTGGGTTCCCCCCTGCCTCTCAACTGGCACTAGAAGCCTTTCTTCAGGCTGCTGTGCTGAGTCCCCCACAGCAGGGCTCTGCTGACTCTAGTGGTGCCCCAGCTGGTGCACACAGAGATACTTTGGTTCAGGCGACCTTTCCTCCAGCTGAACTTCTTGCCCACTTTCTGCTGCTGCCTGAATAAGCCAGGAACTGTCACTTTGCAGGGATTTTTTGTGTTGCTGTGCAAGGTGGCAGCTGGTAGGTAGTTGGGCAATGTGTATCCCTAGCAGGACAGTGATCCTGCTCACAGCTGCATCTAACCTGAGAGAAACAAGGGACTCCCACCTCTCGCCCACAGCCAAACTGAAAGAGAGAAAATGCCTCAAAGAGGTATGTGAATCTAAATTTTCTTTGTCTAAAGTGACTGCTCAGATAAAGTACAAAATATCTAGTTACCTCTATTGCTAGAAAACTGTAGACAAACAATGAGTTTATGAATTTGTGTCTAGCCAACATAATTTTGCTTCTCAAGGGAAGGAGCTCGTCAACAGTACAATAGAAACTAAGGGAAAATGAAACCACAGGAAACTAGCTCAAAGGTAAAAACTTAATTTTCTATATTTTTTTATACATCCATCATTTTATACCTGTTTTTTAATTCTGATATTTCAGATTGCACACAGTCTCAAAAATACACTTAAAGACTACCTCGGTAGCACTGTGGATCTCTGACACCCATAATTAGGTCTTAGTATGCTTTGATGTATTTTATTTCTCGTGACAGCCCCAAAATACATATACTATGTCCTTAAAGCATTTTTATTTTAACTCTTCCATCATAGCAAAAAATGTTCTCTGTCTTGTCAATTTACTGTTTAAGTATTTTGCTGTAGCAACTTTAGCCTCAGAACTTAAGACCTCCACTATCAATGAGTAGCCATTGTTCATGAATGGATAGCCATTGTTCATAGAAACAATGTTAATTGTAGTTAATTGTAGCTGTAATAAAAATCTTCATTAGGAAGAAAAATGCATTTGATGATTTGTCTATAAAGCAATTCAGTATTTCTTTCTGAAATTTTGGGGATTAGGGAGTTACATTGGCATTATCTGAGAGACAGCATCACAAATCCTCTGGACAGGTGCTTGTCCTTCACGGAAATGCATAGAAGTAAAGTTTGCTGTAGATTTTTGATTTTTAAGGAGTTTTATGACTAAAACCATACATTTTAAACACACTTAGGAAAGGAAGTGTAATGTTTAAAGCCATGGGTTTTGCTTGCCAACCACATTCGTGTTGTTTATACAGCTGGGCTTTTTACAAAGCAGTTTCTCAACTCCATTGCAAAAACTCTTGAGGAGGGCATAAACTAGAAGACTGATGCATATGTCTTTATAGAAAGGACTACAAGCAAGTGGTAAGCTTAAAATTAAGGTTTGAATTACTGGTGAGAGATTAATAAAGGTGGTTTTTAGAAAATTCCTCGTGCTACCTAACAACGTGCATATTTTCAGCTATAAAGTGATGTGGCACAGAATTCAATGTCTAATTTTTTCCATGACAAAGAAATATAATAAAAAAGGGGTTGCACATTTAATCAAAAATCTTACTCCCCCATATGAATCTAATTCAGGGTAGGCCATCAAAATGATGGGGCTGGAGCACTTGCACTGTGAGGAGAGGCTGGAGAGCTGGACTTGTTCTGCCTGGAGCAGAGACAGCTTCAGGAGGACCTAACAGCAGCTCCCAGTGCCTGTGGTGAGGTTTCCAAGGATCTGAAGCCAGGCATGTCACCATGGTAAAGGGCAAGAGGGTGGGAGACAGCGGGCATTAACTGAAACAAGAGAGGTTCAGCCTGGGTAGGAAGAGCAACCTTTCCTCCATGAGGACAGCTGGGCAGTGGCACAGAGTGCCCAGAGAGGTTGTGCAGTCCCTGTTGTCAGAGGTTTTCAACACCAGCTGAGTGAAGACCTGAGTAGCCCAGTCTGACCTCAGAGCTGACCCTCCTGTGAGCAGGAGATTGGATCAGAGGCCACCTGAAGTCTCTTCCAGGCTGAGTTATTCCGTGATTCTATACCTTAATATCAGTAACTGAACATCAAAGTTTGACATTTTGAAAACATTTTACTGAATATGCTTATGTGACACTTTAGACATACTCAATTTCCATACATTACAGATTTTTGAGTGAGAATTAATAAAAAAACCCAATAAACAAGGGCTCAAAGTGTCAGCTGTCACTTGAAATCTATCTTCATAGACTTCTCATGTTCAAATTTATCAGTCAATATTTCATGACATCAGTGAATTTTCAGTTGCTGTAGAATATTGGTCAGAAAGTGATTAGAAAAATTAACCAGCCAATACAGTTTGCAAATGCAAATTAATGTGATTCAGACTAAGTTCTCAAGATAAGTATTTGCAGTATTTTGAACATCTTATTAGCCTATCGAACGACTTAACACTATCTTGCACACTAACACTGCTCAGTATGAATGATAATAGCGGAGTATTTTCAGCCATTACTACAAATTTCTTAATTTCTCTGCCTTTCTGTGGCATTATACCCTTTTCACCCTGGCCGCTGCTATATAACTGTCCTTCTGTATTCATTTTCAGAAAAAGATAACAGCTTCCATTACTCTTTTTCACCTGGTAGCTGTGGGATGGAATGACAAAAAAAGAAAGGAATTTCAGCAGTGTTTCTGACAAGTCTTTAGAAAAGAATTTTTCAGCACACTATCTCTGTTCTTCAGCCAGCTGAAAAATTCCATTCCTGTGTTCCCTAGCCCTGGCATTCAGCATTTTCTTTTCTGTACTAGCAGATAGCAAGAAGTGGCTTCTTTCACTTACTTCTTCCTCTTTCCTCATCAGGCAGTGTGCTCTGATTCACTGCAATGATAAAGACCAACTGCTAGTAATTCAAACTAGTTAGGGGGGGTTAAAGGATTATAGAAAAATAAAATTAGAAATATTATTGGTTAAGAAAAGAAGACTTGCCAAAGCTATGATCTTTGTTAGAAATGCTTGTTCATATTCATGCTGAAAAGCTGAATTCAAGAGCTTTGATGTTGCAGAAGACCCCTGGAGGTCATGGCTCAAATAGGGTCACCTAGACTCAGTTGCCTAGAACAAAAATGATCAGAGGGATGGAGCACCTCTCCTACGAAGAATGGAATCCACTGAACAGTGCACCATCAAATCCATCTCTCTCCAGTTTAGAGAGCAGGGCTTTGTTAAAGGCTTTACAGAAGTCCAGACAAATGACGCCTGTAGCCCTTCCCTTGTCCTCTGCTGTAGTCACTCCATCACAGAAGGTCACTCACTGGTCAGGCAGGACTTGCCCTTGGGGAAGTCGTGCTGGCTGTCTCGAATCACCTCTGTATACTCAGCATGCCGCAGCATTGCTTCTAGGAGGATCTGTTCCATGATCTTCCCCGGCACGGAGTTGGGACTGACAGGTCAGTAGTTACCAGGGTCCATCTTTCTATGTTCTAAAACTGGGTGCAACGACTCCCTTTTTCCAGTCATCTGGGACTTCAGCTGACTGCTGTGACTTTTTGAATAATGTGACAAGGGGCTTGGCAACTACATCAGCCAATTCCCTCTGGGATGCACTTCCTCTGTGTTAACTATGTATATATCTTAAAGGACAGTTACCATTTCATGACTTGTATGGGTGATCAACCTCCCCAAAGCAGTTCAGAGTTGTTAAGTTACTCTTAATTTCCTACTGCGTTTTCTGTCAACTGAGGGTGCACTAGTGGGAGACTAAAGTCTATTGGGAGTCTTCAGCTCATATTCCCTTCGGGTGGGCAAGCATGGTTCAGTTTATTGGAAGATCTAGAAGAAGCAAGAAATATTACCTATGCAAAAGTATACACACAAAATGCAAGCAATATTAATCTAATTTATGAGAATTACTATATGATGGTTCATGCCTGCAGATTTAAAACCATTAAAAAGCTCATTAAATTACATAGGGCCTAAATCAGAATAGATTCTATCCCTGATTATTTTAAAATGGTTGGACAATTTTCAGCCTTTGTTATCACGATATTGGCAAGGCCATGAGACAGTCAGACCAACGTCTTGGGAAAATTTCTAGTCACATGCTCCTGAACCTTCAGGGTCTTTGTTTGTTTATTCCACTTCTCTCTAGCCAGATGTGAAGTGGAATTTGTTATGTAAACAAATTAGGGAATATCTGTGCCTAGTGGTGTCAGAATCTTTCAAGTTAGTAAAGAATCTGGTGTCATATGTGGCTTGGTTTCCTTAGCACACAAAATGGAAATTCCTGCCTGAAAGTGAACCATAACAAATGTTCACTGAAAGTTTCACAGAGCTTATGCATTAAGTTGAGCTATTGCTTTATGTCCTTGCAATGTAAAATAATTTATAAAACCTGTTCAAA
Organism: Rhagologus leucostigma; assembly: GCA_013397725.1. Taxonomy (NCBI): domain Eukaryota; kingdom Metazoa; phylum Chordata; class Aves; order Passeriformes; genus Rhagologus; species Rhagologus leucostigma. The sequence goes on from VZTD01010891.1 coordinate 2,220,167, forward strand.
GTTGACATAGAAATCTCTGGCTATGAAAAATACTGCTATTACTGTCAAATAATGAGATTATTAGAATGGTTAAAAATAAGATCTGTGTATTCTTGTTTTCCTATATTCCTGGATAAGGAAAGAGGAACATTGAAGAAATACTTTTTAGCTTTGTCTAAAAATGTAACAAAATACTATGAAGCATGAAGATTTTCTCTGAAGGTTGTTTCTCTATAAATAACTATTTGAAACTGTTCAAATAACTATGAATTAAACACTTTCTACGACTTATGTTTAGGAAACATCACATGTAACAACTTCTGATTTACACCGGAAAAAAAAGAACAAGTATTGTTTCTATGCAATGTTAATCCAAACTGAAAGTCTTCAGATGGAAGAGGATGTTACAACATGACAGATCTACTTCTGGTTATTACGGAATTTTACCAGGAGACAAAATTTTACATCCATGCACCTAGCAAAGTAAGAAACTGAGATTCACCCACATCCCAGATGAATGTTCTTGTCCATGTAGTAAAGGGCTGAATCAGTTTCTCCTGCCTTTGTGTAAGAAGGGATCAATTCAGATTTTAATCCTGTTTCATAGACTACCTAATTCTCACAGCATAAAACTTTGATTGTACCGTAAATACAATTACTTTCATTCAGTTTTGCTCAATTGCTTCGGTTTCTCTATTTAACATACAAATGACTAAATGACCCATCTGTCTCAGTATTCTGTCTCCTAGCAATGATAATAAAAGACAATATCTGGAGAGAACATGAATTTGATGAGTTTTTGACTGATGCTGGATGTCTTCATAATCTTCTGTAAGAACAAATTCCAGATATTCACTTACTATCCTATAAGAGATGGTTTAATTTCTCTGTCCTAAATGAGACTCCTGCCAGCCTGATTCAAGGCCCAATACCTCTAATACTGTACTTTTTGGTATACAGCAGCTTTATATCCGCTACTGATCTACCTTCATGATTTTGCAAATCTTAGTTTTATGAAGTTTTTGATCTCTTCTTCCCCAAATTCCTAATTAGGTAGCTGGTCTTTCAGTTTAATGATTGAAATTGCCTTTCTGGGTACTTTCTTCACTGTCATTATGTCCTTTCTCAGATTTGGAGAACAAAACTGCACAAAGTTCTCAAGAATTGGACCTGTGCAGGTTTGATATAGCGGGAAAATGATGCTTCCCATCATTCCTGCTCTCAGCACTTATCCTGATGGCTTCCAGCTCTTTGTTGACTTCTTTTGCCTGCCACTGCATACTGAGCCATTGATTTCTGAGTGAAGATTTAGTCTTGTAGAGTTCACTCTTGCTTTCATACAACAGGCTGTTTACATTCCAAATCCAGAAGGCAGTAAGAATGTGAACTCACAACAGAATCAAGGTTGACATGATTACAGATTTTTTGGTGGCAAAACAACAACACTAGAAGTGCACACTGTCTTCTGACAATCAAAACATAAGGATTGTTTTACCTCATGGTGCATTTTTAGCTGCATTGTTTCATTATCATTTACAGGAAAAGAATAAATAACAGGAAGAAGAGATCAATTTCCCATTCAAAGCTGACATGACCAAAAAACCCCATGCAGCTAAACAAACTGTAAGTTAAATTATAGGATACATGATGTGCTGTGCACCAGACAAATGTGTGTTTTTTTCTAAAACTGTGTGAATAACTGATTTTTTTCAGTCAGAATAAGAGAAATTGAAAACCCCAATGATTTCATGTAAAGTATTTCGTGTTTATCTTTCTTGTCAGAGGGAAAAAACCACCCATATTTCATGTTTCCTTAATGAGAGCTAAGGCTTAAGCAAGCCCAGTTTAAAACCCATGGGTGGTAAGTACAGCCATAAGATCAGGGAAGTGATCACCCACTCTGCTTGGCACATGTGAGACCAGGTCTGGAGTGACGTGTCCAGGTCTGGATTCTTCAGTGCACAGAAGAAGTTACCAAGATGGTCAGGGGCTGGAGCACAGGACATAAGAAGAAAGGCTGAGAAAGCTGGGTTTGTTCATGCTGGAGAACAGAAGGTGAAGTGGAAACCCTACTGATATCTGCAGGTACCTGACAAGAAAACGCAAAGAAGATGGAGGCAGACTCTCCTTGGATGCGCACAGAGAAAGGACAGGAGGCAATGAAGACAAAAATCAAACACTGGAAATTCCACTGGGGTATTAGAAAAATTGTCTTTGTCTTGAGAGATATAAAATGTTTGAAACAGCTGAGTTTTGATTCTTTGTCCTTGGAGGTGTTCAAAATTCATATAGTTAAGTCCATAAGTAACATGGTCAAAATAAATATGAGTCAGGGGTTGCCCGTATGACCTCTCAAAGTTCCTTCCAACCTAAATTAACCTATATTTCTGCAGTTCTTTGAATGATGGTTGTTACTGATCCAGTAGATCATAGCAAAATCTTTCAGAAGGAACGTAAGTATTTTATATCTGAGCTGCTGACAAACAACACTCAGCACATTGCTCTTGGTTTGCTGACTTTTGTGAGTCTAGGCTGGATCATGTTTCTTCCACCCAGTTTAGATTTGTGAATATCATCAGGTCCACTGAAATTGTACTTTCTTTTGTGAAAAAATATTTGTCTAAAATGTTTTTTAAGCTCTAAATTTTCTCAGCTTTCATAGTAGTGAGTCAATGATAAAATTCTAAAAACTAGTCTTCTAGCTTCTGAGTGTTTCACAAGCATTAGATGATTAACCCTTATATATATCTATTGCTCAACTAAGCATTTTCATGCAAGGTATATAGTAAAATTGAGAAAGATTGGTCCCTAATTTTAAAGTTATCTGTCAGTTCCAGCACATTCATTTCTGACAGTTTGTTAAGAACCTCAATTTGGTCCTCAAATCCGGGTTGATTAAAATTCACTGTTATGTATATAATGGAGGATCCTAAAGATATTGGTGAAATACTCAATAAATATTAATTTACAGACCAATAACATCAGCAAACTCATTAATGACAGTCATAGTCCAAATTCTACTACATGATGCTGAAATAAAGTTTGTAAATTAATTCTTCAACCAATAAGCATGACAAAAGGGTATCCACTTCTAATGGTTTTCCAATCCAATCTCCGTGTAATCATAGTGTGTTGGTATTCCAGCTCCAAATAAATATCAACTTGACAACTCAAAATACATAGATCTTTGGTAGGTTTCTCCTTTTAAATTCTATGCCAGGCTTTCTATTTATTCATATGCTTAGCACACTAATTTGAGAAAAAAAAACAAGTCAAAGTGACTGGCTAAAAAATTCTTGAAAATGCTGTCTACAAATGCTTTGTAAGAGGCTGAAGTGTTCCAAATGGGCTGTTCTTAATTCTTTAAGTCTGAAATGTAGATGTGTGGGTGAGCACCGTGTATATGAGTGTTAGAAAATGACTGGGAACATAAAATGAGTAGGTAGGTTGCCAAAGCCAACATGCCTGTTGTTATTGTGCCCACTTGAACCTAAGACAATTGAAAACGTTCTTCCGTGATTTGATAAGAGTTGATTAATGGTTCTATGAGTCGCATAAAACTATGACTCAAGTCTAAGCCTGAAACTCACACAGTATTTCTAGATTATTAAAAAACAGGGAGACAATTGAGGCAGGGAACTCCTTCGTCTTGTTTACCTAAGGAATGGAGAGTAAGGTGTTTCTCACAGACACTTGAAAGCAGAGGTCTGTTCAGTGAGTCACTAGTGGAATTTCCACAATGAGTATTAAACGATAACTAGAAGCATAACAACAAGCAGCTCAATTCTTAAATGACTTGCAAGTTAAAAAAGGTTTAAATTAACCTCTTCTAAATATTAATTCTTTCTCTTTAAAGCAATACAGACTTAAACTGTGTCCAAGCACAACAGCGGGTTGCCATTTTCTCAAATACTTTAGCTGAATGATCCATTTTGACATGATATTATTTTTAGCGTTCTTTTTTTGAAATCTATGGTTGTAGACAGCCACTGCTCTGAACAACTTCGAAATTTTTTGCAAAGAGTCAAAAAATGGTGTTAAAATGTCTGAAAGATATAGTTAATTTATTCACACTAGTATTTTCAGACAATCTATATTGCATATATATGGTAAAGTGCAACCAACTTTCTCTCTTTTTCAGAATTGTTCCACGGTTCCTGGGCTCTGGTAAACTGAAGATTTTGATAGTTAAATAAAATGTATGTTTTTAAATACAGTCTTATGCAGATAGTAACAGCAACATGATATTTATGCAGGTATTTAGAGACTCAGTTATTTAGATATTTATTCAGAACTATTTTCTGAAAAACTTGGATCTCTCTCCATATCACTGGACTTTTCTATGCACACACTGAAAATGTCATGGGGAAAATCCTGTTCAGTTTGCCCCAAATGCCTTTTCTCTGCAAACATTCTGTTTAGAGTAATCATTTTCTGTTTCTCCAACAGATTCTGGTGATTCAGCCAAGACATTATTGATAACAGAAGCTGCAAAATACTTTAATCTAGACATTCTTTGGTGATAGCAGTGAAGCTACAGAGATGTTGATTTCTCTGAGGAGCTGCTAAGTACCAGGGGCTTTTTGTTGGATGTTTAAGTATTGTGTGACTCAGACTGAAACCAAATCAAATCAAACCAGCAAAAACCTTACTGCCAGCGATCTTTATAGAGTAAGTGGTTAAATTCCAATGCAATGACCCCTGTCTTGATCAAAGAGGGGCAGACTTCCAGTGGTAAAATGTTGAGCCTGTACAGCTCAAGGCTAAACCCCGAACCTGAGATGGTAGAAAATGATACACATACTATTAGAATGGGCATGGCACAGAGGAGAATGAATAACATTCACTGTAATTATTTACTCCTACTCAACCTAAGTTAATGAAGTTTTTGACAGCGGTGTTGGAAAGAGAGGTCAGTCATGCATTCCTCTGAATATAAGCCAATAACACAACAGTTATGAATAAAACAGTGATTACAGTCTTTATACTGTAACATCTGATTAAATGGTTACTTGAAGGGACTTTCCTAAAATGTATTCATCTGCCTTCCACACCATATTTACAAGCACATGAAATTCTCTAATGCGGAATGAAAGTTCTCATTTTACATCAACTTGGATTTTAGACAGGCCTAGGGGCTGAAAAATATACAGAAATGCAATAAGAAAGACCATGTTTGAAACTAGACAACACCCTATGATTTAGGCATTAAGAACACAGAGCATTCACATGAAGCAGAGAAAAAAAGCAGATAACTGTGTACACTGTTCATAAGGGGGCATAGACTCCAAAATTAATTAGTCTAATTAATTAGGGTGATTAATTTGGATGATTATCATGGCACCAAGGGAGAAAGATTTGGTGGGATTACTTCATCTTCCTCCTGTGAAATATTCCGCATGTTGTCCCAAGAACAGCCCCAGACTCAAGAAGAGTTAATCAAGACACAGTCTTGCTAGTCAATGTATTTATTTTTTCCTACAAAAAACACAGAAGAAAGGCTGATTTCTGTGTTCAAACATTTTCCTCACATATTCCTGTTTTCCCCTCTTTGTTTCTCTTGAAGGACTAGCTCTTTTTATATGAAATTATGTACAAGCCAGTTTCAACTCAGTGCAGAGGAACATGTTAAAAATTAGACTTTTTGAGAAAGATATGGATCAAGAAATTTTCCTTAGTTAGATATCTGGAGGTAACTTTATAATTAACCATTTCTTGGTAGAAACCCCTTCCTAAATAGACATAAATATAACAATAATAGCAAAAGACAGTGTAATTGTGTTCCCTATTCCCTCTATCAAGAACAATTAATAAGCTTATTAGTGTGAAATTATTAAAATTAAAGAGGGAACAAAGTGGCGGCAGAAGGAAACTATGGCCCAAACTTTGGCTTAATATCTGTAATCCTAGGAGTCCTGGAGCTGATGGTCTATATTATGTCAGGAAATGAAATGAAATAAAAGGTCCAGTAAACATAACACATGATTCACATCTTGGTACTGAACTCAGAACAGCTAGATAAAAATAGAATAAGCAAAAAATATTTAATGAAGCAGCAGATCCTGATTTCCAATGTACCTTGAACTTGCTTTGTTTTGTCCTCAATTGGAATGACTTTTTGCATTCCAGTGAAGAAATGTTTATTGCCTACTACAAACCAAGATATTTAAAAACACTGGATATGAAAAACCGTGTATCTTACACACAGCACTAGTCATCACAAATTAATGATAAAGAAAGGAAGTGTAACAGTCGTGTTTACAGCAGCACAGCAGCTGGTAAACACTACTTGTCAGTTCCTACATTGTAAAACCAGAGATGTACTTACTGGAGCAGGAATTATGAGGGGCTCTAATGGTATGAGGTGCTCTTTCTCTCTGAGCCTATAGCTCACAAAGAAGCTTGAAAACTTCAGAAATGTGGGCTCAAGTTTATCATGTAGGGCCCATAGTTAAAATCCAAGTGCATGAAATTGGATGCTCATTGAAAAACATTCCTTATAGGGATCTGAGCAGTGTAGATACTGACATCAAGGATGAGATTTCTTGGCCACAGGGAATATAAAACTACTGAGGTGGTATGCTGTGCTCAGCCTGTGGTATCTGGGACACAAGTACAGGTTAATTATCCCATAGCTGTTTCGGTTAATAGAACTGGACATTTTAGGTAAGTCTGAAGTTCCTATCAGAGGTTGCAAACGTTCCAGGACAGATCCTTGTGGACATTTTACCAAATCAAGGGAACCACGTCTCAAACATCTGCTTGGTAATACAGAAGCTGAAATGTAATGGCGTTGAAAAAAATGCATTAAATATTAATAACATTGTCAATTCTTTAGAACTAATGTTATTAGGAATAATAGAGATTTCAAATATTTTTATTTTCTATTCAATTACCAGATGATTTAAAAAATATAGGTTATATTTTGAGTTTTTGGGCTTGATTAATGATCGGTGTGAAGGACATGTAATTGTTCTAGATAAAACTTGCACATACAATTACCGATACTTATGTTGTTCTACATCAGTCATGAACAGAAGCTCACCAAGAATTTAAGACACCTGGCCTTAACACTGGTGCCCCTATTCATGTGAGTTACAGGACAAGGTCTTGGATGACTTCATTGGGTATCATATGAAAACTTGGAAGTGAAAAAAGGTAATAGTCTGAAACAGGAGTGAGATTTTTCAGAGTGACAAAATTCTACAGAGAATTAGTCTCAACAGCTGCACAAGAGAAACTTTATTGATTATAAAATATTTTCTCTCCAGATCAGTACTTTGCCTGTTGGACTTCAGTAAAAATGTATTTTGTACATATATGATCCTATATTTCTGTAATATCAGAGCTCTCTCCTGTAAGGAACCAACAAAGAATTATAAGATATATGTAATTTTTCCTGGTTAACATTGACTTTTTTCTTTAGTCTCCCATTTATAATTATTGTATTTGTAGTGAGATTGAGAACTAAGTTTTCATACCTGTATATTGGAAAATGATATTAGAAAAAGAAAAGATGATTTACAAACTCTTTTTTGTCTGCTAAAATAAAAGACAATTATTCCATCAACATTCTTTTTTTTTTTTAATTCCACAAATTTATTTGTAGCAACTTCTTTGGAGTCCTATTAGGATAATATCTTCCCCATCACATACTGGGGACTCATTTTTCTGGAACAAAGGAAAGACAGTGAGAGTACAGTCTGGAAAAAAGAGATTTTAAGATTTTTAGGGCAAGTTATCTCCCAGTGTCATTCCAGCAGCTGCTGCAGAACAGCACCACTGTTGGTTTCCTCCTGCCTGTGGCTGATTTTGTTATATGCAGCTATGGAGTGTGACGGGAAAGAGAAGCTATTTGTGGCTTTCCCATTAATTCAGTCCTCATTTTGTGAAGTAAGGAATCAGCAAACTTTATCTTGCTTTTCATCGGGACCAAGGAAGGAAGGGAATGTGATTAGGCACTTTGGTAAATTCTTCCTTTATTCTAGCTCTGTTTTTTCCCCTGAATTGCTACACTGGTATTGGCAAAACTATGCAGGGTGAATTGAAATGATTGAGAAAGCCATCATCACTGAGCATCCCTGCCATTCCCCTGTGCTGCCCTCGGGAAGTGGAAATTACAGAAATATTACCATGTCAGTTGTGAATAAAATATTTGCCTCGAAATAATTCAGCCAGTTAAATAAAATAATTCATCTTTTGAGAGTAGGGAGATGGTTTGGCAGCTATGTAATCTTAGCAGAAAAGAAGGCTAAAGTTATGGCGAGTTGCAGTAAATCAGCCCCAGAAGAAGAGGATCGGAGCAGCTCAGCCCCCTTTGAGCCCAGCACAGGCTGGCAGAATCTTCCAGAAGGTGCTGCTTTTGCCGGGCATGTCACAGGGAGCCTGCAGCCTGAGCCAAACCACAGCTATGGGAATGGCTCAAATGGCTTCCAGACAGTCTGTGTGGAAGTCTGTGACCTACTTCTTGCAACACTGCAGTGCACAAACATACCTCCCTACCTGAGCTCTAGCGTAATTTCCAAGATTCATTTCTTGACACTTTTACCTTGATTTCCCCTTTTCTTTCCTCTCTCCTGCTGCTTGGCCTGAGGGTACCAGCCTATGGTGGCTTCTCCCCAGCCCTGTTTCTCAGTTTTCTCACAATTAAAGGTGAGAGGAATATATTCCTATCACTCATCCAAAGGCACTAAGATATTCACACACTTCTCTCCAAGGTACTTTCCCCACGAGAGCAAAAGCCTTTTTAAATTCACCGGCTTCCTGCATCAGGGTCCGGAAGGCTTTCTTTGTGGAAGGCCTCAGTGTTCTTCTTGTCGTATCCAGAGGAGTGAGAGACAGTCCTATTCCTGGAGAGCCTGAGATGGAGAGAGAGAGAAACCTGGAAAGAGGGGAACAGTGCCAGACAATATAGCCAATCCCTGTGTTTGACAGGCATCTCCATCATGGTCACAGGGCAGGATGCTCCTGAGGGATAGCTCGACAAGGGGAGCAGAAAAGAAGCTCACTCGCATTTCATTATTAAGATGTACTAGAAGGAAATCAGCAAATACAGGTTTCTGTACACCAAGCTTGTGAGTTTGATCCCTGGCTGGGCCACTCACTTAAGAGTTGGAGTTGAAGATCCTTATGGGTCCCTTCCAGCTCAGAATATTCTGTGATTCTGATTGCAGGGAAGGACATGTATAATAAAAACATAAACCCAAGAACACCAATTTTTCTTGTAAAGAACCATGGAAAATGTACTAAACAAGGAAAACCAGTTTCCCATGGAGTCTTTGTATGTTCTCTTTTATTTTATCTCTCGGGTGTTGTTTTTCTTAGATATAATCTACTGTTGAACATGGGTTGCTTTCTCTAGTCTCCTCTAAGGGTTTCCCAACCTCCTGTGAGGGTTTCTGCAACTTCCTCAGAGCGTATCATATTTTTGCTGAGATGTCTACTCATGTTTATGGCTTCTGAGCATGGTTTGTTTCTCACTAGCAGTATCTAGACTTTCAACTGGACTTCTGATCATGAATCTTACCAGAAAATTAACTTGAATAAATTAGTCAGAAAAATTGCCTTGAAGTGGCCTCACAGCTCCAAAATCATAACTACAGTTAAGCCCTGCAGAACGTGGAGTAACCCTTAGCAAAGGCGTAAACACCACTATGTGGAGGTGAAGTGGGGCTGGTGAAGCAGTGTGGCTGTGTGTGCACATCTGTGAAAAGACCTTCAAGACCATGAGCAGCAGAGATGCCATTCCCAGCTGATTAATGGAGCAGTGTGACTCTCCTGCATTTTCCATGCCCTTTGGGAACAGTCTGGTATACGAGGATGTACAGCCAGTATGCAACAGGTATGGAGCAGAGTCATGTTTTCTGGGCATACCTAGGGGTATGATGTACAGCAGAGCTGTGGATCCTGTTGTTAACTTACTTAGCAACCCTGAGGCTGTGTTGTACCTCTCCAAGGAATAATCTACAGGAATCCCTTCACATGTTCTTCCCTGTCTCACTCCTAACTGACATCTCAAAATCTTGTCCCACTATCTTGCTGCAAGATCAATGCCTGATCTGTATAGGGTAGCTAAAAACTCAGCTTGTGTGCTGAGCTGGCAGAGGGGTCAAAGACCTGACATCAGGTCCTGTAAGTCTTATTCTTAAGCATTGTATATCTCAGCAGATTTTATGGGTAACAGCACTGGTTTTCTTGTCCATTTAGTATGGATGCTATAATATAGACTTCTGAGTGGCCCTCACTGCTTTTTCCTGTTTTCCAAGCAAAGGGGTTTTTTTCCTAGAAGCAAGACTTTTGCCAAGAATGGTAACCACAAAAACTGCTGTTTACGTCAGGAATCCAGAGGCACAGACAGCAAGTCTCCCTCTTGTCAGGATAGAGAAGAAAAGAAGTTTGAGGCTCTGGGTTACCTTAGCGGGGAGGTTTGGGTTAGTGTGGGCAGAGTGCACCACAGGCAACACAACACTAACAGTGGTTTTGCTGCTGCCAGTAAGGACCACAGGGTGCCACAGAACAGAGCATTTCTTGGCCTGCTTTTGTTATTATACACCAAGGTTTAAATGAAAAATACACCTTCCTCCTCCAAATAAACTTTGCCCAGTTTGAGAATCATAGTGACTATAAAGAGCAGAACTGACAGCAGCTGCTGACAGTAATCTCAACTAATAACAAAGAAGTAAACTTTGTGGGAAAGAGGAAAAACATGCCAACACACAAAGCATTAAAGGGCAGGAGGAAACAGAGCGGGCTTCTAAATATTTCTTCTGATTTGTGTTATTTGGTGTCCTGCTTAAGTTCCACAATACTGCTGTGGAGAAAGCAGGTTTGTACAAATACAAACAAATGCAATGTGGGCTCAATCCTGCCAGGATGCCCAGCAGCAGACCTTGCAAGATGGCAGCAGACGTCCTGCAGATGCTGGGAGTTGGAACAAGGTGTTCTTCACTTCAGAGCTGAGCCCTGTGCTACGATTAACTCTCTGACTGTTCTAGAGAGCTAATTTCAAGTCAATCATAATTCTTTATCCATTGTATTAAAGCCAAAGGATCCAGCACCTTTATAGTCTATATCCAGCACCTTCATATTCCTTAATCCACAAAGCACATTCAGCCCTTCAGCCTCTTGTGACACCTAAGTTGCAGCCCTTGCAGTTTCTTCTTTGTTTAGTTGAGATCTTCATAACTGAAGTTGCCTCTGATCTTTTAAAGTCCCATGAAAACCTTCATGAGAACGCAGTTTACTTCTGGATTTCTTGCCTAAAGTATTTCCTTCCTTTCTTTTAATGTGCATCCCTCAGATAATGAATCTGACTGCTAAATTCTGATAAGTTCTGCTAAGACTACTAAGTTTCAGTAAATTCTAATAGTGTTTAGATTTCATCCCTTTCATACGTTTATTCTGCTATTTAATGCTATAGAAGCATTACTATTCTATTAAAGGCATTCAGTTATTTAATATAAATCATAAGTTGTTTTTCAAATGAGGTAGAAATTATCCCTCTGTGGGTTTTTTTATACAGATTTAAGTAAATAATTATTTATCTACATCTCAAATGTATTATTTTTATAGAACTCTCATGGTTTCTTTCCTAATAAATTTTACAAGGTTCTTCTGTATACCTTTAAATGATTTAGAGATCTTTGGAAGTGAAAATAAACATGATTATAACTGTCAAGAGAAATTTAATGGTGATATAATGTTTCATCCACTTATGCATAAGTGCAAATGAAAACGAAACAAATGCTTTGGATTAAAATAAAGCTAAAAAATTACCCTCAGACTTTATCAACCATCTAGGTCATTACCTAGCAACTGTAGCTGCTCTATATTGTTTGTCATGGCTTTCTTTTCTCTGCTGTATAGATTATAAATTTGGTTTTGGAAAGACAGAAGGAGAGAATAAGAATAATTGGTTTCAGGAAAGGAGACCGCAACGAAACTGGGGAAGTGGTAGATGCAATCTTTTGAGAAAATAGTCTAAGTCTAAGAAAATAATCTAAGAGTGTAGGACAGAGTAACCTCTAAAAGAAGAAAGTAAAAACTATATAAACTGTGCCAAGGCAAACTCTTCTGAACTAAGACAAAAGTCAAAAGAGGTGCCATTGTACTTGAAGATACCTGAGAATAAGAACGAATTGAATAAAAGCAGAAACTATTAAGTATGAATATAGAACAGCAGCAGTAGCATGGGGGCATAAAATGAGAAAGATTAAAAGATTAAGGCATTAAATATTGTTGGGGGTCACATAAAGCACCAAGTGCAGATCATACAGTTTAATTAGAAATAAAGACAAATGAAACTTGATTCTGTTGCTTAGCAGGTGAAAGAGCCATATGGGGAACGGAATCATCGATGTATGAACATCACCACGTGGGAGCACAAGGGGCTGCCAGTAAGACCAGGAATTCCATGTATTTTTACTTAACAATTGCATCAAAAGATGGATGGAGGAATGGGGATTATGACAGAATGTGTTACCACATGTACTTACGCGTGTCCTGGGTGGCTTTCTCTGTCAAGGAACTTGACCCTCTTTTTCTGAGGTTCTTTTTTTTTTGCTCATTTTGTTTTCAGGTTTTGTTTGTTTGCGGCTTTTTATTTGTTTATTTTGTTTTGCTTTTTAACTTACTTTTTTGGATTTGTCTCTTTGCTGTTGAAGGTTCACGGGCAATGTATAGTAAATACTTGAGGTGCTGCAGGATTAGACAAAATCACGAGCACCTTTGTGTCTAAGCTTGCACATAACCATGCACAGATGAGCAGGCTACAGCAGCAGCAACGTTGTTCCAGCTACTCCTAGGAAATGCTTAGTTTTAATGTGATAGAACCTAAAACATTAACAAGGCAGCATCTGATCTCTCGGAAATTACAGAATCATTAAGGTTGGAAAAGACCTTCAAGACCATCAAGTACAACCTTTCACTGAAAAACACCTTGTCAACTAAACCATGGCTTTCTCAGCTGCTTCTCATAGGACTTAGTCTCTAGACCCTTCACCAGCTATACCAATGAATGACATCACATAACTAATGAAAAAAACAGTCATCAAACAAGTTCTAATTTTACCTGTGACTGCGTGCTTCAAATACCAGTTATTCTCAGTCAGGTGCATAAAATACGTGCATTCAGATGAGACAGAATGATGCGGATTTAGATTATAGAGCTGTTGAACTGAAAGTAGGCCTGTTTTAGGTGACCCAAGTTAGTGGTAATACTGGAAGAGTGACCACAACCTGCTGGACCACAGATCTGAAGGCAAAGTTGGAGTCACAAGCAAAGGAGAAACCTTTTCTGCATCCTCTAACTAGGACTTTGGTTTAACCTGTGAGCAAATGCTGCTTCCTGTCCTTCTGTCAATTACAGATGCTGAAAATTCCCTTATTTTGCAATTTATGAATATTCCCGAAGGCATTTTGAAGGATGTCTTATGAAATAATGTACAGATGGACTTTGATTTTTTGGATTTCCTACATCTTTACCAGCCCAGATTGCTGTACACCATCTCTAACATCATAAGCTCTCACTTCACTCAGGAACACATGGTTACTTGTTGTGCCAGAATAAACTACTGACTACACGAAATGATTCCTCTCAGAAACTCCCAGTCACAGTAAAATGAAGCCCTTTTGGATTCAGGACCTTTGTATTTATGAAAACAGTTGCTGGCTTCTGTTTTCTGGCATGCTGAGTAGTACTTGCAAGTCAGTTCTATTTGATGATGACTTCAGCAGTCTCTCAGGGTACTATGGAAGCTGCTGGTGCTTAGTTTTCTTTTTTAATTATATAGATCCTACAGCATAGCTAATATACCATCAAGAAGTAGTAATTTCCATAAATCCATGTACTTCATTTATGGATAAATATCTTAGCCCAGGTGACAGAGAAAATCCAAATATTTATACAAATCAAAATAGTAACACTAACAATCTGATTTTGTCAGTGGTTTTGAGTAAAAAATACACCAGTATTGAAAATAATAAATCTTTGGTCTTCCCAGGATTTCAGATTTCAGGATTTTATTTGCCCATCACAGTACATAGATGCTGATTCAGAATTGTTAGGTAATGAAGCTGACAGCCATGCTGCTGAGAGGAACGATTGCTAAGGCACACAGTTTTGGGTAATAGCTTTGTCTTTTATCCTTATGATGTATTTTATGATGAATACTGCATATTGGGTATAACATGGGTCCTATGGTCAATCCTTAATTCATCTTCTTTAATGCACTAGAATTCAAAGTAATTAATACAAAGAGCAGAAGTAGAAGAGAGAATGTTTTCTCCTCAGTTATCTGCCTATAAAATTATTCAATAAATGAGAGTCATGCTGAACACTTAATTGCTCAGCAGTGGACTGCAAATGGATTTTACCTTAACTTTAGCTTATCTGGGCTGAAAACTTCTGTTGTTTTCCTCTTTCCCTGGAACTCATTCTCATCACACACTTTTGAAGCAAGTTCAGGAGCTGTCTTAAAAAACAATATTCACTAGATTTTCACCTAAGAATAACTGCAAAAAATTACTGGAACATGTGTTTATTGATGTCTTTAGAGCTTCCCCATGTTTGTGCTGTTACCTAAATCTTTCCTGCTTTGGGAAACCATCAGTGGGAGCCCAGAAGGATCTAATGTGTTGTTCTATTTGCAGTATCCACTTTTTGGCTGTAAGTACCTCTAGATGGAGACAAAGAATACAATTTTGTTCTCAGCTGTTTCTGGATTTAGCTTGTTAGGGGTAAGGTTTGTAGTACTTGACATATCTGAAAAAAAATTAATATTTTGAATGTGTTTCTATGAGAAATTTGAGTGTCATCACAGCTTTATAGTCATGGAACACAGAAGGATATCTCTCTCTGAGCTTCACAAATTCAGTCTAATCCTGTCCTTCACAGTATTTGCTGTACTGCCATACCATCGATATCATTTGTAGTTCCAGGTCCTAGAAGGACAAATAAATGAAGGATGAGGAGACTGGGTATAATACAAATTATTAAAATGGCAACAGAAGTAGATAATTTATTTATTCCATTCAGGTAATAAGAAAAATGATGATACATCTCACAAAAAAAGGGAATGAGTAGTAAAATGAGCAGTAAATCTTGATTTCTGACTGTTTATACCTGAACATCTGTGACTTTGCTCCTCTCTGGAATTCAGAAGAAAAGGATTTTTCCAGTTAGAGATGGACAACCAAACTGGTCATTAAACATTGCTATAAACACTCTGTAATGGGCTGCCAAGCAGTGACTTACATTGAAACTGGGGGGCTGTAACAAGGCTTTGCATTGAGTTGGAAGATATAAAGCAGCCAAAGGAGCACTGATTAGTGTCCATTACTTAACACATAAATGTAACAGTAACTGTAGTGCCTTCACAATACAGAACTAATTTTGTCTGTTCACTGCTCTGGTTTGTGCTCCAGAATACTCTTGGCTCTAAATGGAAAAAGAAAAAAATGAACTGCGGTAGTTGCAGTTTAGGAGAGCTCATGGTTGAGTGACTGAGTAGTAAAAATGGGGCTAGACAGAAACTCAATGGCTGCAAGTCGGTGCCCAGCCCAGCTGCCCGTCAAGAGAGAGCAGGTGTCTTTACTTCACTTTGCTTTTGCCAATGTCTTCTGTTCATAAAGAGTACCTGGAGATACAGAAACCTGTATCTGATATTCTGCAGTTGAGCCAATGTGCTTCTCTGCCAAAAAAGAGGTAGCCCTCTGCTTGAAACATAACAGAAATCACAAAAATAAGAGATGGGGATGAATACTGTGACAAGTCATCTGATCATCCTCCTTGCCAACACAGGATTATGACCTACTGTGGCCAAATTAGAGTTTTGTGCCAAGTAATTTTTAGGAAACCTGAGCTTTGTAGAATTTTCTCTGGAAAAAATGCCATATTTGTTTTCCTTTTGAGCTTAAATTTTCAACTGTGTAATGTCACTCTCAATTACGACTATGCCAATCACTTAAAAAATGTCCATGGATCTTCATTCTTTTCAATGGTATGAAAACAAGCTGATTATCCAGCTGTGAAAAAAAGCTGTGCTTGTGGTTGCATGTTCCATGCCCCCAAGATGTAGAGATGATAAGAATAACCGAGCAGTGACCTATGAGCTAAGCACTTTGACTTTTTTTGGACTTATAAGACTTCATGGACACAGACCTATTTCCTACTGATATTTTTTTTTTTTCAAATAGAGGATAATGAGCCACCTGGTCAAAGGTATCTAAAAATTCAGGCTCTCCCCTAACTGGATTTTTTAAAATGTGGAGGCAACAATGGGAGCTAGGTACTAAGGTTCTCTATGCATTTAACACCCAGCTGCAAGAAAAACACTGGCATGTGTTCAAGACCAGTCATGCCCACCAATTCAATTACCAAGTTAAGTCAAATACTGGATAGAAACCTCCAGGAAAGATTGGCGTCTGTAGCTGGAATGTCTAAATGGAATTACAATAGCTGTTAAAGCCTGTAGTAATATTTTCTACATCTTAGGAAAAAAGAATATCCTAACGACTTCAGTAGAAACCAACTCTACATTATGCCCAACTCACTGCCTGAATGCCCTGTTAGTTTCAGAGAGCCCTTATATATTAACTTTTAATTTCCCATAGTCTTTATACATGACTTAGTTGTCTATTTTTGGAAGAATAAGTCTCCCAGACAATATTCTTATGAAAAGAACAGAGAAAATATGACTAATATGAAAATAGGTTCTTTTAGACATTTGTTCTTAATAAAATAAATGTTATAGTGGTAGGAGCACAAATCAGTAAGTAGGCATGAGAGTTGTCTGACTTAGCAGCTAGCTACTTATGAATGTAGAAAATAGAACTGTAATCATAGAAATTAGACTTAAAAACACATTATTAAATTTCTGTTGCCTTTTACTACCAGTTCATTAAGATTTCTTACTGTAATTTTTTTCAGTTGTAATTTATTTAGTTTACTTTTAAATGTTGCAAATTTGCTCCTATGACTCTTCTTGGGAGACTGTCTCTCAGTCAAACAAATCCTACATTTGCATTATTTTGGCTAATATGTCTCAAAATAATTCAATTCCTATTCATGGTTCTTAATAATAATCTAGAATGCTTCATTACAGCTATTTTTGTACATCAAGTCTATTTCTGGAATATTTATTTCTATACTAAGGTTTCCTATCACCTTAACTCTTGTAAATGTGTTCTGTTTTTTTCTCAAGCCTGGAGTCTGTAAACACTTTATATCTGTATAGAAAAGCTATACGTATATGAAGGTATTCCCTGGCTAAAATCTTAGGTGCACCAAATCTAGTTATTCTATTACACTCTCTATGTATGCTATCCAAACACTTTATAAACATACACATACATATAAATATAAAGTGTTTATATTCAAAAGCTAGGCAAAGGGAATTATGCTCAAGAAAGACAACAGCAGGATTAATTATTAGGAGGGCCTGTTCCCAGACTCCTGAACCCTGCTCTGGGTGGCCAGGTGTGAGCTCACTGTCCATGTACAGAGACAGCAGACCTCTAGGTGTCACAGCTGAGATTAAAATAAACATCTAGGGCATTTTCCCCAGGTCCCCTGTCCTGTGTGCCAGTACTGTACATCTCCATAGGATCCTGGGCCGTGAGACAGCCCAGGTGGCCCCGGGTCAGTGCGTTAAACACCACAGTGGCTCTCTGGAGCTGAGGCACCACATTTACTTGTCTGCATCCTAGTTCTGAGCTCCACCTCACTCTGCCATCCAGATGTAAGTCAGTAGTTCCGCTTATTTTTTGGAAACTTCCCTGAATCACAAAAACTATGCAGTTTTCCTATCTGTTTCTCATTTCCATTAGGAATCACTTGCATATTCATCACAAGATGCATGGCTCAGCACTCGGATCAGCAGGGGAAAGAACTGTATTCCATTTCCTTTGAAATTCTGTCTACTGCAGCATAAGGTTTGACCACTTAAATCAGTTCACAAGTCAGTATATTATGGAATGCTTTCTAAAACAATAAAATCCTTTCATGTCATCCCTACTCTGCTAGGGAGTTTGCAAAAGCATTAGAATTTTAAAGTAGTCAGATGATTGTTGACTATATTTTGATTATATTCTTGCAACAGCCATGCCATATTAAAAAGTGCAGGATGAAAGTCTACAGGAAAATGTGGTTGTATTGACAGGAACAGAATAGTGGTTTAACTAGCTGGTCAAACTGGTTTTATGGTTTATTTCAGTCCCTAAAGCAGCACTGGCACCGTTAGCCTACTATATGTAAGTATACAGCGAGTATGAGAAGTGTTCAAATTTCTAGATGGTTTAAAATTCTTATTTTACTGTAGCAGCTGGGGTAGAGTTCCACTAGAATCGTAGGGACTTAACATTATATATTTGAGATCACTGAGTAGGAGAAATTTTTTATAAAATCTAGTGCACATTGGTATTCCACACTAAAAAAAAAAAAGGTTGAAAACTAAGAAAGATTTCTTTTCTTAAATTTTCAGCATTTCCAAGTTTTGGTATGAAGCAAATGCCAGTTCAGTGGGACAAGATGCTACGCTTTGTGTCCAAATAAGAGCGTATAATTTTTCCTTCTTACACTGTCACCATTCAATTATAGGTTAAAAAAGGATATTGGCTTCCATTCAAAATATTATTTTCAGCTTTTAGGGTTGTTTGGGTTTTTTGTTTGTTTGTTTTTGGGTTTGTTTGTTTGTTTTTTAATGTTAGGGACAGATTTGTAAGTGTTTAAGGAGTTAGGTACCAAGGTGCCTCGAGAAACCCCCACTCCTGTGCCCTGCCGTACTAAATACTTCGGGCCACAGGAGACTTTCTGTGGGCTTCCAGGCAAGGCTTTACACTCGAAACGGCAAAAACGATCCAGAGATTCACCTTGTCCATATCCTTGAGTAACTCGAAGAACCCACAGAGATAAGCCTTATCAGCATCAGATGCTTTCACAAGCCGATAAGTTCCGCGTGCCAAAACGAGAAGAGGCAGTGTCCCCTCTCGGCGTGGCAGCGGTGCCTGCCCCGCACGGAGGCCGGTTCCGTTCCCGTTGTCCCGTGTCCCTGTGCCGGAATAGCGACGGCAGCAGGCACCGGCATCGCTGGGGACACGGCCCCGCCTCGCGGCGCTCCGCTGCCATCATGCGGCTTTTACAAAAAAACGCGTGTGGTGGAAACCTCCGCAGCGCTTCAACGCTGTTCCGACGCACAGCATCTGTTCAGCACCAGATCCTGCTCATGGGGATCCATCTAAAAGAACAGCTTCCTCCAGAGCTGGAATTGCGAGGCAAAGATCTATCGCAGTGTTACCTAGAGGTTAAAAGCAGGTAAGTTAATTTTGGTTGCTTGTGTCCTTAAGATGTATTTGTCCCACTCACAGAAGCAAATGACATGCACAAATGAAGAAATCACGAAAAAAAGAAGAAAGGCATGAAGTTCACGGTTTTCCAGCAGAAAATATTTAGCGAAGGCCCATACAGTGGTCCATATAGTGGCTATTTTTATGGTTCAATAAAGTTCTGGAGTTGTACGAGTTTACTAACTCATCACTGCCATCTGGATTCTCTGGGCTCAATGAAAGGGTTTCAGTTTAGACAACATTCTCAGGCACATGGTGTGATTCTTGGGGAATCCTGCTCAAGGCCAGGCACTGGACTCGATGATCCTCATGGGTCGCTTCCAACTCAACATATTCCGTGACTCTACGATTCCTACAAAGTTTTAACACAGAAAATGGGCACATACCATGGACAGATGAATTTACCTGGCTCTCAGCTGTCTTGATTAAAAGAGATATGGAATAGCAGACAAAAGCCGGGACAGGAAAGAGGCACAGACCCTTGGTGGAAAAGAACAGGTCAGAGCAGAATTGCTAAGGTCAAAATTTTGGTGGTAGAGAGTGTTATGAATCAACTTTGTACTTTGGAATAAAACCAAAAAATGGATATAAAATACTTCTATATTTGTTTAGACTTGCACTATAGTAATTCTTAAAACAACAACAACAACAACAAACCCCTGATTTATAAACCAGGACAGGATAATGGTGAATAACAAATCAGAGTGTGGTACTGATAGCAAATTGATACATGTAACTCAGCTTTCTTAAAATAACACTACTGTAACCAAGTTGTATACAGACATCATCCACTCCTGAAGTGCAAAGATTGGTAGCTACCCTAAGAATACTTGATAAAATTGTACAGCACCCAAGCAGGTTAAACCCACAGTACAACTGCATTCATAGACATAGCGTTTTCTAAGACAGGGTGGGACTAACGTGGTTCCAGTTTATTTCTAAATTGCTTGGGCCACATGATATTATTCAATGAATTCTGAATCAGTGGTCAATTTACAGAACAAGTAATAGAAAAGTGTCTCTTACAAAAGATGTGCATACGATTGTGGACACTGAAAAGCTTAAGCAGAGGGATTTTTCAGCTTTCTGCTGCATTCTGTGAGAACTTGATGTTTCTCACAGAAACCATGCAAAATACTGTTAAGGGTTTTTGTAAACTATTTCTCTATCTTTGCACCTGCTGTTTTTCCAAAGGATTGTTATGATATCCTGAAAGAAATACTTTAAAATGGGTGTTGAGTGGACTGACCAATCACCCTGATGGGTGGTTGGTCAGAGGTCCAATAATCTTCTGCCATGCTGGTGACTCAACTTATAAAAACCGATTTATAATTAATTAAATAAGCCATTTTCTCTGGATTTTGGTCGTGTCCTTTCTGATCGTCCTGGGCACAGCAGCGACATACGATGTAATGAAGAATACAGATTAGAAAATCAGTAGAGCACATCGTTAAATGATATGCATTTTACAGCATGTGTCGTAGGAGTTTTCCTCCAAAATTTCCCAATTTTGGAGAACCACAGCCTTCTGAGTTTTTTGGGCTTGCCTATCACAAGGCTGATATATTATAAACAACACTTCCCATTACATAATACTTAGTTAAAACAAAGACTGATGAGGTACATCAGTGACATGTCAAGGCTGGGAAAAACACGAAACACTTAAGTTGTCAGCAAGCATCTCCATATGAGGTATAAATTTTAAAAGGGACTGCATTGCTTACTTAAAATCTAATAAACAATTGATAGCCTTTATGACTTGTCATCAAGTCCACTTCAGATGAGGTTATGAATATGATTTCCACAGGAACAAAAAGATGTAGAAACAGAGGGGGAAAAACTCCTTCAGAACATGTCAGAGACCTCAAGAACTGACACTTTCATAGCATCTCTTTATCCTATAGCTGGAACAATAATGCTGGCCCAAACAGTCTATGCAGGAATGCTGATCAACCTGGTCTGTGTTCAGTGTGGTCCCCCTAACAATAAAAAAACTTACCTCCTGAACAGAAAAGTAAGGAGATTCCTGGTAATGTTACTTTAGAAAGAAAAATCTGCATGAGATAAAGGAACTACTATTATTTTACAGGAGAAACTATTTGAAGTTTCTGTTCATTGGGAAACTTCACAAGTGAACTGGTCTTTAGATTTTTCAATACATGGAGAAACAAAGTAAAGTTAGCATTTTCTTTGAAATCAGCTCTTTTTACAGATATCAGATCAAGGCATATGAGCATTTAACAATTTGTCCTACATAGATAGCAAGTAAAATTCACACTTAAGCAACATTCATTGTGCAGCAGTGCTAAGAAACACAACCTAGCCAGAATAGGCTAATCTGAAGAGCAGAAGTGGGCTGCGTAGATGTGTTTCTTCACGTGAAGTGATTGCACCTGCTTTTGTTCTGTTCTGTTTTTCTACAGACCATAGAGAAAAAAGGTAAAAGTTCTTAAAAGTTTTTCTAGGTCTGTATGTCTCTTAAAATAGAACAAAAATGCAAGAGACAATACAAAAATGATGAACAGAAATGTGTTTGAGCACACTCTTTTTACTGCTGTTAAAACCATCACGTCTTTCTCCCCGGAGGCCTAGCCTCTCAGTTCATTCTTGTACCTGTGACAGTTCCTTTAATCTGATAATTGCATTTTTATTACACCTTCTGAATTTCAGCAGGCCTTGGGCATTTGTTTAATGAAAACCATTACACTGAGATGGACTGGATGAGACCTCCAAGGAAATTCCAAGTCCTGAACAAAGTAGTTTTAGAAGCTCTTTCTTCTGTACCAAGCTAATCCAGTATCCTCTGCTTTGTTTTGGTTGCAGGACAGCTAGTGATGCCATCTCCCACAGGAACTGGCTTGTGACCCATCTGCTCTAGCTTCCAATAGTCTGATGAACTCACCCAGTGCCTCTGATTAACTGTTTTAATCAGCTGAAAGATTATACTGAATATGCTCAGTTGTAAATCTTATTTCTTCCATTGAACTGGACTTCTGAGTCAGAGCAAAAAGTGATATTAAGAGAATTTGGAGAGCAAACTTAGAGTGTGCCGAAGCTCCCTTTGGTAGAGAGTGCACTCATTAGAAGTCCAAGCCCTACTAAAATGAATATTTAAGTTTATAACATTTACCTGAATTTTCCTGAAAGCCATGAAAGCTTACTGGGCTACTGGACAAAAGGAAGACTGTTATCTCTGTTTGTGACTGTTGTTTCTGAGTGGCTCAAACAATTAGGTATATTCTGGGATGTCTCGCCTATTTTGCCCCAGAAACAAAATAGCTGCCAACCCCCTGAACTGCTACTGGGATTAGATGCGACCTAGGCATCTACTGACTCCAGCATGTCAAACACAGCAGTTCTGGGGACACCCGTGGAAGCAGTAGAAAGAAGCCTGCGGCCATTAGAGCTATAGCCACCTCTGTGGTTAGACATTGCACAGGTGCCCCAGGTCTGCCTGAAGCCTTAGGAGGATCTAGATGCCAGCTCCAAATCTCGCTCCAGATGGAAGTGTCCATTGAGAGACTGGTGTTCTCATGACCTCCCCAACACATCTTGCACACCAGTGACTACGGGAGGAAACAAGAAGCTTCATTTACAGATGCACAGAGTTTCAGGGCCCAATTCAAGGACATGGGAAAACTATACTGCTTTTGCATTACCACAGCACTCTGCAAACCCACTTCCATCCACTACTTGAAGTTCTACAGGGCATGAGAATGACATCAATGAATATATTTAAAGAGCTAGAAACAGGTATTAAAACCACACAGTTGTATAGGTTGTAAATGTAATGAAGCAGTATTTCTTCCTTTCCCCCCCCACACCCCCCCCCAAGGATTCTGTGTGGGTACAGGCCAACATCTATGCAAAGCTTCCTTTTCTCCACAGTAACCTCACTGGGCAAAACCACTTTCAGCATCTATGTTTTCTCACATTAATTGCACACTTGCTTGTGCTTTGTGCATGTATTGCATTAACAGATTTACAAGTGGACTTTAATATTGCCCCAAGCGTATTCCTTTATCTGTGATCCTAGGTGTATCTCTACAATAGCCTAATGATAGCCTTTCCAGGCCTCATTTGAGAACAGTATTTTAAAGTCTTAGTCCTGCTCATAAGTCTCTGATATTGGCTTCTCGGAGCGTGTAGCAGGACTCCAGTTATTCTTTGCTGATTTTCTACCATACATTTTGCAAGGAGACAGCCCTGAAGACTGATGGGCTCTGGTACCATCAAAAGATTGTGTGGACCAAAATTTAAGTGTGGATTTAATTGTTAATGAAATCAATCTCAACTTAAAAAACAAATGGCCTTTAAAAAGGCAAACTGTGCTGTTGCACTGCAGCATATGCAAGATGTTTGTTAAATGCACATCCTTTTATCAACAGATGAGTGTTCACTGATTCTTTTCTAGTTATATTTACCTAAAAGTCAACTTGCTAAGCTGAACTGTTAAAAGCTCCAAATCCTCTCTCTGTGTTAAAACTGAAAACAACCTGTTGTACTTCAGTATTCCAAAACATGGCCCATTTTCCTTGAAGCCAAAAATAGATAGTAAG
The DNA here is from genome assembly GCA_013397725.1 of Rhagologus leucostigma. Classification (NCBI taxonomy): domain Eukaryota; kingdom Metazoa; phylum Chordata; class Aves; order Passeriformes; genus Rhagologus; species Rhagologus leucostigma. The sequence goes on from VZTD01010891.1 coordinate 2,244,046, forward strand.
GAGATGTTTATTTCTATTTCGGTCATAACAATGGGTTGCACTAATGGCAAACAAAATAAAGGCCCACTGAATAAGGGAACATAGTTCTATTAAACCTAATTAATATAATTTAAAAAAAAACTTTTGAAATGATTGTTTGAACTCAGTGCCATTGCTGAAAGCCTGAAATACTACAACACATTTATAACACAGAGTCTGAGTTCAAATTTTTTGGTGGGATTTTTTTTTAAGTTGCTCTAGCAAGTCAAGAAACCAACAGTTTCAATATTCTTTCATATACAGAATTATTCCTACTCCCTCTGCTCTCAGTCTCTTGCATCAGAGACCTTTGCTTGACTATATCCAGCAGATTTTCAGTTAGGTTTAGTCATGTTACCTAATAGTAACACGGTAACATATCTACTACTACTTTCTTCTTGCTTTGTACTTTTTTCCCATTGGATTCTTTATGCGGAGAAAGACTACGAACAATTAGATGGAAGGTGTAATTTTAATGAAACAGCAACATTTAACTTTGATAGCCAATAGTAACAGTCAAATTTAAGTATTCCCTTGAATGACCACGGATCCTCTATTGTCTTTTATTGAAACTAGGAAGAAAACCAAAATTATAACTATACAAGCATGAATTCTCCAAGATGTTTACAAAACTCATTGATACTATACACTGCAATATTGTAACTTTAATTCACTGCCCTTTATGGAGCTTAGCTTCCAACTCCATTATTTTCCAATCAAATTATTCAGTAAAATGGTAACTAAAATAAAACTCTTACCTCTAAACCTAGTTTCTTGTCATGTAACTATTCTGAAATTTTTCTTCAGGATTTTTCCATTCATATACTGGAAAGATACACATTACAGAGAAAGGAAGCAGGTTAGGGAGGGACAGAGGGACGGATTTCTTGGTTGTGGGTGTCATTTCTACTTTGTCTACAAACTTGTGTTGTGTTTGTATAAAATTGTAAATTTACTTTTTTAGCATACTGCTAATTCACCAGAGTTTGGCCCTAAACATCAAACACTGGCAATGTTTGTATCAATAAAGAGTGCTTAGTAACAACAGTAAGCATATACTATTTGGGGGCAAGATGTACTTGCAAACATGCAAGATGTAAAGCTCTGCTCTGCTTGTTGAAAAGATAAGCCAATAAACATAAATTCCTAGCCAAAATTACCCCTCCACGCTTAGATAAAATAATGTTGAACAGTGAGGGCTACAGAATAGTAGATACACGTGCAGCACCACTTCCAGCCAAACAACTGAATCCAAGTCCTTTAATTTCTAGTTCTGAAGGCATGAAACTCATAGACGTTTCAACAGGAATTCACTGGTCTTACATCTCCTGCGGACTCTGTTAATGGGAAACATCCATGCATTAAATGGTTTCCTCTTCCTAGCAGCCACTAGAAGACTATAAGGAGTTACATTGTTGCAAAAGAAAAGTGACATTTTTAAATATTCAAACCTTAAAAGCAGGCCCTCTGTGTAGCATGTTAAGCATCTGCATAACAAACATCCAAAACCTGAAAATTCAGACCAGATAACTTTGTTTGCATAAAGCAGTATACCTGCCAAAAGCTGTCTCAGAAACTGCCTGGAACTTCCTTCTGTTTCCCTGTGCCTTACTGTGCTCAATTTCTAACTCGGTGAAGACGTGGCATAATGTAGTGTGTCAACCTTTAATTCTTACCACCATATAACAAAAAGAAATACTGCCAACCTCACACCTGTTTCAAACTGCAGCCCAAGTGATGGACACAGACCCGGCCTGCAATCCAATCTAAAAGTGAGCACTTCCTCTGTCTTCCACCTGGTGCTGCTCAGCAGAAAAAGCTTAGCAACTAGTGTGCATTAATGACTGCACTTTTCTGGGACATCAGAAAATTCAGTTTAAAATACATATCAAAATCTAAGAGAGAAGGGCCTAAAATAAATGTCTTGACAATTCCTTGCCAGGAATTTAATTTCTGTAAAGATGAAATCTTAAAGTGTTTGGAGAACTGAGTCTCCATTATTTACTTCCTTTATTTGCTTAACCAAAATAATTGTACAACTTGATTGGAATAATCATTGGTGAACTCAAACTATGCTAATATACATCAAATCTTTGACTTAAAAAAAGCAAAAGCATTCATTAAACATAAACTAAGCAAATAATGGGAATGAGGTGATTTTTCTCTCTGGCGTTTGTTATCATCAATACTAGAACACGAGTTCTTTGTTTAATGATGTTTTTAAGGAATGCTGAAGAACTATAGATGATGTACCTAAATGGAAAAAAAATATAATATTTTGATTGCAGAAACAGTCTAGTTAAAAGACAAGCACTATGCAAAGCAGAAGCACAGTGTTAGTAGGACAGTAATATCATTAGGTTGGAACAAAAGTTTTATTAACAACACATTACCCAGTACAACGAAATTGAAGCCTTATATGCTAGTACACTAGCTGTCCCACAAACTCTCAAACTGATAGAAAAATAATATTCTGTTATTAAACAAGGACTATGAACATGTTCCTTGACGAACAGTGACCCTTTAGGAAAATAAAATAAGCATCAAAAAATAAAACAGCAAATTAAATTCTGTTTTGAAGCTTATTCACTTCTTCAAAGAGATAGTATCACTTCAGATGCCTACCCATGACTTCAGAAACCAGTATTTTTCCTTTGAGCAAAGAAACGTACTCACTAACTATGTTGCAAAATTATGTGAAGAAGCCCCACAAACTCTAACACACTACATCATTGAAGTCTTAAGTTTTACATTTAAGAACTACACATTGTAATGAACTTCAGTACAGCATAGACTCAGTTGTATAGCTTAGGCACAGCAATATCCTCACGTGATTTAATACAGGACCTAAAATCACAGCCCCATGAACCAATTAGAAATAAAGAAAAGTCAGAAACATTGGCAAAGCGTAGGCCTTGGCACGTAAATATGCCGGTGGTTCACTGAAGCGTCAGTAATAATTAGTCTTCCCACGAACACTGGCATCTTCAATTCTACAAAGATATTTTTCCGCATTAGAATACTCATTCTCTAAGCCAGTAATCACTATACCAAGGGAGAAACCCCCAACAAACCAACTCCAAACCATAAAAAGTCAGTCACTGGGTCTGGAATCAGCTTACTGAAGATTCAGGAAGGGAACAGCATTTCACTATGTAATAGGTTGAACCTGAGTTGATTGATGGGCTTTTGGGCCAATTGCGCTTTTTCCAGTTTTCCTCAATACAATCCTATTTCCACTTGTAAAATAACAGATATCATGAGAGCATGGCGCTTAGCCAGTTCAAACCACGACACACTGTCAAAACTTTAAACTGGCTCCTAGGACAGAACTCCTCAAATGCAGAAAAAAACACCATCAAGGGAGATTTGCATAGGGCAGAAAGGTGACCAGCCACTTCTCCGCAGCCCCAAAGAAGTACATAAGATTTGCGAAAGCTGAGCAGAACAGATTCTCCTTTCTAATTCTCCTCTCATCTTAAAAACAAAACAAAAAAAACCACAACACCTTTCTGGGCAGTTTCCACCCCATTGAACACTAGAGAGGAAACATTTCTATATTTATTTTTATATATAAAAATGTGCGTGTATAGAGGCTACAAGTTTGAAACAGGGAGAGAGCATACCCTTGGTTAGACCAAGAACCATGGAAAGACAGGCGAAAGCGGTAGGATATGACTGTGTTTTATTTTGGGATGTATTTCTTATTCTTTCCCCTATGTGCCATCAATACTTCCATTTCCCATCTTGGCAGAAGCACCGTGTCATGACCCATGCCAAGTCCCTGGAGCTCCAGCACTGGCCTTTGCTTTGTATTACTGTTCAGTCCCGATGCAAAAGCACCCTAACACGCATGAGGGAATAAACCACTTTCTTTGATTTGCAGATAGAACCAATATAACTACTACACAAAGCATCACTCCAATGCAAGTGTCATTCCTCTTCCTACTGTTGTAATCTGAAAATAATTAAAGCCATTACATTTCTCATGGATTAATAATGATTTATTTCAGATGTGTCCTAGCATTTTGTTTATGTTCAAATTGACGTTTGTTGAGCAGTTAGATGAGGATGAAATACATAACTGCTAATCATATTTCTTTTTAAGTTTTAGTTCTTGAGAGACATTACATCATAGGATACTATTTCTTTTTTCATTAGAAAAACTGATTTATAGTTCACTGATTTGAAATGCTAAAATAATTTCACATTAAGCCTATGATAGTAAGGAGGATAGTAAGGATGCCACACCTACCATTTCACTTTACGATAATTTAATTACTATAATAGGCACAATAAACCTCTCTGAAATATCCTAGTATTTAAAAGAATAAAAAAGACTCACCTCAGTACTATTACCAGAAAAAAAAATTAGCTAGCGAGCAGTTCTATGTTCTAGCCCTTTAATTTACTACCATAAAATGAATAGTGCAAGTAAATGAAGTAATGCTGGAAACACTAAGGAAAAAAATTAAGTTGTATATTAGCTAGAATTGAAATCAATGAAAAACCCTTTTTTTAATAATCAGCACTAATTCACTACTCAGCTGACAAAGATACATAAATGGACAAACCCCTGAAACAGAGTGATTTTTTTTTCTTTAATTGTCATAATTAGGGAAGAAGTTTAATTTAAGAAGCTAAAGAACTTCATGTGTTTAAAGCATCTTTATCAATACGCAGTTTCTAGAGAAACAGGACACAACCACTACATTTTCATAACTTATAAAGGACTAAGACATTCAACAGAAATACAGTGGAACCAGCTTGGATTAAAGAAATAGTATTTGGCTCATTAAGACAAAGATCTGTCCACTTTAAGGCCTACAAAACAAATTCAGTAATTTACATCTTCTGGCACTGTTATTATGTTCACTATTCAGGGGAAAAAGCTAAGGAGATCCAAATACGTAGAGAGTGTCACACTCTGCTTAACTAGAACAAAAACAGGAACAAGATTAAAGTTTAGAATCCAGATGACATGATACACTGATTTCATTTTGGTGAAACACCTGGCTGTGGCTTAAAACTGAAATAAAAATTAAGATAACACAGGCTACATAATCTTGCAGTGCATGTTCAGCCTTTAATGCATCTACCTATCGAGTCAGTGCCCTTTCTCACAGAGACAGAAAGAAATACAGGAAGAATGACAAAAAAGGGTAAAGAAGTAACAAAACTCTCGCCATCACTTGTAGATATGAGATGCCTGCTGTGCATATACCACTGAACTCCTACTGGCTCAGGAAGGCATCAGGAACTTCATTGTCAAAAACAAGATAAAAGCAAAACCATGGAGACAACAAACAGGCATTGCTTTAGGCCTCAGAGACACTGAGGGAAGACTGTCCTGAGGCAGGTATGGCATCAGACCTCAACAACTAGGAAGTCTCAAGAGTGGACCAAGCTGCATTTGCAAGGAAAACAGTATCATTAACTCAAACATATGTCAGGATGTTGTCTTTGATCCTTTCTGCTGTGGGCTCTGAAAGACCCTATGGAAGAGTACACTAGGAAACACCAAGTCCTTTCCTAAAAACAGACATGCTGGGGGAGAGTGAAGGGAGGCAGCTGGGGAAGACAAAAAAGCTCATTCCCTCTTTGTTCACATGCATTGCAACAGGTAGTTGGAACAGTGTTCATTCAATGAATAATTAATAACAGTTAATTTCCAAGATCATTATGTTCTATCAGCACCTAGTAACATACGATATAATCAATAGTGTTTGCTGTTACTCTCAGTTGAGATAAAGCTCTATTTCCTACATCTAAACACAGAAGCAAAGAAACTCTTCAAAAAGAACTTAACAATTAGATTGATCCATCTTGCTGGAATTAAGTTCTCAATGATTTTAAGAACAATTACACATACACAAAAACACAAAAGGAAAAACTAAGAGGCAGCATGACAAAAAAAAAGTTTTCTGCCCTATTACATACCATTTTATTCATCATACTTAACAAAGCTAAACCTGTACAAGTTTGTACATATTGCATTGAAAGAACTGTTCACTAGCTCAAAAAAGGAACAAAACATCAGAAGCATTAAACTTATGGTCCCTTTTGCAATTTTTGTGCAGTCAGTATCAATATATCAGCTCAAAGCTTTTGACAGATACAAAAAAAAAACCTGAACAAAGGCCACAGAGACCACAGGGCCCTCATTCAGGCTACCCAAGGCAGGTACCAGGCTTATGTCTGTGGTCACCTCAAAAGTCAAATTTGAAGTCTGCTATATAGAAATGTGAAATTACATCCATTAGTAAAGAATCTAGGAAAAATTTAAGAAGCTAATTTAAACAGTAAAGATAAACTGGATCAAAACTACATATGCAGTTAAAGACATAGGTAAACTCACACAACTGTTTAATTCAAGATCACATTTCTACACAGGAGAAATACAACATTCTGATCTACCAGTATGGCTTTTTCCATGAATAGGTGGGTGTTTTCAGATTTTAAACTGAAAACTGTTATTTGTCTAAGAAAACTAGAAGTAATTAATTATGTTAGGAAGAAATAATGTCAAGAAATGAAAGTGAAATTAATGTGAAATTTATAGCATTAAGATAGACACTCCTCTGATTTAATTTTGGAAGACGTTTCACCTTCAATTTAATTATTTGTCATACTCTGGCAGCATATTTCACCTGTGAACTTTCATCTTAGAACACTGAAAGATAAGGTATAACTTTTTTAAAAAAAAAATTCAATAGACTGAAATGCACCCGAGCAAAAAAAGCCCCAAAACTACAGTTCAAAGACTAAAGAACGCATTTAGCAGAACTCAAGTTTTTGCTTGTGGACATGCACAAAATTAAAAAAAAACCCCAACAAAACCAAGTTAACAGCTACTGGCACTTATTCACAATAAGCTGTAAAATGGTGTAATAAAATACAGCTAATAACCATGATCAGTTCACAATGAAACTGTACAAGTCATTAATTCACATTGAAACAATACACCTGATTGCAGTTGTGAGCAAAAAACCATAACTTAAAATTCCATTTTATTCAAATTTGAAAAACTATTTTAACTAAATACATTCATCCCCAAAGTTTTACAGTAACTGATAATTTTCAATCACACACACAATCACACTGTAAATCCCTGAAACATGGATTTATTATAGGAATACTGATAAAACCTTAACAGAGATACAAATGATACATCACATAGTGTCTTACACCTTAATGGCAAGTACTTGACCACCTCAGGTAGGTGCATCACTCCTACTCTTACACTCTATTATCATCTTCTAGGACCAAATGGTTTAAATTGAATTCACAACAGTTTGCAGTTACCTAAAAGCAATGATTTTTTAAAATCAAGCTATAAAAGATTCTCTTCTGACCAGTATTTCAAAACTTTCGGAAAGAGAATACCCCAGTGGGGACTAAACACAGTATGCAAGGAGAGTCATTGTAGTGAATTTGAAAGTAATTTCAGAATCAGCATCCCTGAAGAGATACAATATACAGCAGTACGTCCCTTGACATCAGTTACGTGGTGCATGTTTATCTGTGCATCTTAGGACCTTACTGTATCAGTAGGTCTTAGGACTCCTGAAATTAATCTCATTCTGGCACAAGCTTTCTGTGGGGTAGGGCAATCTTCAAATGAAAGGCACTCTGTTATGAGTGAAATCAGAATTATCAGCAATGCAAATGGACAACTTGTAATGTATTGAAGAGAAATGCCGCAGCTTATACGAGGTCTAAAATTAGGTACTTCCTGTAAAACACATGAAAAAATATCTAGAGCAGCTGTAGTGCATCTGTTTACATGCACACAGACACTACCCATTGTACAAGCAGAGATCTTCCAAGTATCTCAACAGTTGTTTGGTTTTTTCCCTCTGGTGCTTTTTTCACTTGGGTGAAACCAAGGCAACTTGCAGAACAGCCCACCGCCCACCACTGCACTGCTTCCTGCAGCCCACAGCAAGCAGATCTGGAGATAAGTTGCAAGTGTGGTCCTCGGTAGCAGAACAAGAGCACAGGCACACACCACTAGTTGGTACCCCTTATTTCTCCTCACACCTGGTTTTTTTCCGCCCTTCTTAAAAAAAAAAAAAAATCATCTTGAGAATACAGCTTTCCTTATGGACAGGAAAACTCATGCTTCTTAGCCTGACTAAGGGATGTGCAAAACAAGTAAATTTCCCTGAGGCAAAGATCTTCAAGTCATGCCTAGTTTACATTGTCTATTCTTATTTTGCCTGTTGAAGTATTTGGCACACTGAGGCCTTGATCACTGACGGAGTCTCCTGGCACTATCACAGTCTGTATTATACATTTATATAATAAAGCAGAAGTTGCAAATGCTTCATTCTCTCACTCTGGTTTGGTTTTTCACATCTACTGATTAAAAACCCTTTCCTTCTCAAGGGTGGCATTGGGTCTCCTGGGCAGGAAGGCAGAGTGAGAAACTTGTACTGTATTTAAAGGTTGTCATGAATACTGAATTCCTAAAAGGGCAATCACAGTAGTTATTGGACTCAAAACACAGAGAACAGGGTGACAAGTAATATCCTGTTACATACAGCCTGTTACTTGGTCAAAGGTAGATGATTAAATAGTTACTTCTTGATTTACATTATGAAAACCATCCAGGGAGGAAAAAAAAGTCGTGTTATGAGTGCCTCCAGTATAAAACACGTAAGAAGCAAAGCTCGAAACCAAGTCTTCTCAGCCTTCCCTTTTTAAAATATAAATTGCACTTTTATACAAAGGAATCCAAAAAGTCTAAATAGCAGTAAAAATCTGAAGCTGCCTTGCTGTACCAAAGAGTATCTGTGTTCAGCATCTGAAGTACAGGCAACTAGTTTTCAGCCCCTCTGCACATAGAACCATTTGCTCTACACCTTTCTGCTTTGAAAGGGCCTGCCATTAAATGCCATGCCACTGGGTGGGGCATAAACAAAGAAATAAAAAACAATAGTAGGAGTTTAAGGCCTTTATCTCCACAAGGAGCTAAAAACTGTGGCACAACCCATGACCAATACTTACTATGCAAATGAGCACACTCCCACCCCGGGCTTCCAACATCAGTCATTCTTTCTAACATTTGCCACACAAGACAATCATACCAACAGCAAGCAACAGCGCCAATTAAGCTCAAATAAGGTCTTCAAAAATTCAAGCAAAGGGCACTTCTGAGAAAGATAATCTTATAGATTTGGTTTTAAAAATAGACACCACACTCACATTCAAGGGACATCCTTCACTTTTAGGCCTTTGTCACGAATCTGAATCTTTATTGTTCTGAAATAAATGCTATAAACATAAGACTCAAAACACGAACTCCAACTTTCAGTCTCAGAAGAGGTGTGGTTCAATGCCGATATCACATGTAACAAGAAAGTCTCCTTAAAAAAGGAAAAAAAATTACTGTAAAGTCTTTCTTATGAATGAAAATGCAATCCTTTGTTTTTCTCATTACTTTGTGTACAGGCGGGCACCAAAAAACTTTTGCATTTTCTTTTGAATTCTTGCTATGACGCTTGACGAACTTTCTGCCATTCAACAAATTCATCCAGAAGTACAGGCCCTGCAAATGGACAAAACTTGAAGTTATATTTGCCAGTGTCTTTCAAACATCTCTCAAAGTACGAGGTTAAAACTACTGGTCTAGGAAACATCCATGTCAATCCTATGATAAAATACTCATAGATTAGTATGATCATTCCAATCCAAGGATGACAAAAAGTGCACAAAAACCACTATACGGAATTACGGAAGAAAATGTTCCTGATACCTGACAGGTGGAGTGAACTGAATGGAAAGCACAAAAATAATCTCGCATTGTGAATCAGCACAACTAATTCCTTGTTCCTAAAGCTTTCAAAATTGTGAATAATTAGAATATGGACCAAAACGGGACTTAGGCAATTCAGTCATAGCACGACTGGTGGAGAATTCAGCCCCAAGTACCAGCAAGTAGGTAAAATTGTTAAGCTAGAGTTTATTATATACTAGAACAAAATGAGAGTTTGCTGTTTATAATTCTACTTGCACGTCTACAGTTTCATGGAGCAAGCACCTTCACTAGATCCTCACTGAATACAAGCTGGCTCAAGCATACCATCATACTACTGACATACTATACCCCTGACAGACAATTAACAACAATTAATATCTGCAGTTTGAAGATGAATGGTTATCAGGGCTGTTTTCTATACATTGTTGGAGAAGAAATATTTTACACCTTACAGCATTGTTTCCGTTACAGAAATTTGTTTTATGCAATTTTAAAATTCTCTGCTAATATTTGAATAAGCAAAACATTAAGAATACTTACATGCACCATCTTCATCATAGTTGCTAAGATCTGCATGGACAGTCCTGCTGAACTCTAGTACATTGTACCACTGATCCTTGTTCATAACTCTATACTTCGATTGCTACAAAAAGTAATTTCAAAATATTAAAATGTCAAGTGGCATTTGGTACTGCTGCATCTCATTTATCTCATTTCATCTTCAATCAGTTCCTAGCAAACAATTTAATGGGTAACAATGGCTACTACTTACTTGATTTACTATTTTTAAAAATACTACACATGAACATATTTCATAGTTATGAAACTACACAAAATGATTTCTTCAAAGATCAGAGCAGCATCGAAATACCTGGAAATCAGTAAGTTACCACTCTAAGCTTTGGAAACTGGTATATTTTTGCCTTGCCCTGAAGTAGGGCATATCTAGCTCAGATATATTTCCAGAATGAACTATTAAAAAAAACCTCAAAATATTCTTTTCTCCAGGGTACAATACATTATGAGCATAAGGACATCTACTTTGCAGTGTTAGTACTGTTTTGAAGCCAAGGAACAGTCTCAAGCCTAACGTGTTCCACAATCTACACACACTCACTTTAATCAGTCACTTGCAGCTGAGCTGACCAAAATCTTGCAGAGACAGCCAGAGATAAGGTACCTACACACTGTATGTGCACAAAGCAAACTTGAAATGCAGTGCAGACACAGCTGAAGACACTAGTGGGGCTCTACTACTGACTTTTAAATTTATTTTTACAGTATAATTAAAATGGAATTTTAATTGCCTTTGATACAAGAAGGGGGTGAGGCACAGGGAGGAAGGATCTGTGATGCATACAAGAACATCACTGTTTCATAAGCACATTGAGCAAGGGAAGAGGAGTAATACGGATACATTCTTGAGTAAAACAAACAATATTCTCACAGAACAGTCCAACTACTATGTCATCATTCACAAAGCCAAGGAAACTTGTACCTCCAGGTATTGATAAAATACTGAAAACAGTGGCCAAGTTCTTCCGAGCAGAAGAGCTAACATGGACTTCGCAGTATCAATATCAAGACTTCGCTGGTCTTTTTCCTAAGGTTGAATAAAGAAAGCACAGAAACCAATCAACTACAAGCTTGTTGAATAAATAAAAGTAAGAACTTTTAACATTCCGGCAGTCTTACCCTTGCAAAATCAAAGGCGTATCTGTAGATATTCTTAAAGGATGAAATGTCATTCAACTGTGACCGTAAGAAGTCAAATTTACTCTGTAATTTTTCTGTACAGTCACACCTTAAAATAATAAAAAAAACTCAAATAAAATTAGAAGTCCAAAACACAACATATAGGCAATGAAAAAAATGCCAGCAAACATAAACTAAAATCACCAATATGCAATAACCAGATATACAGGAGTAATACTATGAAACTGACTTAAAAAATATTGAACATGCTCAACATTTGCAGCTTACTGAAATGATGAATACTGGCTTCTGTAAGCAAGTTTTTTGTTTTAAATATATCAGCAACATAATACAAAGCGCATGCTCCACATCTCAAATAATAGTCTTTTTATTCCATACTCTGCAATCTATATTCATACCCAATGGTATCTTATCTTTCAATCACTACAAATGTTTGAAGAAAACATCATTCAGTGTGCATTAAGGGGTAAAATCCAGCTGTAAATAACGGGAAAAGGCAAACCCTAAATATGTAGTTTTGAAGTGAGTGTTTACAAATGGCAGGATTGAGCAGGCACTCAGCAAAACAAACTAGTCTGCTCATGTTTTATGACTGATAAATGCAAGCTCTGATAAAACCTTAATCACCTGAATTAGTCAGTAGCTATTCAACTGAAAAATCAAAGGCTGTATGAGAACGTACAGGTCCGCTAGTTAACAGGATAAAGCTTTGGCAAAAATAACCCTTTGGCAGAAAGATCTCCTTGTACTTTACTCAGCAAGGAATTTTGTTTCCAAATAGAAAATGGGTTAGATTCGCCAAGAATGGCAAAGGAGAATGCAGTTTAACCTTGCTAATCCTCCAGAAAATACTCACTCAAAAGAACAGTTATGACATTTTATTCTTATAAAAAAGCTGCCATGATTAAAAACAAATAAATTAAAAAATCTACCTTGCCTTGTATCCTTCGTGAAGAAGCATACTTTCAGAAATGCAGATGTACATAAATACTTCCTTTGGTCACGTGTGCCCCTTTTGGCAGCCTGCCTCTCAGAGAATACATGTGCACCTCTAACAGCTCCACATGGACTTGTCACACAGGGCCCCAGCAAGGGCCCTTCGGGGCTACTGCAGCAGGTTGCTGAGATGCTGTGCTTTGATGCTGTATTTTGCTCACAGCTGATACTTCCTGTTCCTCACATCTGCCAGCTTGTGTGTGCACAGCTGTCTGTCAGTCTGTCCCTCTCAGACTGCGACAAGAGAGATGTAGCAATTCCAACTGATGCAGCCTTTTATTATTTCTTGTCTCTAGCAGCATCTACCTAAAGCAGCACTGACTCCTAGCCAACATTGGTGCTAAATAAATAAAACTATTGGCTAATTAGGCTACATATTCAGATGACAGAACTAACACATTCTGCAATAAATCATACAATAAATTGAAAAGAACTCTCGTTAAAAGAGCTTTGGTAAATTCAGCTAAAGATAAAATTACTTTTTTTGTCTTCAGCCATCTAATTGGTCTGTATTCTACTGTTAAACCCTTGAAATAGCATCATGCTATGCTAGAAAGGCGTCTCATTCTATATTCATATCTCTCCTGTTCCAACCTTCATAATTCCAACAGAATGTTCTACAGATTCGAGGTCAAACCTACCTATTTAACATCTACCTAAATGTTCAAGTTTTTAGTGTACTAGTGACATATATAAGCTACTTACAGGGAGTTTACCACATATTCTGTTAAACATAATTTGACTGAAATTATTTACCATACCATGAGTAAACACAAATTTCAGTATGTTTAAATTTCTTTCAAGCTACTTTGTTAAAATGGGTCAAAGAATCATAAATTTAAGTGCAGAGTAAAATGCCAGTTATTGTCTACTGTACTATTGGCTATGTGTATTTTAATGCGCAATTGATTCTTTTGAAAAAGTTGGTATGAAAATGTGCAATTATTAAGTGTCAAGACACCTGAGCAATTTATTATCTGTGCATTTATGACCAAACAGCCAAACAGATCATACTCAGACAAGTACCACCCTCTGGATCCTGATACAGGGACATGTCTCTGTTAGAGCCATTTAGGGCATTTCCGTACCCAGCCACTGACCTTTTTCCCAAAAGGAGGCATGAAGTTGTCAAACTCCTCTTACGGAGATACAGCTGCTTGTGTGGCTGCACCATAAAATAGATTACTGAGGTCACCCATACTTAGAATAATCTTCCTAACAACCAGAACGACCTTCTAATTAGCACGAGTGAATTAACACTAAACTCCTGTACAGACACTAGAAAAAGATGTGATTTCTCAAACTGTCTTTACTGAAAGATAGCATTAAATAATGTTACCTCAAGATCAACAAAATTAGACATTAGCTTACTACATTCTCTTCTCATCCCTATGACAGTTTTTAACAAAACTTAAATTAGCACCATGAAGTGGATGTATTTTAATTTCTGCTGAGGTAGAGATTATTTGAGGCATAGCTAACACGGACAGAGTGATGATTCATTAACTCCTACTCAGATATTTCAACGTTTTATTATTCATAGTTATTGACATATGATTGTCTTTTACCAGAAAGAAAAATCAGTAAGATGTATACAAACATTAAACCAAAAGCATTTAATGTTAGTATATATATTTCATCCTAAGGAGGTATTTAAATTAGCTGAAATAAACTGCCTAGCAGAGGTACTTGATTCTCTTTGCTATGAAGAGAGCTTGCATATATATATATACACATATATATGTATATGCACACACACACATATGTATGTGGCAGAATTCACCTTACCTACACAACATACTGGAAACCTCACAGCCTAAGTTGCTTAGGTCTCATAAGATGTTATTGAGGGCTCAATTCACCTTAGTTTTGAGAGTGTCTACCTTACCATGCATTTATTTTTCTCATCTCTAAACAACAAACTTTACCAGTGTATTACGAAACAACATGCAGAGAGAATGTCACTTCAAGATTCAGGCACCCAAATGCTGCCATCTAACTGCAGATTAGATATAGATGCCCTAAGCTTCAGGTGTTACCATTCACAGAGGACTAGCCAAGCAACCTCTAAGAGCAATTCAGGTGACCAGTCATTAGGTCTTAGGGCAAACTGGATACCTCCCTAGGCTCCATTACACTGACTAAATCTCCAAAGATTGCAGTAAGAGTTTAAGAAATGCAGCTCTTGCATATAAACCAAACATTAGGTATCTTAATATGGAGCTGAATTCCACTCAACCCCGTTCATGCAATTACCTTGTGTGACATTTCACACATTTTGATGATACAAAATACAGATTCTATAATGTAACTCTGACTAGAATACACTCTGGGCTTTTAATGCATTTCAATCTCATTTCTTCATGCAAAAATTAAAAGAAAAAAAAGCTGTGCAAGCATGTAGTAATATTTTATTGTTTTAAGTGTAAAATCCTTTTCCTTCAAACTTCTGTCAAACCTTTCAAGAGAAACTAGATTACCCCATTCCAGATGGAATACCATAATATGATCCTCCCTTCCTAGTAAGCAACAACAGCACAAGTCTACAGGTTTATATTTTCTTTCATCATGGTTTAACACCAGCTGGCAACTAAGCACCACAGAGCCACTTGCTCACTCCCAGCCAAAACCCACACGTATGTTTTAGCCAGTGGATCCTGAGTTATATGAGTGTCTTTGCTTCATCCAGCTGCTTAGCCTATTGCCAGCTTATTAGAGAACAACAGGGGAAGCAAAACATACAGGTTAACTGCTTTAGGCTTAGGCAAGTGCTCTCATCACAAGTCTGTTTCTATAAAAATGCACAGCAGCACCCCATTTTCAGGCTTAAACACAATTAGACTACAGCATGACCAGCTCTGTTCTGAAAAGAACCACAAGATTTCCAGTCACAGCAAATTATTAGAAACAAAGTCTAAAACATTGGCTCTGAACAGGTGACCGATTTCATACGTCCTTGTGCTTGCATTCTGTGAGATTGGTTAACTCTTGAAAGCTTCAACTTGGGCATAAAAGCTAAGTACTTCAGATAAGTGACCAATATCCCTTCACCGCATCTGAAAAATCATGCACCCAGAATTTAATCTCTGTCATTCTGAATCTCAGGCAATTTAATCATTCCAGCTCTTGATTTAATTTCTGGTGATAGTCACAAAATAATCAAGGCATCTATCAGAAGCCTGATCCCAAATCAGTTAAGATATAGAGAGTCAGTCCAGAGTCACTTACTCCATAGTTTCGAGTAACTGGAGGGTATCTGCCTGATACAATTTCCCAAACCAATCTACAACTGACAGGGCAAAATCAACCCCTCTTTCCCACTGTGCTCTAGCTGCAATAGTAGCTCCCTATTTTTAATACTGAATGCAGTGTCATAAGAAGACACCCTTAAAACACTAAGGTACCGTAAGTAGTTACACAAAGAACAAACAAAAAGTAACAACTGAACTAAGCCTCACAAAAAGCTGATTATTTAATGTAAGAATCAATCTCTTTAGGCAGGGCATTAACACACCAAAAATTCAAATACAAACAGAAAGAGCAAGAAATTAATTTACAAATTGAAAAGGTGTTATTTAACCTAAGCATTAAGCATGGCTTCTGACCCGCATCTAGTAAATAATGCTAATAGCCAAAACTATTATCCATGCAGTCCTCATCTATAAAGCTCAGAAATCAGTAAAATCTTTCCAGAATATCAGTGCTGAGATAGGCTGATGTGCATCTCCAAACCTACTTATTTATGTCTGCTAACTACAGTTACATTTTGACATATTTTTGCAAGAAAAGGAAGCCACCAAAACCTGACTTAGCTAGATCTAGACAATAACTTAATCCTTTGAGTGAATTCAACAGATTCATTTTGCAGTTGTGGACCAAGACCAGACCTAAAAGCAAGCTTTTTTGTGTCTTATTTCCAACATACAAGAAATAGAGCAAGAATAGTTAAGCTATAGGTACAACCAGAAAATCAGAACATTCTATTAGATATGTAAAAACACTCTTACTGTAATGAGGTCATTCCTTTTAACCATTCTTCCTTGGTAAAAAATCCCATGCTTTCAGCCTCTAGTTTCCAGGCTAAAACTAACATAATAATCTAGGGGAAGCAAAAAAAAAAAAACAACACACAAACACAAAACAAGTGGAGGAAAAGGAGTCAGTACATAAGAAAAGGCTGATTTACTAATGTCCAAGAATAAAACTCTTAAGCAGTCAAACATTCTAGCAATTGTGGTACATGCTTGCACTTCATATTTGTTACCATTAAATAATTCAGCTACATGCAATTTTTCCCTTAATTTCAATTTCTGAAAACAAAGTGTTACTATAATAAAACCCCCCCAAAAAACCTCACACACCAGCCAAGTATGATTGATGTATTCAGCTGAAATATCTTAGAGCAGCTCCTACATGCAGGAAGATGAAAAACTCTTTGCTTAGTGGAGTTAAGACTGTTACAAAGAACTTAACCTTATCTAATATCCCCTTAGGTGTTATTAACACTAGGAAAGAAACTTACATTTTCAGGTTCAACACCGATGTCTTCACAGAATTTTTCCATTCCTTCAGGGCCTACAACTTCATCAGGACCTTCAAAACAAAAACCACACCAGACTGATATCTAAGTAACATTCACTGCTCACAAGGGTTATGCACAATAATTAGGCTATATTGCACCCAACATATTTCTAAAAACACTGAATTACACTATTAAGTAGCTTTTATGCTAGAACTACTCTATCAAGTGCAATTGTGAAGACATGTATGTTATGTGCTACACCAGAATGTTTGTGCTGTGCACTGCCTTCCTACGATAGCAGACAAGACATTTTAGTTTTACATCTAAGTTTTCAAAAGCTTCCTATTGACACAGCTCAACTCCAGTAACTGTGGCAGTCAATTGTTTTAAGACAATTTGGGTATTACTACTCTCTGCTGAAGTTACTTTATGAATAATGTTCTTCGAAAAATTATTTTATCAAAAATAAAAAAATCTAATTCTGTCGGAGCTACTATTACAGATAATATTCTTTTGATGGTGCTAACATTATGGGTTTACACTAACACAGAAGAACGTGAATCCGCAAGTAACGTAAGATTAGTTTTATGATGCTGAGTAATATAAACAAAGTGGTAACAATAAATTGAAGAAACGCTGAGCATGTTAGCCATATACAAAGCAGAAAAAGGCGTCGGGCTGCAATGAAAACAGCTTGATCAGGACCATGACAGCTAGTGTTATGCTGTAATTTTTCCATTTTAACACAAAAAAGTCTCTAAAATGCAGCAAAATAGTGCATTTAAAGAGCGTATACGGACACACGCTACAGCGTTTTGTTCCTCTAATCCCTCTCTGGTTTCAGTTGTTTTGACTAAGCCTGTTCCAAAAATGACTCCTACTGGGCAGCCAAATATTATTAAAAAACCTGTCAACACAGTATTTTGATGTGTCTTGGACCATTACATTAACATTTAGTCAGTACGAACTCACGTAAAAGGCAAAGGTTTTATCTTTCAAAACAACATGTCATTTTACAAGTTTTTGGCAAATTTTGCTGCTTTTAATAGGCAGAGTCCTTGATGATACCTATCTCCACTTTATCTGCTGCTAGTATAAGCAGAAGCCTCTTTAGGAGTTTGGATAAGGTGCTTTGAATAACTGCTCACTGTGAGATAAGAACATCGTCAATAAAAACTATTGAGAATGGCTACTTTTGCAGTAAAATAAAATGCAACTGACATTTAAGATCATGAACCCCTACCTCTTGAAAAATATTGCAAAGGACATTTTGTCTAGGTAAGCAAGGTCAAACAGTGTTAGATAGAAAATGTTAAAAAAACCAACAAGTTATGAAGAGAAACACATGCAAGGGTTCACTGGTAATGACAAGTAAAAGCTTGAAACAGTGTTTCTGGTCCAGAAATCATATGTACAACTCATACACATACATATGTGTGTATAGTTCTATCTTCCAATGGAAATATCTTATCTCCTATCGCATATAATTTAACTGGAATTTTATCTCATGCTAGAAATGGGGCATTTTTTGATTACTGGTTAACTAACAAAGTATAACCTCCTGCATCCAATTCTTGACTCAACAACAAAGACAAAATTTACACACATTAAGCCTGAAATATGTGCCAACACATTTACCACAAGAAAATTAACTTTGAGTTATTATTTCCCTAGAAAAGACTCTGCTTCAGAAGAGTATGCCTCAAACCTGAAGTAGAAAGGAGATTACTATAAACAAGAGTAGTTTATTGCTGTGAAAAGACTGCAATGAACATATCAGTCCTGATAAATATACTCAAATCAATTGCTGGCAGACACATCAGCAGCTCACCCCATACTAAGAACTGGCCATTAAGAAGTTTTAATCACCAACCAGTTATGATGTACTTTAAGTAGTGACTAGACAAGAAATTATTAACAATTTAGAAATCCTGAGTTTGGAAACCATATAATTGGTAAATAAATAGCAGTAATACTGTAATAAATTCTGCAAAATACATTGCATAGTCACTGAAAGCGATGGCAATTCAATGGCAATTCTGAGTTATTTGAAAGAGGCTATTTCAAACACTTTTGGAATGAGACATTTGCTATTTAGAATATCAAAAATGTTAGTACAAACTCTCAGATAGAAAAACAGTATAAACCTCTACTATTTTGTCTTGTAAAACAGAAACCCAAGAAGCTTAAATCATCACCTATGTCATTAGCCCTCCAATTTGATCACAAAAAAGACATAGTTAGATGCATAAGGATGAATCTGAATTATCTCTCAATGTCCTGGCTTCTACTTGAGAATTTCAAAGCAAGAAGTAGAATCACTCAGTATATCCTAGTTCAACACTGTACTGCTCAGGAGCCATTATTTCATTTTAAAGTTATAAAGCATAGAGTAAAGAATAATAAGTCAAAAAGAATAAATACCAAGAAAGTACTAATAAAAACTATACTAATTCAAGCATATGTTATAAAGAAGCAAATATGGACATATTTTTATGTCTACATCAGCATAAAAAAAGAAAAATGCAAGTAGTATTTGATGTATTGCTTTATATAAAACAAAACCATATAGTTTTACACAAGAATCCATTGCATATTACCTGCATATTCATAAAACCAAGCCAGGCACTTTTTGCTTGAAAAATGTTCCTCTCCACTTATTACTTTACCAGATGCTTGTGATCTGCAGTAGCAAATAGAAACACAGGAATGAACAGTGTTATTTTAATGAGACATGTGAAAAACAGGAAAAATTGAATTAAAAAATAGTTATTAATAATCTATTTAAGTTGTTTCATGAGGTCAATATACATCTACAGTTATGCTGCATTTCATAAAGGGCAATTGTCTGCCATCTCCAACTCTTGTTGGAACATAAAACCACCTTTAGATTACAACCATCTCATAGCCCAACTTATTGCAACTATTACTTTTTCTGAAGCGCAAAAGTACTGTTATCTTGTAGATATTAATAAAAAAAAAAACTCCACACAGATGGCCAAAATATCCCTCCTCAGTAATTCAAATGCCTTATTATCTACTTATATTTACACATACAGGCATTTCAAGTTAGGTCTCTAATAAGCAGCATGATCTTCAAGAGTGCTGAATATGCACAGATCCCATTAAGGTCAACAGGAGCTGCAGAGTTTGACATATTTAAAAGTCAGGCTATTTATAGTTAGCCATCCAAATTTGGGAAAAAAACTCGGTCAATGTGTTTACATTACACATATAACTAAGAATCTGCAAATTCTATAGGTATTTGGTATATATACCAGAATATTATTGTGCAATCTGTGGTAAGAATGAAGCTGCTCAGCACACACAGCTTCCCCCCATCATTGTCTTCATTATGTAACACACAACCCAGTTTGCCTAGGAAGTGAATTTTCTAATTTATCATTCATTAAAAGAATGCATAGAATTTCTTCCAGTAAAAACACCGACCACACAAAAGCATCTTTAGTCAGTAAGGCGCTGTAGCACCTTTCCAACGCACTCTCCTTTCAAACACAAATTACAGACTTTTAGAACAAGCTAAGATTATTTCTAACAATGAGGTGAGAGCTAATCATATGAGAGGATTTAAAATTATGCAGCTCCCACATGGCAATTTTAAAATTAAAACGTCAAGCAGGAGAAGAATAGTTCAGTTCTGAGAGGGGTGAACAACTTTAACTCCCATGTATCACTTTTAGCTTCACTGGAAAAGAACGCAACACTCCAAGATGAAGCCTTCTGTGCTAAAAGCTAGAATTAAAGGTGTCCTACAAACATCCATCCAACCATCCAACTGGCATTAGGAACACAGGTCACCAGAAAGAGGCAGAGTCATATGATATGCTATTGCTTATTGATTTTACCCAGATTAACAAAGTTCTCTTTGTAAGCACCGATTTTACTAAAGAATATTACCAATACATTACTGTGTAAAAACATAATGCCAAAAATGCTTGTGTATCTAACATTTTCTGATCACCTAGCATGAACTCTCACATCATAGTGTTTGCCCAACAACTAGTTCCCTGTAGAATCTGCTTTTTTTTTTGAGTTATTTTTTTTAAGTAAAAGAACTTAAGATCATAAAATTTCAGTTAACTGTGTTTCAGAAAGACAAACTGAAACTGAACACATGCAAACAAGAGCTAAGATGAGCAAGGAAACTGAAAGTCAGTATTATAAACCAGAAAAATTCAGCTTTTTTAAGTATACAAAATAAAGTGTGAGAAAACAGAAGCGTTCCCTCCAAATATACTTTGAGGCAGAACCATGAAGGAATAGAGTTGTATAGAGGATGATGCTGGCAGATGAACAGTTATTTGTAGGCAATGAATAAACTGACTGAAACTAAAAGGTCATCAATGACCACAGAAAGCGAGCTCTCGGATAGTTACCCAAAATGAACAGTCATAACAAAATAAGAGCCTGGGTACTTCTAAGCTCAAGCTTGGCCAGCCTATGAGAAAGGCCATACGCCACAATTTCTTGCAATAGCCATTCTCGTAATGTTGATTTCACAAGTCCTTTGTATCCTCATGTCCTCAGGACGTTAGTTGTAACTACTGCTTTACTTGCATACTTAACAAGGGCTAATAGACGAAGCAGGCTGTTACTTCAGGGAAGCCACACTGTAAGGTCCTGCTGCACCGCACTAATGGCTTATCATTCTAATAGCAACTTTTGGGTATCACGGCATAAAGTGGCTAATGAACAAGATGCTTCAGACTCCTGTATTTATTAGAAAAACCTTTCCTGCTCTTGTTTTCCAGAGCGCTGACCAATCCTTCCAATTCACTGCAAAAANAGAATAGCAGTGACACTGTTTCTGAAAGGCAACCTCTCCAAGAAAAAAAAAAAAAAAGGGAAAAAAAAAAAAAAAAAGGAAAGGACGATTTAGCACAGATACTCTGAGTACTGGCAACCTTAAAGTGAGAAGAGCCGCCTAGCCCAGGGAGATAGAACAAACATGGGGACAAATGCCACAACTGGCCCTAGAGGTACAGCCAAATGCAAAGCCAGTCGGGAATGGGAGCCGTTCCGTGGGGTTTCTCCCCGAGGCGTGAGCACGCCGCATGCCGCCGCTGCGGCCGGCACGGCGAGCCCCGCACCTGCACTGG